>CM067352.1:1299630-1319264 GCA_034190875.2 Urechis unicinctus | reverse complement strand
CGTAAGATATTCTCGGCCCGAAACACAACTTCATCTCAAAGCACGAGGTGCCTTACGAATTATCCGACAAGCCGAAGCATTTCGGTTTTCTGTGCGAATATATATCATTGGAAAACGTCGAGACCAAATATATATATTTTTTATTCCTTCTATCGAATGTCACGTGTGTAGAATATATTTGTGAAGGAAGTTATTCTAAGCAATATATCAGAAGTTGGGATAATGATATATCGGATAATAACGTGAAACAAGCTGCTAAATGCAGAGTACCAAAATGGTCGTCAGTCCAATATATAAAATTTTTCAAACGTCCCAAACTACCACCTGCGCGATGCAGGGGTTTAAGTCTTGCAATGGATGAATGTGAATGGAGATAATTTACCAGGTAACACAAATTGAAAATAAAAATGTGCAGAACAAAGCACTCAAAAAGCTCTTGACTATTTTGGCACTCAGATCGTGTGCCAAGATGTGACTGTGTGCCAAAATAGTAGGTCGGTCGATTGTATCAAAAAGGTCGCATTCGTATATATATATATATATATATATATATATATATATATATATATATATATATATATATATATATATATATATATATATATATATATATATATATATATATATATATATATATATATATATATATATATATATATATGGAGATGGAATGAAAAGGAAATCCACCAAGAGCTTTAGGTTGATAAATATGTAAGGTACCAGATTAATTCGTTGTCATGGCATCGCCTGATTCACCCTTGCACCACTTTGTAGTCCGACGAATTAGAATGTGGAACGAAGCATAAAACATTCAATGCATCAGCGTTGTTTCGCAATGGAAAATGTCGATTCCTGATCCTATATTGTTCAGCATTGTTCCTCGCTTGATTGGCCAGCCGCCATGGTCGAGTATGAATATTGCTTGAAACCCCTCTCTATCTCTTTCAACTCGATCATAATAACGGCAAGGTCGTTTATTGGTTAATGTTATCAAGTAACTGCCAAATTGCCCATCATTCTACGAAATTGCATCGTTAAGTTGTGATAAATATCTTAATTATATTTGACGAAGATAGATATCGTTTAAAATCCATCCTGACTCGGTTTCAAGGAATTCGGATCAACAGGTAACTCATATTCTTTATCAACGTTTTGTTATAGACAAACCGCAAGCCGCTTCAGATTACCTATCCATTTCCGTCGTGAATGCGTTAATGCCAAATCTACGATGTGCTACGTTGATAAATATAATTCTTCCTTTGTTGGAGAGCATATCCTAAAAAAGAGACAAAACTTACTTTCTTCTTTGCAATAAGAGCGGATGGGCGTTCAGAAAGCGCATGACTAGTTTTTCTTAACTCTTTGTTTAAACCCGCGCTGCAATTCCCAACAATCACCCAAAACTGCCAGCACCCAGTGCATCATGGCAGATTTAGATTGCCTAACGCACAGATCAAGGCGTTTTTTAAAATGCTGGCTATGCTTGCTTGTAACACGTGACTGCTTGGCACACGTTGTTATAAAAATCCAAAGAGCAACTAAATGGCCTCTTCGCTAATGTCGTATCAACATCCAATATTTCATAATGACCAAAAACGATCACATATATGACTAGTAAAGAAGAATATCATTAAATGGTTGTCGGACCTACTGATACCAGGACGTCTTATTAGTGTACGCCTCGAGCACCCCCATTAGGCGCTGAATATTCCTGAAAAAGAAATGGCGCCTAAGTAGTTATGCATCGAGATCAAGGGCTGTGGTGTGACTCGTGCATGTCACTGACAAGCCGCAGTGATTAACTCTAGGATGTTTGTTAGCTGTAAGCAAAGTAGAGTATTTAAACCGAAAAGAAGAAATGATAATTTCCTTCTAAAGTATTATTTACTTCATCATATTACACGACATTTGACAAGACATGTATGTGTTTTATGTCTTTGACTCCATTAACCTGATCTGTTTGATGTGACAGTACCCATGGTTGCCATTATGGTGCACAACATTCGTCATCTATCGGAGGATTCTTAAGGGATTTTCGGACAATTTACTCATGCTTGTTACGCATGGCAATGTTTGATCATGACATGATATTGATCCGCTGCCAAAGAAGCTAGATGGATCCGTCTGACTGGATCCGACCTCAAAGGAATTCTATTCATTCCCCGGCACCAAATGTGACCTAATCACAAAATTCCATAAATTAAACGGCAAGCGCAGAAACGTATTCTTTATGACGCTTGGAGATGCCTCAGAGATGTCATGACATGTCGCTGTTCGTTTGCCAACATCACCACTTGCAAGGTGTTTTTATATCAGGCGCCTCCATCGTCTAGCTCTATTAAAGCTGTACTGCTCGGTGGCAGATTTTCTCAATATGGCAGTTATCACGTGGTTAGCCTGGGATATGAGAAAACGACCGTTTGTTTATTGAGGTGTGATTGGCTATGGGACTGGTACCATGCGAGTGTTGAAGCAATTGACCCCAAGGCACCAGCGATTGGTGTGCAATCCGAATCCCGGCTAATCCACTCCAAGGGCAGTAATGTACAGAAAAGTAGATGGCAAACTGACCCTTAGCGTTATCACAATATTAGAGGGAGATGAACGCCAAAGATGAACTGCAAACTTATGTGAATTGAGTTCTTACTGGATACTATTTTATGTTCGGAACGTTCCTTTTGGGTCACCAAAGTTGGATTCCCACTTCAATTAAGAAAATGGCTCACAATATTATGCTGCATTGTAAAGCAGAATGAATGCCTATAGAATAGAACAATACGGTCACGGAATTTAAAGTGAAATTTAACTTCTAAGAAGAAGAGGCATTTTTATCCGATCAAAAGCGCTGCATCGTATCAGGGATGGCTGAACATGACCGTGGCGTCTACGGGATACGTAATCGCTTACGCCACCAAATAAGTGAGATACATCATAAATATAGCTCGATATATAATATGGCAATATGCCGATAGAAATGATTTTTGCATACCGAAAACCAAGGCGTCTAGTTCTGTATCAGAAACGAGTCATTTGATAACACGTACGTCATTATTCCAGACAGTTTTATTTATCTAGACTAATTCATTCTATGTCTATCTTACTGACGTAAACTATACATTGTCTGTGCAGTTATATGGTTGCTCTTATATCAGAGCATCTTGCCTAGAACTGGCGGGAGATATTGGAGGCTGCTTTAAAAATCCCATTATCACCTATTTTGCTTAGGAAAGTAATTTACAGGTCATGCGTGCTGAGGCTGCGCATACAACAATCACAATTGGTTATTCACACTATTACTCAAGATTTCATGGATTCTATTTCTACATCCAAACTGAGAAACGAAGTAAGTGCTCTTATCCGCATTTACCTTCACAGGAATGCATAGATAATGCTTGAGACAGTTCCTAGAAGTGACATGTAGAGCATTTATCGGAACCAATCATTATCGTACTCACAGTTTTCGTTATGGACCGGTATTATCCATTCGATGGCAATGGAGTCGTCAGACACAGGACATGTGCTTTCTCAATATAATTGGAATAACTTAACGACGAGTTGACACCTGTTGTATACTATTGCAGTTGTATTATGTGTATTGGCGGTTGAGCCGAATCGCTGTTAGCTTGGAATGCGATCATGGATCTTCAAACGGTAATGTTTTGTGGAAATTGATGAGCAAATGTGCCGAAAATCATCGACGCATAAAGTTCACAGAGATCGTCACCTAATTCATATCATAATTAAAGTCACGTGGCAGCAGTTGCATCGCGCAAAAACATACGCTTGAATAATGAACATAGTCGAACCAGCTTGTATTAGTGAGACTGTCTCACACTTAAGCGCTAAATGTACACAGCATGAGTTCGCTGTCTTGTTCACATGTTGAATATATGAAGTATGACTTTATATTTAAAAGAATGAGATGCTTACGTTCCAATTCCATATCACGCATATACAACATAATAAATAGGCATGGTTTTGAAAGTTTAGGCAAAATCCCGACCAAGGTGGTGTTTTGCAGATATAGCCCTCGCTAATCAACTCTTTGCGCAGCCACCTGGATCACATGATCCACTGACACAATTTGGTTCAATTTGCATTTTTCTTCTTGTTTTGTGCAGCAGCTTAAATGACTCATTAACATTTTTTTAATGTTATTGGGAACAAAATCATCAATGATTAATCGATACAGGTGCGTTGAAACAAACTTGCGAACTTTGTTTACACCAATCCTCTAATAAATAACGATGGGGAACACTAACTACTCCATATCTGTCCGGTATTATCGCTCAAGCGCCGCCCATTTCGAGCATCGGATGTAGTGTAGCATAGATCGTGTGTCACATGTGGCTTATATTCGCATCCCGTCAGAACTAAGAAATTGAAGTCTGCAAATACCATAAAAATACTGGTTGTCCTCGATGTCATCTTCGGATCAATTTCCAAAGGCACAGAAGCCACAACAAACACTTTCAAAGTCAGTGAAGCGTTATGCAACGGTGTCTGCTAAACGAAGTATTTAAAGCAATTTTCAAATATCATGTTTTACCAACTAGCTTTTTTCCACGATGAAATTTTGTGGGAACGAAAAAGAACTTTTGATTATGAGTCGAAAAGCAACAGAAATTTCTGCAATACCATTAACTGCTTAAGCTATGAAAGTAATTTACTTTTAGTTTAATACTTTGGGGAAAATACACGGGAATATTTTGTAGTTGCTACTGCATCTTTAACTTGGCATATAACATTCCAATTTCGCTACATCATCTATAGCTTCATAAAATAATGCGATGTATGAACTTTGCCACTGGCATGGACTGAGCACATGTTATTGATCTAAATTCGGAATGGGCGTTGCCAGTAAGAGAAACCGATTAATTTACGCAGGTCAAATGCCCCGCATTAAATTTGCGTCTATGTCACGCGATACAATCAGCAAACGAGGCAATATTTTGTTCACTGCTTTGCTAAATAAAGTCGTCAAATCAAGAATGTGTCATACAACCAACCGCATCTAAGCACATTATTATCTTTAAATATTATACCTGAATAATACGAAGAGCTTAGAATGCTTGCTGAATCAATTATCCCCGTACGACTCATTGGCAATAGAAGCCTCCAAAAATGTATGCTAATTTTCTGAGCTTGAACGCCCAACCCATTTGTACGTACACCGCATTCACTGATGGTAAATGTTTTACACCTGCGGCCTATGTATCTCTCAACATCAGACGTGGCCATCCATTCATTGATCAGGTTGTTTTAGTTTCATTCTATCATTGATCTCGGTGCAATATAAGGTATATACTCTGCGGCCATAGCTGCAGACTACGAATACATCTGTTGTATAATCCTGGTATTCTGAGCTGGTATCAAACGCTAATAGGGCGCTGAATATTAATTGCTTAATTTATTGCAGCGCATAAATAAACTCCTGATTAAAAAAATTTGTTTGATGACGAGCATGAATAACAATACAGGAATGGCTAGTTGCTCATTTTTATCGTGACAATTCATTCATCTTTATTGCTGATGGATTGTTAAAAATTGTTAGTCGTTATCAATTTAGCCCCACCCATAGTTCATTAATGCGATTATTGATTTACAGATCTATGTACAAAAAAAATGAAAAGATGATAGCTATCTATCTCTTGTCTCTTCGAATTCCGAATAAGACAAATGTGCTGACCTTCGCAGCTGATAGGAGACCATTGCAACAGGCAATTATAGATAAAAGGCTAGTTTCTCTTCATCAGGATCTGAATAAAAATGAATGAGATTAGTCGTCGGCGCCAGAACCAAGTTAACTGCACTGCGTTGTTTATCGTCGATGCACATTAAACTGGACGCATGCTATTGATCAATATTAGCCCAGCTGTAATTATTTATCTCGGACCCCACTTGCATTGCCGAAGTTGATACAGTAAATATTAACTAACTGTTTGACATAATAACGATGTGAATTATTCTTGGTCTTGAATCGTTTGGAATGAATTGTACTAAAATAGCACGTGCTCCATGAAAGTAGTGGCGAACACCATATTACACTATTATATAATAATGTTGTTATTTCACAGCACGTCATGGCAAGCTATAACGTTATGCATGCAATATGTGCGGTTGTAAATTGCAGTATTTTAAACGGTACATGCAATCAGGCATCGACCTGCCTTATCTCGCTATCACCCAGTTACTGCACAGTGACCTCACATTTGTCATATAATCCTTCCTCTAAAGCACGATGATTATAGCTTACCAACGAGCGATTTCACTGACAATCAGTGACGCTACCTTTGCAGTATTCCATACAATGTCAGCTTATCTGTATGCTGTCCTGACATACCCACAACAAACATCTGATTAATGGCATACATTGCTAAAACGCCGGATGCGCTGTACTGTTGCGATTGCTTTCGTTCATATGACTTATTGCAATTTATTTCACCTGGGTGTTTTAATTGATGTGTGTCTCAAATGACAATTTATCACATAGCAATTAGCAATGTCTAAATATTGTCGTGCAGACTCAATAAGCAAAGGGCTCGTGAACAACACAATACGATAATCAAAGGGTAAATAATGTCCTTCAATGTATTGACAATCACCTCAACCCACACTTAATTAGCAGTACAGACACTTAAGCAAAACATTCGATGTGATGTGGTCAGTGTGCTTAGTTGTGTTAACCTTAACTACAGCACTTATTCTGCGATACGAACAGCTCCCGTGACTGGCTTTACAGCTCAACAGAAAAACTTCCCTGCGATAAAGTTAGACATTCTCGTGTATAAATTTTCAGTAATTGACACAGTATTTTCACTATACTACGAACACGTGATATGTTTGCTGATGATAGGCCTGTTCTCATTATTACTAGTTGTTATGTATCAGATGGATAAGTAACCTTGCACTTATTTGACACTGTACGAATGACCATGTCGTCGCAATAGTTTACATTTACGAGTTGACGTTGTTGTATTGGAACGACTTAAATCCGCCTATTCGGGTCGAATCATTAACATTAACCAGCGCACGTTGAACTGTTGAAACATGATGCCTAGATTACACATTCATTTAACCGCAATTAAAAATGCAGCGATTATAGAATAAACTCTCGTCATTAACGATAGAATCCCGTGCAAAAAATGGCTGCTCTCTTAAACATCACGTTCAGCAAGAAAACATAATTGTTGTTAAACTCTTACTAAGTGTAATTTAAGCACTTATATATTATCAACTTTTACTTTTTCTTCGATATATGACGTATAATATTGCGTGTTTTATGTCATTATATAACTAGCTCTATTGTTAAGAGGCTCAGCATGTAATTTGAATGTATTGCAAGGCCTAATGTTCAGTATAGACTCTATACGAAATAAAGGATAGTGCAACGTACATAGTAGAATGACAGCCACTACGTCGCTGCAATTTTCCAAGTGCCACTTGCATATTGTGATCGTAATTTAATTGTAGAGGATTGTTCGGATTGACACTGTCATAACCAACTGAAGTCTTACCATGTAAGCAGTCTCTAATATCGGATACGGAAGTAGTCACATAGAGCCTACTCAATAGTTAGTAAGCAGCCATTCCATAGATTATGTGCTGTTGTCCTTGCTGAAACCCAAGAAACCTTATTCCTGGACTAACAGATAATGAAAGTGCGTTGAAAGCGGCTATGTGCTCATTTATATGCGGCACGACTTTCACCATGTAATGGGGCAATGTCTTATATTGTTTAGAGAAAAGATAGCTAATGGTCAAATCAAGCATACTTATTCATCATTTACAACTCACAGCATGCGTTTGGCATTAATGGTACTGACAGCTTCGTCGGAATATTACTATTTACTAAGCGCGAACTATGTAGGTTGTGTGGAGAATGTTATGAACTGCATAGCTCTGGCCGGACCGTTCCATGGTTGAGTCTGTGTAAGCCTCGACAGCTACCTCCCGCGAGTTAATGTAGCAATTAAATGCTAACTTTGTATCAAACACTATAGTGTCATATTGAATAGATACAGGAACTGTAACAGCAAGCAACGCTACATCGATTATTGAAGTACACATATGTACAATAATACAAAGTGACAGTGAATTGCATCGTTAAAGCAAGCAATTATATATGATCTACTATAGTATCAGGACGCTATATATAATACGCTAGTGCCGCCGTCTGGTTAGTGCCACATAACTGTTCTATACGCAATTTGAATAGCATGATTGGCTATTTGCTTCCCCAGGCCTGCGACTGGCGGCCGAGAGTGCTATTCGATTAAACGCTAATTTCCTGATTCGGGGGAAAAGATCGGGCTATAATAAAGATTTATTTTTGTGAAACAAAACAAAACACCAATGGAAGAGACACTCCGAATACTTTCCCTTGCTCATCACATTCATTTATACTCAATAATGTAGGGTCAATTTGAACACAGTTTACAGGGTGAGTAGCAGTCAGACTGGAGAGCCAGTCATATTATGTTGTAGGGTATTATAAGCGAATAAATATTCACATCATAACTAGCAACCAGTTAAAGGTCTAAATACTACAAAATGTCAAAACACTGTTTAAAAATTCTAAAAGACGTCAAAACGCGTGTTAAGAGCGCTGTGATTGCAAAGAAGATCATGATAACGGGAGGAGACTGAAACAAATATAGATGAAGGCAATGTTTCTGATAAATGCCGTTTTTTATTGTGTTGCAAAATTTCTACGGAGTGTTACATATCTATAAGATCAAATGCCTTTTGTCTGAATGCGAAGAGACCGAATCGATTCCGCTCGTGAAATAATGATCATGCAATCATGCGTTTTGCGTTATTTTTCGTTTGACTTCTCTGCCGAACCACAGCACATTTGGATACCCATTGACGTCATGGCTCTGTCTAGCGTAAGACTTACTTATGTTCCAGTGTTATTATGCTTCTTCACAAATGGGGACAAAGCACGATTGTCTGTCAGGCAATATACTGTTGCATTTAACCAGATGTGATCGAAATCAGCTTGGGATCCATGCCTTATAAAGATTCTCCATACGTGTAGAATATAATGATCTATTTGATGCAGCTTTAACAAACAACAGAGCATCCTTTGTTTGAGGAGATGAAATCCCTCGGTGATTTCGTGTCACTAGGTCTAAAAATTCTGCATTCTCTGTGACATCGTGAGCGATTCGTTCTTTGATTTAATAAGAGGTACTAAACTGCTAGAACTAAACAAACGTATTCTCCATTTATTCGAATTTATTTTATTTATACCATAATTTAGCTTCATGTTAACAGACGATTGTTTTTGTCGCATGTCATTATTATTACTATAACATGCAGAGAATATTATATATACCTTTTTCAAGCCATTCTACTAAGAAACCTTATCCTTTGCAACTGGTGTACAAGTTGTTTTAAAAAAACATAACCTGCGCCATCTATCCAGCTCCAACTGACACTAGGGTACGACAGTTGTATGACACCCTTTGTTCACCTTTTGATTCGCTGGCCTGAAAACAATGTGCATGGCTTACTCATACAAGTATTTCTCATTTTGAGGTGTTTTGCCGAAGACAGAATTGCATTTATATCTGTATGTTTCACTGATTATTACGAAATTGAGCGCATTCGATATTATTTCACAAACTGAAACGTCAGTGGCATCACGTATCATCATATGAAATCATTCCATGTGTTGTAGATTGCTACATTTTTTGGATATAGCTGTATTTCACCAGGTAACATGTGGTGCTCAAAGTCGGCGGCGCTTTTCGCCATCGACCGGCGCCGCATCGCCAGCACACTGTTGCTGCACAATGTCGACTCATTTGTTATCTCATCAACCCTCTGGTGATCGAATGGCACAATGAGTGTATGCGAAGACATCAAGTAAAGCGGTAGTTTTTCCATTGACAATGAATAAGGCTGATCCAAATGCTCTCTTGACTTTCAGGATGAAATCAAATCACCAATCTGAGCGCCAGACAGAATTTTCCCAATTGCATAAGCTAATATCACGTGTTAGCTTTTTTGGCTTCTGGTATCAATACAGAGTACAATAAACAGTCAAATAGCTCTATGAATTCCATTGATTACTAGTCAGTAATCGTCTTTTTTGCATATTGAAATATGTTGCCGATGCCTAATGTTCATTGACTATTAAAAGTGATTACATTTACAGAGATAAATTATAGATATTCAATATACAGCCGCCTGGGTGAGGGTCATAAAGGAAATCGAATAATAATTATCATACTGTTTATTGAACTGTGCAGTGATAATCAGTCTGCCCAGACTCCTCATGCATCCAAAGAATACCACATTATCAAAATCGTTCGTCTTAAACCTTTTCACTTGGTAAATATTTGACCTTCAGCCATACAAACAGTGGGAATTGTTCAAACTCTGGTGTACCGCAAACAGACTAAAAACATGCAAATGCTTAAATGTCACGTAAGTTGAAAACAAATTGATTGGCAAAACCATTGTAAATGAACAGAGACACATTCTTAAAAGGGTACGCAGGGTCGGTCAAAGTTGGTAAATGTAATCCTTCCTTTGTTAGACGGCATATGTAAATAATGAAACACTTCATTTGTCTTTGCCATTAGACCGGATGGACGTTTAGAAAGAGCATGACTCGTTTTGCTTAACTCCTTGCTAAACTCGCGCCGCAATTCCCTACTATCAACACAAACTGTCCACAAACAATGCATGATAACAGATTAAGATTACCTAACGCATGGAATAAGGTGCTTTTCTAAATGTTTGTAATGCTGGTAGTTATGTCTAACATGTGACTGCTTAGCACACGATGTCATAAAAATTTGGAAAGCCACTAAATGGCTGCTCTGCTGATGTTTTATCAACGTTCAGGATTTCCTGATGTTATGGCAAAAACATTCATATTTACAATTAACAATGAGCAGAGTCATTAAGCTGACCCGCTGAAACTGAGTGGTCCTATAAGTGTACGTGGTATGAATTGGAAGGCATTGGGCGCTGACTTCTAGCCATGAAACTTTAGTGACTTGAATGCTATCTGGATTCTACTTGACACTCGGAATGTTCCTTCGATCTCCTCTTTAATTACAAAAATAGCTCACAATATTATCCTCCATTGTTAAGCAGAATGAATGCATGTAGAATTGGACAAAACGTCTACTGAATTAAGGGAGAAAATTAACTTGCGAAAGGAGGCATTATTGCCAGACAGCAAGTGCACGTCATCTCTAACACTACAAGCTACACGAGAGTGTACAAATCGCAAAACTTTTCAATGTATATGTGATCATTTTCTTCCAAAATTACTCGCGCCCCTTCAGCAACTTTTGGAACACAATTGTTGCACTGTAAATAATCAGAATGCTTCAATTGTAATGAAACTGACATCCAAAACGTGATATATTGGGAACAAAAGAGTAGTTTACGTTTCATCATGCAGATTGATGTTACGCACCGTAATTTATCTGTTGAAATCATCACAGTTGGTAGCAGAGGTGGATGGCATCTAACGCAGCGCTTTGTCTGTATGCTGCGGTTTCACGGTTCATGTGTAATACAACCTACCGCATCTTCGCACATATTTATCTGTACAACGCTTGCTTAATGAACGTAGATTTCAAACAGCTTGCAAATGCCAGTTGATTCAATTATTCCCGGACGACTTATTGACAAAATGTATATCGATTATGAGAGCTAAAAGGCCTAATCCATTTATACGGTCAACGCATTCACTGATTGTAAATGCAAATATTTAAGTTCATATGAAAATGATAAGTATATAGATATCGGTCTAATTCTGTGACCATATTGGATGCGAAGATAGTCTATGCATCAGCCAGCTTAACGGCAGCCATAGCACATGCAGTTCAAACGCAAATTGGAAGAGAGGTTTACTGTTGCCTCGGTAATAATAGTGCTCTGACAGAATTGGAAAGATTCCATCAGCAGCTGAGCGCGACGTAGGCATAATACAATTTCTCGGCGAGTATAAGTATTATAGTAATATTCGTTGATCAACAGCAGCACGCAACTTCTGCACGAATGGTATTTGTAATTTAGTTCAAACATCGCTCGAGTTGTGTAGACTGAACAAATAAATGATCAATACACTAGCTGTGACGTCAAATCAACCTGTTGTTCATGCAGCTAGACAAAGATATTCATTATATAATCCGGTAATTGCCCTATAAAGCAAAAAAACTTATTGAACACGAATCTTGTTTATTTAGATATGTGTGCTAATTGCCTACTACGCTGTGCATTATCTGCGCAATACTATCTGATAGCACATTCATTTATAGTTCGTATTCCGAAAGAAATCGGAATATTCCGAACTCAAAAGGTGATGGGATTGAAAGAGTACAAAAATCGGCGTAAGGGGTAGTAAAATACAATGCTTGCCAAATGCGGATACTACGTTATCTGCATGAACATTACAGGCAAGCATGAATGTATTAGTTTCTCAGTAATGAACATCACGTGTCATGGTCATGATGAAAAGGCTTTCCAAAGTATTGCAATTATATGAGTGAATTGACGCTCGGACCAGACAAAACATATCTGCATATTGTCCGTCGTGCACAGTGCTTCACGTGAAAACCATCTGGATATGTGCCACACGAGGATTTAGTCTAAGAGATTGTGAATTAATTGGGGTTTTGAACTAGTTTTCGTCTCTGAATGTCCCTTAGTGTAGACATCAGGGATTTTCTACGTCATTACAAGCTTACATCTTTAAGAACAAATGTTCCTCAAAGCCTTTGCTTTCAGCCGCTTACATTAATTATGGCGAGCCGTAAGGTTCACATAATTGTTATGCGTTACATGCAGCATTCATCCGCAAGATTTGCTCTTTGCCTACTTGGGCTGATAATTGGCTGTACGAATTCAGAATACGACGGCTCTGCCGACCTTTGCAGCAGAGAGGAGACTATTGCAACCGACAATAACACATTGAGGCTGCTTTATTTTCATCTGCATCTTAATAAAAGAGAATGAGTATAATCGTCGGCGCCGATATCAGGTTAATAACATTGCTTTGTCAATCGGTGATTTTTTGGCCCTTCAATCAGACGTGCGCTATTAATCAATAATACCGAGGCTGTAATGATGTATCTTGGACCACTTTTGCTATTGATCAATAATAACACAGCTGTACTTTGTATATCGTACCACAATTGTCTTGTGGAAGTTGATACAATGAATATGCATGAACTGTTTGACAAATTAATGGGGTACATTATTCATGGTGTTTCGTTGATGTCAATGAATTGTTGATGAATAGCGCGTTTTCAGCTTCGCCTCACGTAAATGGTGACAAATTCTTCTTCACACTATAAAATATCCAGTAATGTTGTGCAGAAATAAATAAGTTGTTACTGCACAACCCGTCGTTGCAAGCGATAAAATTACGTATGTACCTATGTGCGGTTGCAAACTGCTGTACTTCGAACGGCAGCATGAACCTCAGATATCGACCTCACCTCGCATGCACACTATTACATCACAGTGACCACACGTTTGTAGTTTTATTTTCCCTCCACTGCATAGTGTTTATAGGACAATACCACTTTAGAGTGTTTTTAGTGACATCCATGACATCCATGCAAACATCCAGTAATTAAACGCAACCATTGTTACAACGCCGGATGGGTCGACAAATTCGCTTCACTCCTTCTTCTGTTAGACTGCACGTGTTAACCATAACATAAAACATACACTCGTATTTGCCATTAGAGCGGATGGGTAATTAGAAAACAAATGACTCGTTTTGCTTAACTCTTTGTCTCAACTCGCACTGCAATTCCCAACATTCACAAAAAACGGCCCAAACACAATGCATCATTGCAGGTTTAGATTACCTGACGCACGGAATAACTCGCTTTTCTTAATACTTGCAATTTCCGGCATCAGGCATGTGACTGCATTGCACATTTAGTTACACCAATTATATATCCTCTGAGTGGCTGTCTCGCTAATGTTTTATCAACATTTAGGATTTCATAACGTTACTACAAGAACATTCACTATCACGACTAGTAATGAGTAAGTAATTAAGTGGTTGTCGGATCAGCTGTTACCGAGACGTCCTGCAAGTGTACGGGAGACCGGCCTCACACAAACCAGTAACGTTGTGTTTTCCCGCCGATGTCTCTTGGATGCCTTAAATACAGCTACATACATTATCCGCCATTATGACGACACAAAGTAACTGATATCACTTGAGAGGACGTTACATTAATATTCCAGATGTTTTATCTTCATAAACGAGCTCATTATACGCTTATCATTCTGATGTAAGCGCTACATTGTACGGCAGTTCTGATATCGGAGCATCATTCCTCGGACCTGGCAGGAGATATTCAGAGCTTCCGCAAAAATCTAATTCTAACCTTTTAGGCTTAGGACAGTTATATGATGACAACGTTGCTAATCAAGACGTTCTATTTGTCACATTTGGTTTATCGGGCAGGCAGAGATACTTCTTGAATCCGGTCATTTGAACAAAACACCGAGCATCATCAGAACCGCTCATTATCATATTCATAGAATTAGTTATAGACATTAATCCATTTACTGCTAATGAAGTCGCAAACTACGTGCATTATATATATAATTCGTCAGCTAATTTATTATATCTGCTTTAGAATTATGCGTTTTGCCATGAGCTTAGAATTCAATCCTAGACCTTAGAGCGATTATGTTACGTATAAAGATAAGGAACAAATATGCAGAAAACATCACCGCATATAGTTAGCATAAAATCGTCGCTTCATGAATATTACAACTAAAGGCAAGTGGCAGCAATCGCATCGCATGAAAATATTTGCTTTGATAATGAGCATAATCGAAGCAGCTCTTATTCATTAACCCGTCCCACCCTTTAGCGTTAATTATTTAAATGGTAAATCATTGTTCACAAGCCGTCGTTGCTAGCAGAGGGCATCTCAAACATCTGTTGGGGCTTATCTTTTAGCATAGATAAAATGCGTTGTGTTCATGATTATCCGTAACTTCGGATATTGTCAGTACTTAACTAACGTAAAAATTTTTGATATTACGAGCAAATAGTTGCTGGCTGACAACCAGGCTTGCTCAATTAACGTATCAATTACAAATCACGACACTTGTATGTATGCAAATGAGGTGTAAATACGAATGCATTCGTGGTATGTAAGTCATTATCAAATTAGCCCCATGAATGGTTCAGTTACTTAGATCATTTGGTTTTCTTAAGTATTTGTAGACCAGGATGCAAGATATGTCACCTTTTCTACCGTAAATATTAGAGGTTCAAAGAAAATAAGACGGAGAAAGCTATCGATCTCAGTGACCATATCTGATGCGTTGTCGAGCGTGGAGCAATTTAGCAACAACCTAGTCCATCATACTCGTGTGTAGTTTAACAAGCAGCCATAGCAAATGCTGTTTAAACGCAAATTGGAATTTCTCTGCACGTATAGGTGTGATGGTGATATTCGATGATGTACATCAGTACACACAACTGCATAAGCGGCTTTGAAATTTGCATAAAAAATCTCTCGATCAGTGTGAACAAATAATCTACAACACTAACCGTGACGTCAAATAACACTGTTGTCCATGTAGCTGAACAAAGATATGTATTCTACAATCCAGTAATCGCCCTATTTAGCAAACTAATCGAACACAAAGCTTGTTGGCAGATGCATGGTAATTGCCTACAACGCTTTGTATGATCTACTTAATAATATATTCGATGTCTTTGGCGGCATAGGCTGCTGATTGCCTCTACGAATTCAGACTACAATAACTGTGCTGACCTTCGCAACAGAGAGGAGACTATTGTAGCAGGCAATAACAGATTGAGGGCTGCCTTCTCTTCATCAGCATCTTAATAGAAATGAATGAGTTTAATCGTCGGCGCGGAAACCAGGTTAATTATATTGCTTTATTGATTGGTGGTGCTTATGCACTTTAAATCGGACACATGCTGTTGATCAATAATAACACAGCTGTATTGATATACCTCCGACCACCTTGTTTGCGGAAGTTGACACAATAACTATTTACCAACTGTTTGACATATTAATGATGTAAATTATTCTTGGTGTTTCGTTGTTTTCAATTTATTGTTGATAAATAGCTTTGCCCCATGTAACTGGTGACGACTACTACATCACACTACAACATAGCCAGTAATGTTATGCAGAGATAAATGAGTTGTTACTTGACAATCCGCCGTGGCATGCGATAAAGTTTCGTGTGTAACTATGTGCGGATATAAATTGCTGTGTTTCTAACGGAAGCATGCAAATCAGATATCGACATTACCTAGCATGCACACAGTTACTTCACAGTGACTTCGCGTGCATTTTATCTACCGCTACTGCATGGTGAATATAAGACCATACCACTTAAAAGGAATGTTTTCAAAGACATTCAATGACGCTGGTCATTGCAGTTTTCAATACACTGTCAGCTTATCAGGCCAATCTATGTTATATTGGCATCCACTCAAAAACGAAATTATTAAACGCCGGATAGGCTGCATTTGTTGCGATTGCTTACGCTCTGGTGACGTATTGCAATTTAGCACACTTGTTTGTTACTATTGATGTGTGCCTCAAACGCTAATTCGTAAACCTTTGTGTTGTATGCCACCGTTGCAACCCAATAATGTATATACAGCAGACATGGAGGATAAGCTAACACAATGCACTAGACATCGACTTTGCGTCTGTGTTTTATGAGGTAACTTTGATGTTAACAACGCGCGGTGATGGCATGGCGGCAATGTATAGTCTTCCATTATTTTCTTTTTCAATTTGCTTCCGAGCAATAGCGGGTTCCTGCTATTCATTATACAGAGATGAGGTACATGTATGTGTGCTCCTAACTATTAATTCCTTAAGTTAATGTTCCACCTCTCCTCAGATATTACTGTCCGTATCAATGTAACCATACTAATGTCTCACGAAACCTATTTAAACAAGTAATTTAAAAGAGGCTTAACCTACATTTACATGCTACTATATTATAATGTACAATCTTTTTCTTTCTTATTTGACATTTTGTGAACGAATTGTTTTCCTAAATTCTAGGAAAAAGTATTCACAAGTTCCGTTCGTTGAAAGGAATGCTGTCTTCAAATGAAAAACAAGTTAAAAGGATGTCTGTTAGACGGAAACGATAGCAACATGCACTTTAGTTGTTTGTCGCTCACCAGCAGCGGTAAGGTCTATTATTCGACTCCGCCAGCAATATACACTATTTTAGCTATTTGCGTTTCATCTTTCACATATGTAAGTAGCTAATAGTGTTCGAAACCTGCATGGAAATATAAGCGTACCAGTAATCTTGCATGATAGTGTTATTCCGTGCAATAGATCAATTACAATATAAATATAGCTCTCTGGTTTCAAAGTATGTACTAGGAGATTAAGCATGTGTTTGTGGTTATTGCAAGGCCTACACTTAATCCGTTTATTATGGTCACTGCAAGGACTATATGTTACTGCAGCGTACATATAGCAATGACAGGCAATACAACGCTTCAAATTTCAAAAAGTACATAAGAACGTGATATCATTAAAGAATGTTGTTCAGGTACACACTTTCATGATTGAAGTCTCTCCGATGACATTGTTTTTTATTAAAATGACCGTTTAACAAAACTCATTGGCACATTTGGCAAGCACAGACGCTATAGCATGCAAATGGGCTCAGTAAACATGACCATATATTCTTGCACACAAATTGGCTAGTATCAGTATTAGCATGTAACCGACCAATCGCTAGATGTACATGTTTTTCTATGCATAGCGGTAACAAGGCTTTTACATGCAAGGCGAAAATACTTGTAGGCAGCTAACCACAAATCGGACTTAGCCAGTTACTTAACAAATCGAATATGCAGATATTCTCATCGCGTTTCCTTTTAAGTAGAAAACCCTAGCGCGATGCCTTCTAGGATTGAGCGACAATGTAAGCAGATTAGCTCCAGTGTCGCTAAGTGCTGACAGCCTGCTGCGCTACAAACGTTTTTTTCCTGCGGTACCAACGTCAGTTTACTTATGGAAACCTGTTTCAGTCCGGCTGACTGCAGAAACTCGAATATTCATAGCAGCGTATTGTAAATACAACGCCAAGGCATGAGGAATTCCAACAAGCTGGAACATGTTGACACATTACTGCGTTCATAGCATGTGCGACTAATGTCTGACACAAATACTGATTCGTATTTATTCACTAAATTTCCTCCAGGACTAGGTTTATTGGTGCCAGTTCAACTGACATAGCCATTAAGACAGTCAAACGACCGATGTTTTTACACGCATAAATGCATCAGGAAGCCGATAAAATGAACGTCAGCCTGGCTCCACTAAAGTAGTGCTTGTGATATATTGTGTTGATATCACCACGATCACATCACCCCAGCAAAGTAGTGATGTGTAGGAGGTTGTACTCACCATTTCCAGATGCTGATGTTACTACCCAAACCCCCGATGATGTTATAGAAAACCGCGTTATTTTCTGCGTTAAGAATTGACAGCAGACATGAGATGCGATTCATTGTCATGTCGTACATAGATACACACATCAGTGAAATGTTATAAATATTGATCGTATACTGCACTACCAGAGCATCCTCTGGAATTCAAATATGGAATACATAAATTGAGACCAGCAAGCCGATGAGGACATAAACAACGCATGGACTACAACCATATATTGCTTGTATACTCATGCTTTATATGTTATGTTTCCCTAGCTTTATATGCTATAAAAGGCCTCAAATGATCAAATTGCTGCTGTCAAAACGGTGCGGCCTCCAAGATCGGATACTTAACCATCTAATAATTGGCTAGTAAGCAGCCATTCCATGGATGATGTCCTGCTGTCGTCAATGAAACTCAAGGAACTTTATTCCTGCGCTGGCATGTAATGAAAAGTTAGCGCTGAAGTCGGCTAGGGGCTCGTTTATACGCGGTAAGTCCTTCACCATGTGCTGGGGTAATGTCCTAAGTTGCTTCGAGAATAAATTGCTGGTGGTGAAATCAGCACACGTACTCATTGTTAACAATTCACAGCATACCGGTCCAAACTGAACCGTTCTGTATTGTTGTGCAGTTGACACGTAAAACGCGAAATATTATGTTTGCTTCATTTTTAATTGATATGTCACCTTTTTACTGATACCTGATGCGAGCAATGATTTTCATGCACGAATTTATAACAAATAACAATATATGATTGGGGTAATTGAACCGTTCGCATAATATTTCTGCCATAGAGAGCCAGTGACTTTATAATGAATTGATTAAGTATAATTGATGAACAGTCTGTGACTTGTACCAGCCTTGCAGTACAGTGGCGTATTTGCTATTGGCATTAACGGGATTAAGAGCATCAACGCAAAAATTAAATTTGTTAAGTCCGTGCTATTAAGCACTCAGAATGAACTTCTGATTTGAAATCTGAACGGCAGGAAATGTATCACTCATAACGATGTGTCAAGTTACATACAGTCTATGAACAGTGGCGTATTTGCCTTTGGCATTAATGGGATTAAGATCATAACTTCTGATTGAAATGCTGCAACGGCAGGAAAATGTATCACTCATAACGATGTGTCAAGTTAGATACAGCCTAGGAACAGT
>CM067352.1:1291406-1299530 GCA_034190875.2 Urechis unicinctus | reverse complement strand
CACAAATTTACACGTAATGCTTGTTTCAACTTGAATTGTTGATAACCGAGGTAGAAACATTTATCAGTCATATATTTTATGTACCTGGAATGCTGTAGCTGCCGTGATAACGTTTTTATTGTTTTACGCTTGCATTCACATATTTCGTATGATAGCGCAAATATATATCTACATCGGTATTCGTAATTCCCTATGTAATGATAATGATTTGCGGCATGGTTTGATCATGTCGGCAGAGAATCAATGTCTCAACAGTCCTACAACCGTTAACCGTCGTGGCTAATCAACGATCAGTGTGAATGTAAATTAACATTCCCCGATGCTATTTGTGCTTCTCTAAAGTGTTCTGTTTCTCTTGCTGACCCGTAGAAGACCCATTGAGTTACGCCCTGGAAGGGATCATTAAGTTTTAGTTGGTCAATTTAGGTTAATTTGTTGGGAACTGTTTAATTAGCAACATCAATTTAAAAGCGCATGCAGGTATCAAAGACCATAGAAAGTCTTGAATGCGGTGTCTTGTGATATTTATTATATTGAGCTGTTTTGAATCGATACATTTGTTTCGTTTGTTAGCTAAACAACTAGGCATATGAGTTTATTATATCGAACCAGACAACATTGAATCATAATATCCGAGCTGATCATAGTTGCTGCGTTTGTACATTTGTCGACTTGTCCGAGTCAAGTACTCGTGTAACATCAACTTACAGAATAACACTTCATGACTGTATGCCTTACATATAGATCACGCAGTAAAATCACTATGCTGTCATAAGTTGCAGGCGTTATCGGTCATCTTTAACATTTTACTGATTTTAACAAATGTGAGAGATCACATGCTAGTGATGTATGCCATCACATGTAACATTTGTTCGAAACGTCTACATTAGGCGATATGATGCATATCATATAATGACATCCACTAAACACTGCCTATAATTGCAGAAAAGACAACACAACTGGTCACGATTGTCATTTTGGGATAAGAAGCCAGTCAAAATAAACACGTAAGCGTAGAACAGTTACCCGGTGGCAGGTGTTTATTCGCATAATAATTATTTGACATGAGTGATGGCTTACTTATATAAAACCTATCGACAAAGGTCAAAAAAGTTCAAAGAGAGACGCAAAAATGGATAAGAAGCCGATTAAGTATGCATGGCAATATGGATAAAACGGGCCTATCTTCATGCCACACCATCAGCACAACATTGCCTATGACGCGTGGATCCGGCTAATACATAATTTTGCCTTATACATGTTTGAATCTTACCGTGGTGGGCATTCAGATGTTCACTATGTGATATTATATGGCACACTTCCGCAAGTTGCATAGGAGATTATTAGCCACGAAAAGTATTGTTTATTCGGATAAATTGACTTGGCTTGGTGGAATGATGTTGTTCGTGAACAAATTGCAACAACTAAGGTTTCAATTCGAAGTTTCTCATTTGTACATGCAACATTGCCTACACTAGGACCATCTATGAATCCGTTTTAATACATCCCATAATAGATGTATTCAAAGTGTGCATATGACTGTAGCAATACCACAGCTACTCTGAATTTAATGTTGATCGCCACCCCATAATTACATTATCGTAAACTAAACTGAGTATTTCATGTGTGAAATCTTAGAATGGGAGTAGCACACGTGTATGTAATGCTAAACAGGGTTAAATTCCCCGATCAACGACTATGAGCAGCTTTCATTGTTAGCAAGACTTTCTTGCCATAAGGGGTTGAGAGCTTTGCAGCTGCAAACGTCAACTTCGCAACACCAACTTAATTCGAACCCATATTCTTCGGCACATGGAGACAGATTACACCAAAAAAGCGTACATACTAACATTATAAGTACATTCCTGTGTCCGCATAAGTTTTTGCCATAATGATTTTGGCGCTCTATACCAGCAAACGGTAAATATGAGACCCATAACCGTAATGCGCACGGCCACACATTACTCAACAAAACATACATGCACACTACATGTGAAACATATTACAAAACATACATTCAACACACATGAATGTTCTAAGGCGTAGCATTCAGCAGTGTTGTTATATTCGACTACAGTTAGTCGCTTTCCGTATCTTAAGCATTGAACCACACACCGATTGCGGACTGCACCTAACGAATAGTTCAGGGGAAGCCAACAGGGGGACTTACTTACCTCCCTAACGTCTACTAGGGAGCCGCAATGTACAAGTAACAAATGAGCCAGACATCCAGCAGATTTACCTTAGCAATATTTAATAAATGGGCGATAAAATACCGAATTATGCCCTGGGCTTTATCTGCCAGTAGCGAATGGGATGTTGGTGCGTGTTTATAAATATATTTATATATGCATTTAAAAGTATAGAAATGTAGACATATATATATATATATATATATATATATATATATATATATATATATATATATATATATATATATATATATATATATATATATATATCTATATATATATATATATTAGGTACAAATATATATATATATATATATATATATATATATATATATATATATATATATATATATATATATATATATATATATAGGTTCAGATATAGATGTATATTTTTTAACATTAACTAACGATGGGATTTACAGAGCAGCATATCTTCATAAACATATAAATATATATTTAAAAATAAACCTATATATCTATATATATATATACATGGTATATTACATTAGATCATTTTGTAACCAAACATCAATCAAGGTATCAACATATGGAAAATCGATTATGAGATCTACAAATTTACCTTTAAAAAAGCTGGGTAGCGTAATTTATATATGGTTTGAGGTAATAGATAACGACATTGCTAATTGGCAGTGAGTAGCATGCACCTAGTAAAAGTCGTGCACAGACGGGTGATTTGCCACAGTAATAAAGCAAACACCTGTGTCGTTGCAAATTTGTTTCAGATCACCTGAACGTTAACTTTTTTGATCGATTGATTGATAGCAAATAGTTGCTCATTCATGTTTACCATGAATGACTAAATTCGCAGTCATTTAATACACGTGCGTCTATCTATATCGCTGCTTATTTATAACGGGCATGAGACAACTTAAGCAACATCATTTATGTAACATTATTTTTTACTTACTCATGACATAATCTTGTCACATGCTGTCAAGTACTAGCTGCTTAATACTACAATTGTGCCACAGCTAAAGAATTGCAAATTCGTGTCAGATAATGCAATACGCTATCGTATACCTTTGTATTTGTACACTGTATTCAAGGTAATCAGCTCTTCTAAGTCGCAGGAATGCTTTTAACATTTTGCCAAACAGTTGCAACATAATTCATGCGTGCTAACAAGGTAACTCCATTGCGAATTTCGGCCTTTTGTCCTGTCTGATTGCTCATCGAGAACCTCATCATATGAAAGGTCATAAATCATTAGATTAATCTCGGTCATGAGCATATTATGCAAAGCGATTGGATGTAATGAACATATATCTCGCTAGATTATTATTACTGCTTTGATTAGATTACAATAGTATGACACATCATAATGATAAATGGATTTTAATTAACGCCCAGCTGGTGTTATTTTGACATATGCATATGATTTAGTAAATAAACGACATATGTAAAACCGGTAATTACATTTCAGAATAACTATGGCTCTGACAATTTTCCTCGAAATCTCATGACCACTGTAAAAATGGAATTACTTTGCATTGGAAATAATCAAAAGCATCTGTAAATATTGTTTTTAAAACGGCTTACAATCACACAATGCTAAGGTCAATATGTGTTTACCATAAGGTGAATAAACTATCATGATTACTTTCTTTTGTATATGGCGTGCGATTTCAGCTTATGACAATAGTTTACTATTTCACCAGATTAACTTAGTAGACAAGCCGTATGCAATGAAAGGGAGATTGTAACTTACTTTTTTAATCATTCCCTAATTGACGATATAAATGATTTGCATTAGAATTGGGGCATCACATTAGATATCTGTTTAAATGTATGCCATTGTGAATGACGGTAAAGCACCGCTGTCGAAGCCAATACAAAAATCTAAGCTAATCTGCTTTCATTTGTCAACTGCATACAGCGAATATGCTAAGATGCAGTATGACAAAACACCCTCCCGTAAAATTTAGATCCGTACTGGATGCAGGTGCAGGACATAGTCATTGACTGGTCAACATATGGATATATGTATGTATATATATATATATATATATATAAATATATATATATATATATATATATATATATATATATATATATATATATAAATATATAAATATATATGTATATATATATATATATACATATATGCGTACGCATAGAATCTCGCAAAGAATGTTTATATATATATTTATATACATACATATATATATATATATATATGTATATATATATATTATATATATTTTCATATATATATACTTATATATATATATATATATATAGATACATAGAAAAAATAGAAATAAATACATGCATATAAATACATTCATACATATATTGACACATTACATACATATATACTGAAATATATAACAATGTATGTACACATATTTATACCGGGATATATGAAGGTATTTATATAAAAAAATTAACGTTAACCTACATATTTATATGCATCCATGTATATATATATATATATATATATATATATATATATATATATATATATATATATATATATATATATATATATATATATATATATATATATACATGCATATATTTATATATATATATATACTTACATATAAATATACATGTGTATATAATATATATATATATCAATATAAATATATATTAATGTTAATATAAGCATATATATAAACATATACACATATATACACACATGTATATATATTTATATATATACTTACATATATATATATATATACATGCATTAATTTTACATATATATATATATATATATATATATATATATATATATATATATATATATATATATATATATATATATATATATATATATATATATATATATATATATATATATATATACGTACCAATACACAAACATACATAATCATGCTTAAATATAAAGATAAAGCGACACATGTACATATATATTTAGGAATAGCTTGTTAAATAGAAATAAAAACATGCGTATGTACATACATTTAGATATATGCATATATATATATATATTTTATATATATATATATATTATTTTTGAATACATATATATATATTTATAGATAGATGTATAAATGTAGTTATATACGTGCGTATATATTTACAAATATTTGTATATACATATGTGTAGTTATATATATATATATATTATATATATATATATATATATATATATATATATATATATATATATATATATATATATATATATATATATATATATATATATATATATATATATATATATATATATATATATATATATATTGATGTATATATGTCAAGGCTTCGTTGCCGATAGAACATTTCCAGTATTGTGACTTCTTTATATCAAGTTAGTTTGTTTGCATTGGAATTTGCGCTGTTGACTGATGTACGTTGTTATATATAGTATAGCCTCAGGTAATCTAGGGATTTGTATGCGTCTCTATCGTTGCTTTAACTAGCAGATGACATATATTCCCTCTCTATCGGTTTGCTTTTATCTGTCTCTCATGGCTTATACATGAATGCAAATATGTCAGCGGTAATCAACGGTAATCCGTGGCAGCAAATCTCTAACTTTGCATCAACAAGTCAGGAGTCGCAATGTCTATCGTCTAAATCAAATAGTGGTATGGAAGATCATTGATATAATACCTTCAATATTGCTATATCGCACGATGTTGTACCGTTACTCTACATAAGGACACTGTCGTAAAGGCTCTATGGGAACAATGACGTACACACTTCGAGTGGCTCTGTGGTGATCGCTTCCCTAATTATGATACATTGCAATCGTAAGCTGGCGCTTCCGCGACGCATTTAAAAGCGTCTCTGCGATTGATGAGAGCGGGGAAAACGTCGTTTCGCAGATCCTCGACGCTGCCAAAATTCGTCGCACAATAGGCTTATGAATAGGAAAAATAGTAAGCACATTACAAAATAATTGTTATCTTGAGAAACTACCCGGTTCTGGGTGCCCAAGTGGAAAACAGTTCGCCTCTTACACCGTCCACCCAGTTTACGATCCTCGATCTTTCATGTCCGTACTGTGGATGGTAGTTTTAGATTGACAATAACTATCTGAAGCGAGGGAACGGGCGTGGGGTCGACATTAACATTTTTGCAAGTCAGGGGGATGTGAAGGTCTCGAGCTAAGAGTTTATAGCTACGCTGATCTGTGTGACGATTATGAAATTACACAAAAGACACCCCCGACATCAGGCTACGATACCATGAAATCAACAAAAGCACATGGGACCGTTGATCCAACAACTCGGGGCTCGGCGGCTGTTAAAGATATGGAGTCACCTGATAAGTCGAGGAGACAACAGCTCCAAATTCAACAGAGAATTCTACGTGGTTCTAAGAGACACTACGACAACGCGCTATGACAATAACGCTTCGGCCAACAGGTTGCGTCTTCGGGCGAGTGCTCGAGTGATCTCTTTTAGCGAAGCTATAAACTGGTACAGCTGCAGCATATATGCTTCCGATGCAAAGCGTTGTGTCAAAACGGAAAACAAAATTGGGCTGTTATGGTCACTACAGTAGTGACAAATTGCGCCGGCAACCCTGTCACACCTGCAGCCTTTATATGTTATGCTATGATGGCAGCTTGAATGTCCATTAAATTTTTATGCTTGCAAACGACAATAAACGTCTTACTGCCGTGCGAAAATTCGTATCATAAACATAAACACTGATCTCTCTTCTGCTCCTTTAACCTTATATATATATATATATATATATATATATATATATATATATATATATATATATATATATATATATATATATATATATATATATATATATATATATATATATATATATATATATATATATATATATATATATATATCTATATATATATATATATATATATATATATATATATATATATATGTACGTATGTTGACTACCACATCTCATGTGAAATGGGGGTGATTTACAAGAAACTATGCGACAAATGTTTTCACTATTTATTTCACATTGGCACGAGATAATTGTAGCAATACTTTAACATGCCTCATTACTTGTCAGTGGGCTGCCCTGAACTTTCAATAACAGATATCAAACTCGATTATGTTGCTTACATTTGGTTATGATAGTATGAACAGTATAGTATGATGCATGGTTTTCATGCTGTTATTGGTATTTTGGCATATTGGCATTGAAGCACTAATGTAATACGACGTTGATCAAAACTTGTTATAGCAAGTGACATTTCAGAATGAGTATTGCTCTTTCTTTTTTCGACAACATCTCGTTACCTCGATACAAATGGTACTAACTTTGTCTTGTGAATGATCAAAGGCATCTGTAAATGTTTATTTCATTTGATTTACATCAACCAAAGGCAAAGCATACTGAATACGTTAGCAATAATGCCACCTCGTTTTGAATGAAAAAACCAGTAACTTCCCTTACATGAGGCTTCAGCCGGTGCCCGTGGCGAAGTGGTACATGCGTTGCCTTTCGATCCGCAGGTTGCGGGTTCGATGCCAAGCTGTAAAAATCTGACTGGTTCCGCGTGACTCAAAAATGTGCGTCAAAATAGCCAGAACTACGCTGGCAGCAAAATGGGTCCGTCCATCACAGGCATTGAGACATCTTGGTGCTACTGCTTGAAGAATGGGGTTAAAAGCTACGATACTTGTGACAAAAAGACCCCACACAATATAAATTAATCTGGCAAGGCAAGGCTAAAATCAGTGTTTATCATTATATAGACTGCGTCATGTTTCGTGAACTTCAGACTCGTTAATGGTGATATATGTCAACCAATAGAAAGGATCAAACGTAGTCTGTGGTATTCATCGTATTGTTTATTATTCATAATCAATATATATCTGTCCCTGATTCGAGTATCTAAACCATGCACTAATTGTTTCCAGAAGTTAAACCAAACCAACGGGCAGTACCATTCAACCAAAAGACTACAATAAAACTTCGATTGGACGAAATAAAACCT
>CM067352.1:1283906-1286406 GCA_034190875.2 Urechis unicinctus | reverse complement strand
TGTATGTATGTATGTTGTATGTATGTATGTATGTGTATGTATGTATGTATGTATGTATGAATGTATGAATGTATGTATGTAAGTACGCACTCTCACTCTCTCTCTCTCACTCACTCACTCACTCACTCACTCACTCACTCACTCATTCATGTACTCACTCACTTATTCACCCACTCACTCAATCATCCATTCATTCTCGCAATCACTCATTCATTCTCTCACGCACTCTCTCACTCACTTAATTACTCTGTCACTCACTCACTCACGCACTCACTCACTCACTCATTCACTCACTCCACTCAATGACTTACTTATTCATTCACTCACTCACTCAGTCACTTACCCACTCAGTCACTCCACTCAATCACTCACTCACTCACTCACTCACTCACTCACTCACGCACTCACTCACTCACTCACGCACTCACTCATTTGTTCATGCACTCACTCACCCACACACACTCACTCACTCACTCACTCACTCACTCACTCACCCACTAACTCACTTACTCATTAGTGAATATTGATATATAATATATCGTCTTCTATTTTAAGTTGCATATTAACCTTTTAGTCACCCACATGGGATCATTTGCGCAGACATCACATGTCGTACGGTTCGTGTAGGAAATGTTCCTTTTTGTGACTTGGACGAAATCGTTCTGTTGTGATTAAACTAGGCTTGCGATTGCAATTCTCATAGGTGGCTTATTTGATAATGGGAGAAATAAGTTGCAATATTATCTCAACATTGGAAGATGAAATGTCTTTGAGCAATATGAATATCTATTTTCATAAAACTTTGCACCAGCTCTCTGTACGCTCTGTCTAAATTAAAGCAACAATCTGTCTTAATGCTCCAACCTGGTGGCTTTGTGGCATATGCAAACGGCTAAGTCTGAATTGTGCAGACGTGTTAGTTGGAGTTGGTGATCAAAGAAATGATCAAAATTACACAGACTCCATGGTCTATTATCCTCTTAGGGTAAATTTCAGAGTATCCTTTTCTTCGTGTTCTACGCCTATACAATGCGAGCCTGGATAGGCTCACCTAACCTTCCAAGATTGCATTTTAATGCTACTCGCACAGACGCCGCCCCAGATAACAGTCTATGTAACATTATGATTGACCCCTGATACCAACGAATATATTGCTAAGTAGATGAGTTTTGCAAGCTTCTTTTATTTTTTAAATCCTTTCGATTCAAACATAACTATAATTAACATTGATTACGTGTGACTGTTCTTAGTAAGCCATCATTGCATAATTGAGAAAGATTTCCTCGAATGAATATCAGATTTAACGCACAAATAAAACAAGTTCATTTTCTCAAACTAATACTAACATGTTTTTCTATATTGACATTGTACAGTGGACAATGATTAATTTTGTCAACATAACCCATGCTCATCCACATCTAATGAAATATCAGCGTTTGAGTTTTGTCATTGAATCCCTTCCTGATGGATGCGAACGCTAGTATCGTTTAGTATTTCCTGCATGATTACTTGCACCCACGATGATAACCATGTGTTGCACAGGAAGCAATCAAAGGCGCGTTATTGCGACCGTATCCTGGGATAAGACATTAAGTTCTTCATGGGCTGTAATGCCCCCAACAATGATGGTCGACTCTTCTTAGCTTCACGCTTTTTTTCCAAGCAAAATAAAGGTTATGACTAGCATTCTTTCTAATCGTTTTAATATCATTCCAAATACTCACTTGCTCGTATTAAGCTTTGTTTCATCTCTAACAATCAATGGTTCGTACACAATGCCCATCTTGAATAAAAGTCACATACTACAATTATTGTAGTAATCATATGATGGTTTATTATGACGATATTTATGCAGCACATGATCATAAGAGTTTGAATAACGACACCATTGTGTCAGTTGTCATGCTTTTGGCTCTTTTTTATTTCAGCTTTGTTATAAAGAAACCTATATAGGAGGTTATGCCGCAGCAAATTTGGCTTAGCAGAAGATGACTGATACGTTGATACATTCATAACCCTCATAGATAACGGTACACTGCTGATGATGGTTCCGAAGCATGAAAATTGATAGAACACTGAAGCTACCATTGATGCATGATAAATGATGGCTGCAGGTGCAGACTGATTTGCAAGGGCAATTTGTCACTGCTTTAGTGTCCATAAACAATGCAGAACTGCGTCCGTTAGAGCACTTGAGTTTTATATCAAAAGCACTTAAAAGTGTTGCATATGTACAGCAGTGTAACTAGAGCACCTACATCGCAGCATTGAGGTAATGTACGATGGCATGTGATCTCAGGATACTCACATTAGTATTGATGGTAATCGGGTGAAATGTTAAGATAGATATAGTCTTCAACGTCATACTCAAAATATCATGTAACCGATGTACCGAACAATTGCACATCATACAAGTGGCTTTTAATTGTCAAAAGCGAATGTCTCTTATTGTTATACAAGCACAAGTGATACAAGTGCTAGACAAAAAATCCTCCCCCGT
>CM067352.1:1273906-1278906 GCA_034190875.2 Urechis unicinctus | reverse complement strand
CGTGATCGTTTCTACAATGCAGGATATGTACCATATAATCGATGATCGTTTCATTAGATCTTTGCATTTAAGCTCAGATCAACTCCAACGTGAAACGCGGCGCTATGTTTACATTGTGGATTGTTTATCGATTCTTTAAAAGGAAAATTAACTTTATGCACAGTATATTGTTCAATCTATGTATTCACCAATCAATGGTTTCAGCACCGTTTAACAACATGGAATGAATCTGGGTTTTCTGTTACAGATTTAAACAGTTCTCACTGCAATATTTGTGACATTACGTCCAATTTGTTGCAGTTATAACATATGCCTGTTTATACGTTGTTTTTACTTTTTGTTTCGCTTTACGAAGCAGCTTAAGCTAATCTTAGGATTGATGGAATAGACTATGATGACAGCGGTTAGGGACTTTATATCAAGCAGACAGGATACAGCGTGCAGTGTCTCCGTGCGTGGGTCGAGTTGATACGTTTGGTGGGGCCCCTGACGGTCTTTATCATCGCATAGACTTTTATCGCATGTTGTCTTTATGACCAAGGTTGTAAGGATTTACTGTATAAATTGGTCTTACAAAAAGCTGATAAATACAAGTTATCGTCACAAACACCTTTGTTTATACACATTTACGCATAAACTGAAAAGACGTCGGGACATAAGTATATTTACGCATTGACCTTAGAGTGCACTCATGTGACAATTTGCAAACAACCAGCGGCTGCAATGGAATGTAAGGTATTCATTAACCACTAGAGTAAACATGCATGACCAATGTAGCTTTTGCCAGGAAAACGATTGTCTTGCATTGATAGGTCATAAAATATCGGTATCGTTGACCGGGTAGCTGAATATCTGCCTGACTCAGTATGCACAGCGCTATCACGATCAATCAAAACGAGGTCATTGGTAGACCATCGATTAAAAGTTGTCAAAATAATTTGTATTCTTTTATAAATTTGGCAATTGTCTATTGAGGCGTCTGCGTATTCAAGCCTGACCGTTTGGACGTTTTATAGCTGTGCCCTCGAAGCGCAAATCACAATTACTCACATACTGCAAAATGAAGCCAGCCATAACTATGCGCACATCTTATCTATTAATACAGGGGAATAAAGGCAAGCATGTATCGACTACGGTAACAACGCAGATTGGCAAAATACAACATAAGCATGTTCATCATGAATTAAATTCCTCTATATGTGGCATACAAATAGAAAAACACCATGAAAATGCTATTATGTTGTTTAGAATACCTGCAATATTTCTAACCAAAATGAAGGTTTGTACATGTGACGACTACAAATATATGGGTTCGTATAGACAGTTGACCTTGCCCTTTTGCAGCCACCTCATTACAAATGAATATGCCGCTCGCAGACCAGCTTAACACTCCACACTCACACTAAGTTTATGACAATATATGCAAATCAACAATCTTCTCTAATTGAAGCTAAATGTACTGGCTGAAGTGAGATTTTGTTTTTATCCAATTTCGGTAGGCAACCCTTCCCCTGTATCTTAAATATTTTCGAGAGAACCTTGTGGTAACACTTAAACAATCCACGTATGCTTAACGAGTCCGACATTGTCATGGAATACGTAAATTACGGTTTTTGTAAGAAAACGTATTTCCTGAGACTTGAATTATTACATCTATGCTAGTATATGTGCTTACTACTGAAATGACATATTGCTCCAGCATGTGTTGGCAACAATCGATTATTTTACCTTTATTCTGCCTGTAGCAGATAGAAACATATATAAACAATATTGTTCACAACTGACTTGGTCAACGACGGTAACTGTTGTGGCGAGGGAACGATGATCAAGTGTCACAATGAGAAACTTTAATCGACTAGTTTACAGGTCTCCCTTATCTTGTGCAAAGTGTGTCTATTTGGTTCAATGGGTAGACCAGTTTACCGCTTTAATGATCTGAAGCGTTCGTCATTCACTCAAGCAATATTGATTCTGAGGCCTGGCCATACAATATTATTTGATGCTCTAACATTTCTAATAAAATAGTTGTTAGGTATGCAGCAACTGTACAGTAACATATTATCATTGCTGTAATGGTTCGTACTGTCCGATGTTGCCCAATAATTAATGGACAGGGCGTAAAATTTACTCATAAAGCTCGTGGTGATTGCAAACAAAGTTGCTATTTGTAAAGGCGGATATTGTCCTGTGGCAGGTGCATTATAAGGTACACCACGTAGAGTTTTATTGTTCATATATTCCAATGGCTTTGAAGGAAGGTATAACTGTTTATTGGAACTAGACCGCAGCATCATGCATTCAACAAGTTAACGTTCAGCACCAATCATTGCTGCTGGCTTTAAGATGATGTCGTGCTTATAACATTCATTTAACTTATTTAGGTGATATCTTTCCGTGGTCAACTAGTGCTGCATTTCATAATAAAAATTGATAACGAAGCCCTTTGTAAATACATTTCTGCTTATTGTTTGATATATCGAATGTTCGATTGTGGGTGCAATATTGGGGTAATGCATTATTTCTTCCGTTTAATGGTCAATGCACATGTCGCTATCTCTTGCACCTCGTATCATGTGCTTTTTGGCTGTCTTATCTATGATGATAATCTTCATATCGACGCTTATCTTGTGCTGTTTCGAATATTCTGAAAGATGCCAGCGTAAAATGACAAACATGCCGATCATATAGATTGATGACGTTAATATTGATCGTCGATAATATGATAACAAACAAAAGCATGAAGTGAAACGTCCGAAAAAAGATATAAAAACAAAATATTGAATAGCTACTGATGGGATTGAAACAAATGAATAAAGACCGGCAATGCGGACAATAAATGAACAATATACCTGTAACGGGACCGTAATGTTAAGTTTACAGTATTGTGTATCGTGGCAAGCGATCCACCACATGCGCAGTTTTAATTAAAATCGAAGCTAGAATGCAACATGGCGATATAGCAATACAATCATTCAGTAATTATCAACTTGTTCTTAGTTTTTACAGCTACTAATTGGAAACTCAATCATGTTGACCAAGAAAACTTACATATATTGCAAGGCTCTTATATGTACTTTCATTTAATTGTGTCTACCCTGATAGTAATGAATAATTCGTATGGTTATTGAAATTGATGCATCGCCAGTACACAGTACAGTAAGGAAGGCATGTGCCTTTTGGATCTCAATGGTTAGACCCATAAATGTCAAATCACAGTACTTTACATGGTTTATCGTTGCTGGTAGATTACAATCATCCTGTTTGTATGTCAGTTATTTTGCAGAAATGTTTACAATCACAATCGATTAGTGAAGTTACCAGAGTGGAATAATACAGAGCAGTGTTGGTGTTTGTGGCGAAGTATAATCTGTCTGGTATTCACTGTGTAGTACTACATGTTACCAAAAAGGAACAAAATATATTTTCATATCAAATTGTATTGGTGCTGTCATGTAAAAGCGTATGCCTTAGGTAATCAATGCAAAGAAACGTTGATATATTGATCGCCCGCAGAAAAATGGCACTCTTCAAGGCATGAAAATCTATGTAACACTCGAATAACCATCAAAGACTAACATATGAGGGCTACTGGATTGCTAGCATGATAAGTTACTGCAGTAGTATTCATAAACAATGAACAATGTTGTCCGTTAGGGGACAAAGTTGTGCATCAATTGCAATTACATGCATTGCGTATGCAGGTCAAGGTTCCTAAAGCACCTGAGTCGGGTATTGGGATTAGGTACGTGTCTTCATGTGGTAGGATTAGCTGTTAATCCTACCAATCAGGTGGTATTGATGATAGTCGTTGTGGCGTTCTAATGCGGGATTGATCTGCTATACAATTAGTGTTAATCATCGCATGGTCGCGTGGGTGATGTGAGAAGAAACACGTGTTTTGCCGCGTTATCCGCGTGACCTTTCGATTAAATACTAATCGCGATGGCAGCTACACGCAATAGTCAACCGCAACCTACACAAACATTAGTCATGAGGCTATTAAGCTACCGTGAAGGAAAAATCACGAGGTTTGTGTCTGTGTCGCTAAAGGTTTTTTTTTCGGTTTAATTTTGTTCCGCATTTTTGCTTCTCATTTTTGGCATCCAAGCAGTGCTGTCCGGATTTGCAGATGTTACGATTTCGTTTTGAGAAACCGGGGAGATGGGATGATGCCGTGACTTCCGGATTCGGAAAGCGCAACCAGATAGACTTTCAACAAAGCGCGTTTGATTAAACCTCTGCTATGACAGTCGCAATATGTACTTGATATCAAGAGCCTCCACGCTATGGCCATGTTGGAGGTTGACTGCTCGGTGAGGGAGATGAGATAATAACGCAACTCACCAATGAGGAACACGGGACCAAATTAACGTTCAACAAGCAAAGCCTTTTGATGAAACCCATGCAGTAAAGCTTAATCTTTCATGTCATCGCATGAAACTGTAGTAACAAAAACAGTGTAGCAATCATGCAGATTTAACTGACAGCAGCAAATGTCTCTAAATTGTTTTGCAAGTGATATTAGTAATTATGCGAACCGTTGATTTACCTCATGTGACTATTGCCATCATGCGTATGTCACATTGGTTACTCTATCCAAGCAGACGATGTCAATTATATGTGTCACGATATATTGCATTTAATTTAATGAAAGCGTGCCATGCAGTATTGCCCAAAAACGTCCTTGTTAACGTCATCCATCTGGGATAATCAGAATGTAAAATAACGTTACCAAATACTGGTGGCTGTTTCTCCCGGCGTTTCTGCCGTTGGTCAAATAATATTCAGCAATGCTCAATGACAGTTACATCTATCTGAGTTGTCTTCGATACTTTTTACATTGTTCTCTATGAATCACAGCAATGCCTCCCGACAGGTTGTCCGTAGCTGATTATAAATAAGGAGTGTTGATGGACATAACCCATGCTTATCCTTTACAACAACGAAATGAAGAACATTAATCTATGTTACATGTCAAGGGGGCTATTGCTTGCAAATAC
>CM067352.1:1266406-1268906 GCA_034190875.2 Urechis unicinctus | reverse complement strand
TTTTTTATATATTTATATATTATACATATATATAAATGTATATATACATAATTGTATATATTTATATTTATCTATATATGTATATAGAGATAAATATATATATATATACATTTATATATATATATTTATATATATATAGGTATATATTCAATATATCTATATACTATATCTCTTTCTGTATTTATATATATCTATCTATCTCTAAATCTATATATATCTATCTCTTTTATCTATCTATATCTCTATCTGTATCTATCTATATCTCTCTCTCTCTCTCTCTCTATCTCTATCTCTCTCTCTCTCTCTCTCTCTCTCTCTCTCTCTCTCTCTCTATCTCTCTCTCTCTATATCTATATGTGTGTGTGTGTGTGTATATATAAGCCAAACATCGATCCTTTGCCCAGACGAAGCTGCGAAACCCAAGCCGCTTGGACGAAGGTGTGGCACGGTACTATTGAGCTACCAGGTCGGGTGAATCCCCTTTCGGAGATGGGACAGCCATTTAACGTGATCAACCATTTCACGGGGAGCCAGTCAGGTTTTCACACCATGGTATCTGACCATGTGCTCAGTTGTCGTCAACGATGTCTGTTTTGGTCGACTAGTTTTGAAGTACCTTGTTATTTGACGGAGCATTTGTTCTGACAAATTGATCTTATGAAATGCGTTATTTATATAATGGAACTGTAGAATTATTGACCGAGTGCTTAATGACATACGAGAAATATTGAATTTCTTGTTTGTGTATTGAGCTGGGCTTTTGCAGTGGAAACTTTGCTTAGCCTTTTTCTTCAGGATATGATTTTTACCATCAGTCGGCGGCTGTTCAAATTATCGCCACTATATGTTCTGGAAGTGTTACTGCGAATACACACACACTCACACACACACATACACACACACACACACACACACACACACACACACACACACACACACACACACACACCCACACACACACACACACACGCACATATATATATATAAATATTTATATATATATATATATACATCTATATATATATATATATATATATATATATATATATATATATATATATATATATATATATATACACCACACACACATACACACACACTTACACACACACAACACACCCCACGCACATTTTATATATATATATAAATATTTATATGTATATATATATACTCATATATATATAAATACATATATATATATATAAATATACAAATATAAATATATATATATTCGTTTATATATATAGATATAAATATATATATATATATATTTATATATATATGTATACACACGCACACACATATAATTATATATATATATATATATATATGTGTGAGTGTGTGAGTGTGCTTGTGTATACATATACATATATATATATATACGCATACATATACAAATATATATATGCATATATATATATATATGTACGTATATATAACTTTGCATATATACATGTATACATGATAATAATATATGCATAAAAAGATATATGCATGTTTAACTATATCTTTATGTAAATAAATACATGTATATATTTATATATGTATATGTACAAATATCTGTATTTATATGTAAATGCAAATATATGTGCATATGTATATATATATGCATATATATATGTATATATATATAAATATGTGAATATATATTTTGTATATATGAATATATTTATATGTACATATATATGTATATATACATGTATATATATATATATATACATATATATACCTATATATAATTATATGTACATATATATATGTGTATATATATATATATACAGATATATAATTATATGTACATTGATAAATATGTACATATATATATAGAGATATATCTATATATACAGTTATATATAGATATATATATTAAAATTTAAATTTATTTATTACATACATATATATAAATATAAATATATATACATATATATATATATATATACTGATATATATATATATGTATATTTACCATTTTCTTTCTATATATATATATCTCTGTTTCTCTATATCTCTCTATATCTCTATATATATATTTATATATATATTTATATATATATATATATTTATACATCCCTCTATCATATTTTATTGATGAACTATGTAGCCTGTAAAAACAGAACAGAAAGCTGAGAATAGTTGTGGTGTGTTCTGATTGGACCCGGACCGGACTGCGAAACCGACGCCGCTGGGATGTAGATACAGCACGGCCCTGATGGGGTGCCGGGTCAGGTGCATCCTCTTTCAGAGATGGGAGCCTTATTTACCTTTACCCCCGAGTAACGCGGAACCAGTCATGGTTTCGCTCCTTGGTATCGAAACTGCGGGTCGAAAGGATACGCGGTATACCACTACGTCACGGGCACCGGCTGAAGCCTCATGTTATGGAAGATACTTGCGTTCTTCATTCAAAAGACAGTGGCATTATTGATCATTCTCTAAAGGCAAAGGATGTACCCTTTGTATCGTGGTTACGAGGTGTTGTGGAAAAGAGAAAGAGTAATAC
>CM067352.1:1232947-1256559 GCA_034190875.2 Urechis unicinctus | reverse complement strand
TTTTCAGACATCCAATACACCTACAGTTTTCTTGACAATTGCACGTGAAGGTGTAGGAATGATCTGCATTCACTACAGGCTCAACATTGTTCACACACAATTTCATACCTCTGAGTTCAGAACAATCATCTGGCAAACACGGAGGGATAATGTCACGCACGTTGGCAGTTGTATATTGCGTAGGTCTGACGGCGGCGCATTTTGGGTTTTGGTGTTACGTAGCCTTGGTTGCTAACTGGGCACGGGCATTCTTCAGAAGGATGTCCATCCACAAAGTGCGACGAACAAATGCGGTTATCGTCAGATGGAGTCCTGTTGTTTCCCGTCTTTTCGTTTTTTACGATTGACAGCTTTGATCCACTTAGCACGCATTTGAGGATCACGACGATGGGTAGGAAAAGGGTGCAGAGTGAAAGGGTGCGGGCAAGTGCAAACTGCATACCCATAATTACATTGATGGCTTTCACAAAATGTTTTCTTCCAACGAGTAAGTCGATAATTGTTGTTTCCACAACCGACTATCGCGAAAATTCGACCCATTTTCTAATTATGGTTGATCACTTGACTTGCGTACTTCAGAATTGTCTTGTATAAAGCACACCAGACGTGGAGTTGGGGTGGAATGATTTTGTGTTATTTGGTGCTGATTACATACTCTCAGCTAGTAGGCCAGAGCGTCTCAATGAACATCAAAGGACTGCATTACGCTGTATGTAAAACAATTGTTCATAACAATTGTCATGATAAATTGTGCATATTTCGCCCCGTAGCCCGCACTCGAAAATTTGATAACCATGATAACTTTGGTAACTTTTGGCCGATTTTGGTCAATTGTGGCCCGGTTCTGAAAATGTTGCAATTATTAACTTGGCGTTGTCATAACGCCAAGTTATGGCGATCGGCCCGGTTTGTAAGTTTGTTAACTTGGCGTAATCATAACGCCAAGTTATGTTGGTCAGTCGCGTTTGTAAGTTTGTTAACTTGGCGTAATCATAACGCCAAGTTACGTTGGTCAGTCGCGTTTGTAAGTTTGGATGTTTGGATGTTTGTAAACATTTTTTTGTTTCGCGATACAGGTCGCAATTTTTGATATTTTCAATTGATTTTTTCTTCAATCGCTAGGCATGAATAATGCGCAGAACCGAGAGGTTTTGTTTTGACCTTGACTCAAAACTAAGGTCAAGGTCATCGAATAAGTGAAAAACTAGTATCTCGAATAACTCCGTTCATAATGGTCGGATGATTACATAATTTACATCATCGTGTAGCTCATTCCAATTGCAAACTTTTTTTAATCATATATTGGACCATCCAACCAACGGTTTTCCCAAGCCCCCCAGGTCGAAAAATCGTGGTATCATTCCAAATGTCAACAAATATTTCATGAATATTTCGAACGCTTATAAAACCGTCAATACATGTCCGATGGTAATAAAAATTGGTTTATATGTTATCCGCAACATACTAAGACGTATCCTAAAATATTGTGGATGTCGATGACGTCACTTCCGGTCACGAAAGCATCAAAGTTTTAAAAAAATGACCCAAGTTCAATGCTCAATATGTCCATGCTTAACAATTAAATATCAATACAGTCAACATATTCTGAAAGTGTAATGTAATTGTAAACTTTTTCTAAATATACTTAGTTGTAAATAATGCATCATAAAAAAAATCGTAGCAGGTCGAAAATTTCTGGTAGCCAAAATCTCTAAACTTTTTAATTTCGCAATAGATTCATTAATTATGGTCCGATCGTAACAAAATTTACATTTTCGGAAAGCTGATGGAATTACCAAACTTTCATTGTTGACATATGCAATCAATATATTTGTCCTTTTCAAAGCGCGTTGAGTTGAAAAAACAAATTTCACTCAGTCAATTTTCGTCAAATTTTCGATTGCTAATAAAATCGTAAATATCAGTTCAATGGTGATAAAAATTAAATCAGATGTTGACATCAACAGCGCGAATCTAATCCGCAAAATTTATTGATATCGGTTGCGTCACTTCCGGTTTCGAACGAATCAAAGCAAAAACGGTACTCAAATCTGAAGTTATAGCGTCGTTCGTCCGACGTGAATGGTCGTATCGTAAATTTGTCTGCGCTCGAGGGAAGCCCATTCAATTCTGAACACAGGTGTAAAATTTTCTGCTCAAAATATATGACAGTTCTCTCATAAAGTAAGTTTGAAGTACAGTGGGTGTCATTTCTGATGGCTCGGCGCTGGCTTGTTTACAACAATCTGCCTCTCGCGCTGAACAAAGGAATCTGCTCTCGCTCGTGGGTGCGGGGTGCGTAGCGCGACAAGTACGGGAGGCCGCGGTACTATTAAATATGAAAATATGCTTTTCCTTGTGTCAGCCTCTGAATCATAGTTTATCGATAAATCTAGAGTAACTTGGTCAATTTTGGGTCAATATTGAAATTTTAAAAAGTTTCCGACACTGTTAGCCAAGTTCACCCATGTCCTCATGGGCATCTCGTATGTTTGGATGTATGTATGTTAGTTAACATTTTTTTGTTTCGCGATACAGGTCGCAATTTTTGAAATTTTCCATTTTTTTCTTCTTCAATCGTTAGGCGTGATTGATGCGCAGAACCGAGAGGTTTTGTTTTGACCTTGAACCGAAACTAAGGTCAAGGTCATCGAATAAGTGAAAAATTAGTATCTCGAATAACTCCGGTTATAATGGTCGGATCGTTACAAAATTTACATCATCGTGTAGCTCATTCTAATTGCAAACTTTTTCTAATTTCATATGGGGCCATCCAACCAACGGTTTTCCCCAGCGCCCCAGGTCGAAAAATCGTGGTATCGGTCAGAATGACAACATAAGTTTCATGAATATTTTGAGCGTCTATAAAACAGTCAATACATGTCCGATAATGATATAAAATTGGGTCACATGTGCTCCATGACAGCTTAAATTGGATCCATAGATTTCATGAATGTCGATGACGTCACTTCCCCGTCACGAAAGCATCAAAGTTTATAAAAAATGACACAAGTTCAATGCTCAATATGTCCATGCTTTACAATTAAATATCATTACAGTCAACATATTCTGAAAGTGTAATGTAATTGTAAACTTTTTCTAAATATACTTAGTTGTAAATAATGCATTGTAAAAAAAATCGTAGCATGTCGAAAATTTCTGGTAGCCAAAATCTCTAAACTTATTAATTTCGCAATAGATTCATTAATTATGGTCCGATCGTAACAAAATTTATATTTTCTGAAAGCTGATGGAATTACCAAACTTTCATAATTGACATATGAAATCAATATATTTGTCCTTTTCAAAGCGCGTTGAGTTGAAAAAGCAAATTTCACTCAGTCAATTTTCGTCAAATTTTCGATTGCTAATAAAATCGTAAATATCAGTTCAATGGTGATAAAAATTAAATCAGATGTTGACATCAACAGCGCGAATCTAATCCGCAAAATTTATTGATATCGGTTGCGTCACTTCCGGTTTCGAACGAATCAAAGCAAAAACGGTACTCAAATCTGAAGTTATAGCGTCGTTCGTCCGTCGTGAATGGTCGTATCGTGAATTTGTCTGCGCTCGAAGGAAGCCCATTCAATTCTGAACAAATGTGTAAAATTTTCTGCTCAAAATATATGACAGTTCTCTCATAAAGTAAATTTGAAGTACAGTGGGTGTCATTTCTGATGGCTCGGCGCTGGCTTGTTTACGCCTGCCTCTCGCGCTGAACAAAGGAATCTGCTCTCGGCTCGGGATGCGCGTGGTGCGGCAAGTACGGCAGGCCGCGGTACTATTAAATATGAAAATATGATTCTCCTTGTGTCAGCCTCTGAATCATAGTTTATCAATAAATCTAGAGTAACTTGGTCAATTTTGGGTCAATATTGAAATTTTCAAAAGTTTCCGACACTGTTAGCCAAGTTCACCCATGTCCTCATGGGCATCTCGGATGTTTGGATGTTAGTTAACATTTTTTTGTTTCGCGATACAGGTCGCAATTTTTGAAATTTTCCATTTTTTTCTTCTTCAATCGTTAGGCGTGATTGATGCGCAGAACCGAGAGGTTTTGTTTTGACCTTGACCTGAAACTAAGGTCAAGGTCATCGAATAAGTGAAATACTAGTATCTCAAATAACTCCGTTAATAATGGTCGGATCGTTACAAACTTTACACCATCGTGTAGCTCATTCAAATTGCAAACTTTGTTATGACATATACGGCGATCCAACCAACGGTTTTCCCAAGCGTCCCAGGTCGAAAAATCGTGGTATCGGTCAGAATGACAACATAAGTTTCATGAATATTTTGAGCGCCTATAAAACAGTCAATACATGTCCGATAATGATAAAAATTGGGTCACTTGTGCTCCATGACAGCTTAAGTCGGATCCATAGATTTCATGAATGTCGGTGACGTCACTTCCGGTCACGAAAGCATCAAAGTTTATAAAAACTGACACAAGTTCAATGCTCAATATGTCCATGCTTTACAATTAAATATCCATACAGTCAACATATTCTGAAAGTGTAATGTAATTGTAAACTTTTTCTAAATATACTTAGTTGTAAATAATGCATCGTAAAAAAAATCGTAGCATGTCGAAAATTTCTGGTGGCCAAAATCTCTAAACTTATTAATTTCGCAATAGATTCATTAATTATGGTCCGATCGTAACAAATTTACATTTTCTGAAAGCTGATGGAATTACCAAACTTTCATAATTGACATATGCAATCAATATATTTGTCCTTTTCAAAGCGCGTTGAGTTGAAAAAACAAATTTCACTCAGTCAATTTTCGTCAAATTTTCGATTGCTAATAAAATCGTAAATATCAGTTCAATGGTGATAAAAATTAAATCAGATGTTGACATCAACAGCGCGAATCTAATCCGCAAAATTTATTGATATCGGTTGCGTCACTTCCGGTTTCGAACGAATCAAAGCAAAAACGGTACTCAAATCTGAAGTTATAGCGTCGTTCGTCCGACGTGAATGGTCGTATCGTAAATTTGTCGGCGCTCGAGGGAAGCCCATTCAATTCTGAACACAGGTGTAAAATTTTCTGCTCAAAATATATGACAGTTCTCTCATAAAGTAAGTTTGAAGTACAGTGGGTGTCATTTCTGATGGCTCGGCACTGGCTTGTTTACTACAGCCTGCCTCTCGCGCTGAACAAAGGAATTTGCTTTTGGCGCGGGGGTGCGCGGGGCGCGTGGCGCGGCAAGTATGGCAGGCCGCGGTACTATTAAATATGAAAATATGCTTTTCCTTGTGTCAGCCTCAGAATCATAGTTTATCGATAAATCTTAAGTAACTTGGTCAATTTTGGGTCAATATTGAAATTTTAAAAAGTTTCCGACACTGTTAGCCAAGTTCACCCATGTCCTCATGGGCATCTCGTTAACTTGGCGAATTCGCATTTGCCAAGTTATGGCGATCACCCCGGTTTGTATGTTTGTTAACTTGGCGTAATCATAACGCCAAGTTACGTTGGTCAGTCGCGTTTGTAAGTTTGTTTGTTTGTTTGTAAACAATTTTTTGTTTCGCGATACAGGTCGCAATTTGTGATATTTTCAATGTATTTTTTCTTCAATTGTTAGGCATGGTTTATGCGCAGAACCGAGATGTTTTGTTTTGACCTTGACCCAAAACTAAGGTCAGGGTCATCGAATAAGTGAAAAACTAGTATCTCAAATAACTCCGTTAATAATGGTCGGATTGTTACATAATTTACATCATCGTGTAGCTCATTCTAATTGCAAACTTTTTCTAATTTCATATGGGGCCATCCAACCAACGGTTTTCCCAAGCTTCCCAGGTCGAAAAATCGTGGTATCGGTCAGAATGACAACATAAGTTTCATGAATATTTTGAGCGCCTATAAAACCGTCAATACATGTCCGATAATGATAAAAATTGGGTCACATGTGCTCCATGACAGCTTTAGTCGGATCCATAGATTTCATGAATGTCGGTGACGTCACTTCCGGTCACGAAAGCATCAAAGTTTATAAAAAATGACACAAGTTCAATGCTCAATATGTCCATGCTTTACAATTAAATATCAATACAGTCAACATATTCTGAAAGTGTAATGTAATTGTAAACTTTTTCTAAATATACTTAGTTGTAAATAATGCATCATAAAAAAAATCGTAGCAGGTCGAAAATTTCTGGTAGCCAAAATCTCTAAACTTTTTAATTTCGCGATAGATTCATTAATTATGGTCCGATCGTAACAAAATTTACATTTTCTGAAAGGTGATGGAATAACCAAACTTTCATAATTGACATATGCAATCAATATATTTGTCTTTTCAAAGCGCGTTGAGTTGAAAAAGCAAATTTCACTCAGTCAATTTTCGTCAAATTTTCGATTGCTAATAAAATCGTAAATATCAGTTCAATGGTGATAAAAATTAAATCAGATGTTGACATCAACAGCGCGAATCTAATCCGCAAAATTTATTGATATCGGTTTTGCGTCACTTCCGGTTTCGAACGAATCAAAGCAAAAACGGTACTGAAATCTGAAGTTATAGCGTCGTTCGTCCGACGTGAATGGTCGTATCGTAAATTTGTCTGCGCTCGAGGGAAGCCCATTCAATTCTGAACACAGGTGTAAAATTTTCTGCTCAAAATATATGACAGTTCTCTCATAAAGTAAGTTTGAAGTACAGTGGGTGTCATTTCTGATGGCTCGGCGCTGGCTTGTTTACTACAGCCTGCCTCTCGCGCTGAACAAAGGAATTTGCTTTCGGCGCGGGGTGCGCGGGGCGCGTGGCGCGGCAAGTATGGCAGACCGCGGTACTATTAAATATGAAAATATGCTTTTCCTTGTGTCAGCCTCTGAATCATAGTTTATCGATAAATCTTAAGTAGCTTGGTCAATTTTGGGTCAATATTGAAATTTTCAAAAGTTTCCGACACTGTTAGCCAAGTTCACCCATGTCCTCATGGGCATCTCGGATGTTTGTTTGTTTGTTAACATTTTTTTGTTTCGCGATACAGGTCGCAATTTTTGATATCTTACAATTTTTTCTTCGCCAATCGTTAGGCATGAATAATGCGCAGAACCGAGATGTTTTGTTTTGACCTTGACCCAAAACTAAGGTCAAGGTCATCGAATAAGTGAAAAACTAGTATCTCTAGTAACTCCGTTAATAATGGTCGGATTGTTACATAATTTACACCATCGTGTAGCTCATTCTAATTGCAAACTTTTTTTTTTTTCACACATGGCCATCGCACCGACCGTTTTCCCGAGCGCCTAAGGTCGAAAAATCGTGGTATCGGTCGGAATGACAACATATGTTTCATGAATATTTTGAGCGCCTATAAAACCGTCAATATATGTCCGATAATGATAAAAATTGGGTCACATGTGCTCCATGACAGCTTAAGTCGGATACATAGATTTCATGAATGTCGATGACGTCACTTCCGGTCACGAAAGCATCAAAGTTTATAAAAAATGACACAAGTTCAATGCTCAATATGTCCATGCTTTACAATTAAATTTCAATACAGTCAACATATTCTGAAAGTGTAGTGTAATTGTAAACTTTTTCTAAATATACTTAGTTGTAAATAATGCATTGTTAAAAAAAATTGTAGCAGGTCGAAAATTTCTGGTAACCAAAATCTCTAAACTTTTTAATTTCGCAATAGATTCATTAATTATGGTCCGATCGTAACAAAATTTACATTTTCGGAAAGCTGATGGAATTACCAAACTTTCATAATTGACATATGAAATCAATATATTTGTCCTTTTCAAAGCGCGTTGAGTTGAAAAAACAAATTTCACTCAATCAATTTTCGTCAAATTTTCGATTGCTAATAAAATCGTAAATATCAGTTCAATGGTGATAAAAATTAAATCAGATGTTGACATCAACAGCGCGAATCTGATCCGCAAAATTTATTGATATCGGTTGCGTCACTTCCGGTTTCGAACGAATCAAAGCAAAAAACGGTACTCAAATCTGAAGTTACAGCGTCGTTCGTCCGTCGTGAATGGTCGTATCGTGAATTTGTCTGCGCTCGAAGGAAGCCCATTCAATTCTGAACATAAGTGTAAAATTTTCTGCTCAAAATATATGACAGTTCTCTCACAAAGTAAACTTGAAGTACATCGGGCATCACTTCTGTTGGCTCTCCACTGGATTGTTAACAACAGCAAGCCTCACGCTCAGCACAAAGGCAGCCGCTTATCCGCGGTCGGCTTGCAGGGCATGGCAAGTAGGTCACGCGGCCTTTTCGCGCTGAACAAAGAATGCGCTATTTCCACACTCGGCTCGCTGGGCGGGTCACGTATGGCAGGCCGTGGTACTGTTATTATCCAGGGAGGTGTCTTTTAATTGTTCAATATTGGAGTATGGTCAAAAGACTTCATAAGGTTCGCCAAGTTCCCCCATGTTCTCATGGGCATCTCGGATGTTTGTTATTAACTTGGCGTAATCATAACGCCAAGTTACGTTGGTCAGTCGCGTTTGTAAGTTTGTTTGTTTGTTAACATTTTTTTTGTTTCGCGATACAGGTCGCAAATTTTGATATTTTCCAATTTTTTTTTCACCAATCGTTAGGCCTCAACGATGCGCAGAACCGAGATGTTTTGTTTTGACCTTGACCTCCGATTAAGGTCAAGGTCACATTGTGAATTTTTCAATCCTTCATATCATCTTAACCTATGGTGTGATTTTTAAAAAGTTTACAGTTCCTTGTAGCCTGATTTATTCGCCAACTTTCCATATCAAATATCATGAAAAAATATGCATATTTCGTCCCGTAGCCCCCACTCGAAAATTTGTGGTAGTGTTTTACCACATTTTTCCATCGCTTATAACTTCAACAATATTCGATGGATGGTCATAAAAATTGGGTCGAATGTTCACAGAAGCACTGGCTATCGGAAGATAAGTGTTTTTTGGATGTCGATGACGTCACTTCCGGTTACGAGCAAAACAACGTTATTTAGCTGTGCAATCCGAATTTATCGCGTCATTACTCCGTCGTTAATGGTCGTATCGTAAAAATGTTTGCACCTGAAGGTAGCCCATACACTTCCGAACTTGAAACTTATTCATCTAATTGTTTATGTCTTATAGTTTTCGCACAAACTGAGCTTAAAGTTAAAAAGTGACCCCCCAAATGCATTAACACCCCAATATGTTTAATACTACTGGGTCGATTTTGAAAATTTAAACATGAATTTGAAGGTTACTTTTCGAGTAACATTTCGTACGCGTTATACCAGCAGGAATTATGCGTAGTTTTCTCACGAATCGCCGGTAAAAGTTCGGAAAACAGCTAAAATTGGCAATTTTTTTTTCGATCACTTGTAAAATCGACAATATTCGTTCGAGGGTCACAAAACGTGGGTAAAATGTTACCATGGAGAGCGTCTACCGAATGATGATTCTTTTGGGGAAGTCGCTGATGTCATTTCCGGTCACGAACAAATCAAAGTTGAAATACGACTGAAATCTGAAGTTATCGCGTCATTTCTCCGTCGTAAATGGTCGTATTGTGAATTTGTTTTCTTTCGAAGAAAGCCCATTCAATTCTGAACATAGATGTGTAATTTTCTGCTCAAAATAACCGACAGTTTTCTCATAAAATAAGTTTGAAGTACAGTGGGTGTCATTTCTAATGGCTCGGAGCGGGCTTGTTTACAACAGCCTGCCTCACGCGCTGAACAAAGGAATTTGCTCTAGGCTAGGGGGCGCGGGGCGCATGGCGCAGCAAATACGGCAGGCCGCGGTACTATTAAATAAAAAATATGCTTTTCCTGATGTCAGACTCTGAATCACCATTGTTTTATCGATAAATCTAGAGTAACTTGGTCAATTTTGGTACAATATTGAAATTTTATAAAGTTTCTGACACTGTTCGCCAAGTTCACCCATGTCCTCATGGGCATCTCGTTTGTTAGTTTGGATGTTTGGATGTTTGGATGTATGTAACACTTTTTTTGTTTCGCGATACAGGTCGCAATTTTTGAAATTTTCCAATTTTTTCTTCGCCCATCGCTAGGCGTCAATGATGCGCAGAACCGAGAGGTTTTGTTTTGACCTTGACCCAAAAAACTAAGGTCAGGGTCATTGAATAAGTGAAAATCTAGTACCTCGAATAACTCCGTTAATAATGGTCGGATCGTTACAAACTTTACACCATCGTGTAGCTCATTCAAATTGCAAACTTTTTCTAAATACATATACGGCGATCCAACCAATGGTTTTCCCAAGCGTCTAAGGTCGAAAAAAAGTGGTATCGGTCCAAATGGCAACAAAAGTTTCATGAATATTTTGAGCGCCTATAAAACCGTCAATACATGTCCGATGGTAATAAAATTTGGTTCACATGTTCTCAGCAACATACCAAGACGTATCCTAAAATATCATGAATGTCGATTACGTCACTTCCGGTCACGAAAGCATCAAAGTTTTCAAAAAATGACACAAGTTCAATGCTCAATATGTCCATACTTTAGAGTTCCATTTTTAAACAGTTTAGATATTCTGAAAGTGTAATGTAATTGTAAACTTTTTCTAAATATACTTAGTTGTAAATAATGCATTGTTAAAAAAATTGTAGCAGGTCGAAAATTTCTGGTAACCAAAATCTCTCAACTTATTTATTTCGCAATAAATTCACTAATTATCGTCCGATCGTAACAAAATTAACATTTTCTGAAAGCTGAAACAATTGCCAAACTTTGGATTTGACATATGCTATCAAAATATTCGTCGGTTTCAAAGCGCGTTGAGTTGAAAAAACAAATTTCACTCAGTCAATTTTCGTCAAATTTTCGATTGCTAATAAAATCGTAAATACCAGTTCTATAGTCATAAAAAACTGCTCAGCTGTTGTCATCGACAGCACGAATCGTGTTCTATTGAAATTAGATGAAATAATTGTTGTGGCACGAAAATTCGGAAAAAAAATTATGTCCGTGTACTGGATTTGAACACCGGCCTCTGGCATGGAAGTCTAAAACTATGCCGCTATGCCACGCGGCCTAGCACACTGATCCGTATTGTCAAATTTATCATAATTAACTTGGCTCAGAGCCAAGTTATGGCGATCGGTCCGGTTTGTTAACTTGGCGTAATCATAACGCCAAGTTACGTTGGTCAGTCGCGTTTGTAAGTTTGGATGTTTGTTTGTTAACAATTTTTTGTTTCGCGATACAGGTCGCAATTTTTGAAATTTTCCATTTTTTTCTTCTTCAATCGTTAGGCGTGATTGATGCACAGAACCGAGAGGTTTTGTTTTGACCTTGACCTAAAACTAAGGTCAAGGTCATCGAATAAGTGAAAAACTAGTATCTCGAATAACTCCGTTATTAATGGTCGGATTGTTACAAAATTTACATCATCGTGTAGCTCATTCTAATTGCAAACTTTTTTTCTAATTTCATATGGGGCCATCCAACCAACGGTTTTCCCCAGCGCCCCAGGTCGAAAAATCGTGGTATCGGTCAGAATGACAACATAAGTTTCATGAATATTTTGAGCGTCTATAAAACAGTCAATATATGTCCGATAATGATGAAAATTGGGTCACTTGTGCTCCATGACAGCTTAAGTCGGATCCATAGATTTCATGAATGTCGATGACGTCACTTCCGGTCACGAAAGCATCAAAGTTTATAAAAAACTGACACAAGTTCAATGCTCAATATGTCCATGCTTTACAATTAAATATCATTACAGTCAACATATTCTGAAAGTATAATGTAATTGTAAACTTTTTCTAAATATACTTAGTTGTAAATAATGCATTGTAAAAAAAAATCGTAGCAGGTCGAAAATTTCTGGTAGCCAAACTCTCTAAACTTTTTAATTTCGCAATTGATTCAATAATTGTGGTCCGATCGTAACAAAATTTATGTTTTCTGAAAGCTGATGGAATTACCAAACTTTCATAATTGACATATGAAATCAATATATTTCTCCTTTTCAAAGCGCGTTGAGTTGAAAAAGCAAATTTCACTCAGTCAATTTTCGTCAAATTTTCGATTGCTAATAAAATCGTAAATATCAGTTCAATGGTGATAAAAATTAAATCAGATGTTGACATGAACAGCGCAAATCTAATCCGCAAAATTTATTGATATCGGTTGCGTCACTTCCGGTTTTGAACGAATCAAAGCAAAAACGGTACTCAAATCTGAAGTTATAGCGTCGTTCGTCCGTCGTGAATGGTCGTATCGTGAATTTGTCTGCGCTCGAAGGAAGCCCATTCAATTCTGAACACAGGTGTAAAATTTTCTGCTCAAAATATATGACAGTTCTCTCATAAAGTAAGTTTGAAGTACAGTGGGTGTCATTTCTGATGGCTCGGCGCTGGCTTGTTTACAATAGCCTGCCTCTCGCGCTGAACAAAGGAATCTGCTTTCGGCGCGGGGTGAGCGGGGCGCGTGGCGCGGCAAGTACGGCAGGCCGCGGTACTATTAAATATGAAACTATGCTTTTCCTTGTGTCAGCCTCTGAATCATAGTTTATCGATAAATCTAGAGTAACTTGGTCAATTTTGGGTCAATATTGAAATTTTCAAAAGTTTCCGACACTGTTAGCCAAGTTCACCCATGTTCTCATGGGCATCTCGCTATAATAGGTGCCAACAACAGCTAAACACTCAACATGATTGATAAATCCATAGTAATTTTGTTAATTATAGGTTGATACGGATTTTTTATTGCTTAATGTTGTTTGGCTTCTGAATGAATGTTTAAGGTTGATAGTTTCACAAAGGTCACCGCTGCTGCCAGCTCGCTTTGCGTAAAGCCGGCAAGCAGCAATACGGACCAGTCCAATTCACTGTAAAAATGAATGTCCTCTAAAAAAAATTTGCATATCGATGCAACACACAGCAAACGAAACCATGCCAGTCAATACTTCTTTATCACCCTTGGTTATCGATGGTTCTAATTAGACATCATAACGATGATAACGTACCTTATGATTTTTCATTTCCCTCTCGTGCTACACAAACAAGAGGCCCATAGATACATAGGGGAACTTTGAGGCCCATGGGTAAATGGGGGAACTAGGCGAACTGCATAAGGAAAATTTTAAAATCGGCCATCTAATTCATCTTATTGTATATATTATAACGTAATGATGATTTGTACGTTATGATTTTTCATTTCCCATGAATCATTTTGCAATCATAATGATTTTCAACATAAGAGGCATGATAACTTAGGTAATTTTTGGCCGATTTTGGCCAATTTTGGCCCGATTCAGAAATTGTTGCAATTGTTTGAATGCAGTTCGCCAAGTTCCCCCATGTACCCATGGGCCTCTTGTTAACTTGGCGTTTTCGGAACGCCAAGTTATGGCGATCGGTCCGGTTTGTATGTTTGTATGTATGTATGTATGTATGTATGTATGTATGTCCGGATGTTTGTAACACTTTTTTTGTTTCGCGATACAGGTCGCAATTTTTGAAATTTTTCAGATTTTTTTTTTAAAATGGTTGGGACCAATGATGCGCAGAACCGAGAGGTTTTGTTTTGACCTTGACCTCATATTAAGGTCAAGGTCACATTGTGAATTTTTCAATCCTTCATATCATCTTAACCTATGGTGTGATTTTTTTAAAAAGTTTACAGTTCCTTGTAGCCTGATTTATTCGCCAACTTTCCATCTCAAATATCATGAAAAAAATATGCATATTTCGCCCCGTAGCCCCCACTCGAAAATTTGTGGTAGTGTTTTACCACATTTTTCCATCGCTTATAACTTCAACAATATTCGATGGATGGTCATGAAAATTGGGTCGAATGTTCACAGAATCACTGGCTATCAGAAGATAAGTGTTTTTTTTATGTCGATGACGTCACTTCCGGTTACGAGCAAAACAACGTTATTTAGCTGGGCAATCGAAAGTTATTGCGTCATTACTCCGTCGTTAATGGTCGTATCGTAAAAATGTTAGCACCTAAAGGTAGCCCATACACTTCCGAACTTGAAACTTATTCATCTAATTGTTTATGTCTTATAGTTTTCTCACAAACTGAGCTTAAAGTTAAAAAGTGACCCCCAAATGCATTAACACCCCAATATGTTTAATACTACTGGGTCGATTTTGAAAATTTAAACATGAATTTGAAGGTTACTTTTCCAGTAACATTTCGTACGCATTGTAACAGCAGGAATTATGCGTAGTTTTCTCACGAATCGCCGGTAAAAGTTCGGAAAACAGCTAAAATTGATAAATTTTTTTCGATCGCTTATTAAATCGACAATATTCGTTCGAGGATCATAAAACTTGGTTCGAATGTTACCATGGAGAGCGTCAACCGAATTATAATTCTTCTAGGGAAGTCGCTGACGTCATTTCCGGTCACGAACGAATCAAAGTTATAATTCGACTGAAATCTGAAGTTATCGCGTCGTTTCTCTGTCGTGAATGGTCGTATCGTGAATTGGTTTGCTCGAGAAGGAAGCCCATTCAATTCTGAACAATGTGTATAATTTTCAGCTCTTAATACCCAACAGTTTTCTCACAAAGTAAGTTTGAAGTACAGTGGGTGTCAATTCTGCTGGCTCTTCACTGCAGCCGCCCTGTCGCGCAGAACAAAGGAATCCCGAGCGGTCCAGCGCGCGGCTTGAGAGAAGCGGCTGGCTGCGGGAATCAGGTCAAATCGCAGCGCCTCCCGCGCTACATCACCTAGAGACCCAAGGGTACATGGGGGAACTTTACCAACTGCATCAGGAAAATTTCATTTTGGTCAATTAAGGCCCCATTCTGAAAATCTCTCCAATTAATTAGATGCAGTTCGCCAAGTTCCCACATGTTCCCATGTGCCTCTTGTTTGGATGCAGTTCGCCAAGTTCCCACATGGCTCCCATGGGCCTCTTGTTAACTTGGCGTTTTTGGAACGCCAAGTTATGGCGATCGTCCCGGTTTGTAAGTTTGTTAGTTTGGATGTTTGGATGTTTGGATGTATGTAACACTTTTTTTGTTTCGCGATACAGGTCGCAATTTTTGAAATTTTCCATTTTTTTCTTCGCCAATCGTTAGGCGTCAATGATGCGCAGAACCCAGAGGTTTTGTTTTGACCTTGACCAAAAACTAAGGTCAAGGTCATCGAATAAGTGAAAAACTTGTATCTCGAATAACTCCGTTAATAATGGTCCGATTGTTTAAAACTTTACACCATCGTGTAGCTCATTCAAATTGCAAACTTTTTCTAAATACATATACGGCGATCCAACCAATGGTTTTCCCAAGCGTCTAAGGTCGAAAAAAAGTGGTATCGGTCCAAATGGCAACAAAAGTTTCATGAATATTTTCAGTGCTTATAAAGCAATTTTGAAAATTTCTCGGATTGTTTTTTAAAAAAATGATTGTGACTAATAATGCGCAGAACCGAGAGGTTTTGTTTTGACCTTGACCTCATATTAAGGTCAAGGTCACGTTGTGAATTTTTCAATCCTTGATATCATCTTAACCTACGGTGCGATTTTTAAAAATTTTACAGTCCCTTGTAGTCTGATTTATTCACCAACTTTCCATGTCAAATATCATGAAAAAATATGCATATTTCGCCCCGTAGCCCCCACTCGAAAATTTGTGGTAGTGTTTTACCACATTTTTCCATCGCTTATAACTTCAACAATATTCGATGGATGGTCATAAAAATTGGGTCGAATGTTCACAGAAGCACTGGCTATCGGAAGATAAGTGGTTTTTTTATGTCGATGACGTCACTTCCGGTTACGAGCAAAACAACGTTATTTAGCTGGGCAATCGAAAGTTATTGCGTCATTTCTCCGTCGTTAATGGTCGTATCGTTAAAATGTTTTCACCTGAAGGTAGCCCATACACTTCCGAACTTGAAACTTATTCATCTAATTGTTTATGTCTTATAGTTTTCTCACAAACTGAGCTTAAAGTTAAAAAGTGACCCCCAAATGCATTAACACCCCAATATGTTTAATACTACTGGGTCGATTTTGAAAATTTAAACATGAATTTGAAGGTTACTTTTCGAGTAACATTTCGTACGCATTGTAACAGCAGGAATTATGCGTAGTTTTCTCACGAATCGCCGGTAAAAGTTCGGAAAACAGCTAAAATTGATAATTTTTTTTCGATCGCTTATAAAATCGACAATATTCGTTCGAGGATCATAAAACTTGGTTCGAATGTTACCATGGAGAGCGTCAACCGAATTATAATTCTTTTAGGGAAGTCGCTGACGTCATTTCCGGTCACGAACGAGTGAAAGTTATAATTCGACTGAAATCTGAAGTTATCGCGTCGTTTCTCTGTCGTGAATGGTCGTATCGTGAATTGGTTTGCTCGAGAAGGAAGCCCATTCAATTCTGAACGATGTGTATAATTTTCAGCTCTAAATATCCAACAGTTTTCTCACAAAGTAAGTTTGAAGTACAGTGGGTGTCAATTCTGCTGGCTCTTCACTGCAGCCGCCCTGTCGCGCAGAACAAAGGAATCCCGAGCGGCCCAGCGCGCGGCTTGAGAGAAGCGGCTGGCTGCGGGAATCAGGTCAAATCGCAGCGCCTCTCGCGCTACATCACCTAGAGACCCAAGGGTACATGGGGGAACTTTACCAACTGCATCAGGAAAATTTCATTTTGGTCAATTAAGGCCCCATTCTGAAAATCTCTCCAATTAATTAGATGCAGTTCGCCAAGTTCCCACATGTTCCCATGTGCCTCTTGTTAACTTGGCGTTGTCATAACGCCAAGTTATGGCGATCGGCCCGGTTTGTAAGTTTGTTTGTTAGTTTGGATGTTTGGATGTTTGGATGTATGTAACACTTTTTTTGTTTCGCGATACAGGTCGCAGTTTTTGAAATTTTCCATTTTTTTCTTCACCCATCGCTAGGAGTCAATGATGCGCAGAACCGAGAGGTTTTGTTTTTACCTTGACCCAAAACTAAGGTCAAGGTCATCGAATAAGTGAAAAACTAGTACCTCGAATAACTCCGTTAATAATGGTCGGATCGTTACAAACTTTACACCATCGTGTAGCTCATTCAAATTGCAAACTTTTTCTAAATACTTATACGGCGATCCAACCAATGGTTTTCCCAAGCGTCTAAGGTCGAAAAAAAGTGGTATCGGTCCAAATGGCAACAAAAGTTTCATGAATATTTTGAGCGCCTATAAAACCGTCAATACATGTCCGATGGTAATAAAATTTGGTTCACATGTTCTCAACAACATACCAAGACGTATCCTAAAATATCATGAATGTCGATGACGTCACTTCCGGTCACGAAAGCATCAAAGTTTTCAAAAAATGACACAAGTTCAATGCTCAATACGTCCATACTTTAGAGTTCCATTTTTAAACAGTTTAGATATTCTGAAAGTGTAATGTAATTGTAAACTTTTTCTAAATATACTTAGTTGTAAATAATGCATTGTTAAAAAAATTGTAGCAGGTCGAAAATTTCTGGTAACCAAAATCTCTCAACTTATTTATTTCGCAATAAATTCACTAATTATCGTCCGATCGTAACAAAATTAACATTTTCTGAAAGCTGAAACAATTGCCAAACTTTAGTTTTGACATATGCTATCAAAATATTCGTCGTTTTCAAAGCGCGTTGAGTTGAAAAAAACAAATTTCACTCAGTCAATTTTCGTCAAATTTTCGATTGCTAATAAAAATCGTAAATATCAGTTCTATAGTCATAAAAAACTGCTCAGCTGTTGTCATCGACAGCATGAATCGTGTTCTATTGAAATTAGATGAAATAATTGTTGTGGCACGAAAATTCGGAAAAAAAAAATTATGTCCGTGTACTGGATTTGAACACCGGCCTCTGGCATGGAAGTCTAAAACTGTACCGCTACGCCAATCGGCCTAGCACACTGATCTGTATTGTCATATATATATCATAAATATAACAGGTGCCAACAACAGCTAAACACTCAACATGATTGATAAATCCATAGTAATTTTGTTAATTATAGGTTGATACGGATTTTTTATTGCTTAATGTTGTTTGGCTTCTGAATGAATGTTTAAGGTTGATAGTTTCACAAAGGTCACCGCTGCTGCCAGCTCGCTTTGCGTTAAGCCGGCAAGCAGCAATACGGACCAGTCCAATTCACTGTAAAAATGAATGTCCTCTAAAAAAATTTGCATATCGATGCAACACATCGCAAACGAAACCATGCCAGTCAATACTTCTTTATCACCCTTGGTTATCGATGGTTCCCATTAGACATCATAACGATGATAACGTACCTTATGATTTTTCATTTCCCTTTCGTGCTACACAAACAAGAAGCCCGTAGATACATGAGGAAACCTCGAGGCCCACGGGCAAATTTTAAAATTGGCCCACTAATTCATCTTATTGTATATATCATAACGTAATGATGATTTACACGTTATGATTTTTCATTTCCCATGAATCACTTTGCAATCATAATGATTTTCAACATAAGAGGCATGATAACTTAGGTAATTTGTGGCCGATTTTGGTCAATTGTTAACTTGGCGTTATCGAAAACGCCAAGTTATGGCGATCGGTCCGGTTTGTACGTTTGTATGTATGTATGTATGTATGTCCGGATGTTTGTAACACTTTTTTTGTTACACGATACAGGTCGCAATTTTTAAAATTTTTCAATTTTTTCTTCGCCAATCGTTAGGAGTCAATGATGCGCAGAACCCAGATGTTTTGTTTTGACCTTGACCTCATATTAGGGTCAAGGTCACGTTGTGAATTTTTCAATCCTTAATATCATCTTAACCTAAGGTGCGATTTTTAAAAAGTTTACAGTTCCATGTAGCCTGATTTATTCGCCAACTTTCCATATCAAATATCATGAAAAAATATGCATATTTCGCCCCGTAGCCCCCACTCGAAAATTTGTGGTAGTGTTTTACCACATTTTTCCATCGCTTATAACTTCAACAATATTCGATGGATGGTCATGAAAATTGGGTCGAATGTTCACAGAATCACTGGCTATCAGAAGATAAGTGTTTTTTTTTATGTCGATGACGTCACTTCCGGTTACGAGCAAAACAACGTTATTTAGCTGGGCAATCGAAAGTTATTGCGTCATTACTCCGTCGTTAATGGTCGTATCGTAAAAATGTTTGCACCTGAAGGTAGCCCATACAATTCCGAACTTGAAACTTATTCATCTAATTGTTTATGTCTTATAGTTTTCTCACAAACTGAGCTTAAAGTTAAAAAGTGACCCCAAAATGCATTAACACCCCAATATGTTTAATACTACTGGGTCGATTTTGAAAATTTAAACATGAATTTGAAGGTTACTTTTCGAGTAACATTTCGTACGCGATATACCGGCAGGAATTATGCGTAGTTTTCTCACGAATCGCCGGTAAAAGTTCGGAAAACAGCTAAAATTGGCAATTTTTTTTCGATCGCTTATAAAATCGACAATATTCGTTCGAGGATCATAAAACTTGGTTCGAATGTTACCATGGAGAGCGTCAACCGAATTATAATTCTTTTAGGGAAGTCTGGTCAATTGTGGCCCCATTCTGAAATTGTTGCAATTATTTGGATGCAGTTCGCCAAGTTCCCACATGGCTCCCATGGGCCTCTTGTTAACTTGGCGTTTTCGGAACGCCAAGTTATGGCGATCGGTCCGGTTTGTATGTTTGTATGTATGTATGTATGTATGTATGTATGTATGTATGTATGTATGTCCGGATGTTTGTAACACTTTTTTTGTTTTCGCGATACAGGTCGCAATTTTTGAAATTTTTCAGATTTTTTTTTTTTAAATGGTTGGGACCAATGATGCGCAGAACCGAGAGGTTTTGTTTTGACCTTGACCTCATATTAAGGTCAAGGTCACATTGTGAATTTTTCAATCCTTCATATCATCTTAACCTACGGTGTGATTTTTAAAAAGTTTACAGTTCCTTGTAGCCTGATTTATTCGCCAACTTTCCATATCAAATATCATGAAAAAATATGCATATTTCGCCCCGTAGCCCCCACTCGAAAATTTGTGGTAGTGTTTTACCACATTTTTCCATCGCTTATAACTTCAACAATATTCGATGGATGGTCATGAAAATTGGGTCGAATGTTCACAGAATCACTGGCTATCAGAAGATAAGTTTTTTTGTTATGTCGATGACGTCACTTCCGGTTACGAGCAAAACAACGTTATTTAGCTGGGCAATCGAAAGTTATTGCGTCATTACTCCGTCGTCAATGGTCGTATCGTAAAAATGTTTGCACCTAAAGGTAGCCCATACACTTCCGAACTTGAAACTTATTCATCTAATTGTTTATGTCTTATAGTTTTCTCACAAACTGAGCTTAAAGTTAAAAAGTGACCCCCAAATGCATTAAACACCCCAATATGTTTAATACTACTGGGTCGATTTTGAAAATTTAAACATGAATTTGAAGGTTACTTTTCCAGTAACATTTCGTACGCATTGTAACAGCAGGAATTATGCGTAGTTTTCTCACGAATCGCCGGTAAAAGTTCGGAAAACAGCTAAAATTGATAATTTTTTTTTCGATCGCTTATAAAATCGACAATATTCGTTCGAGGATCATAAAACTTGGTTCGAATGTTACCATGGAGAGCGTCAACCGAATTATAATTCTTTTAGGGAAGTCGCTGACGTCATTTCCGGTCACGAACGAATCAAAGTTATAATTCGACTGAAATCTGAAGTTATCGCGTCGTTTCTCTGTCGTGAATGGTCGTATCGTGAATTGGTTTGCTCGAGAAGGAAGCCCATTCAATTCTGAACAATGTGTATAATGTTCAGCTCTAAATATCCAACAGTTTTCTCACAAAGTAAGTTTGAAGTACAGTGGGTGTCAATTCTGCTGGCTCTTCACTGCAGCCGCCCTGTCGCGCAGAACAAAGGAATCCCGAGCGGTCCAGCGCGCGGCTTGAGAGAAGCGGCTGGCTGCGGGAATCAGGTCAAATCGCAGCGCCTCCCGCGCTACATCACCTAGAGACCCAAGGTTACATGGGGGAACTTTACCAACTGCATCAGGAAAAATTTCATTTTGGTCAATTAAGGCCCCATTCTGAAAATCTCTCCAATTAATTAGATGCAGTTCGCCAAGTTCCCACATGTTCCCATGTGCCTCTTGTTAACTTGGCGAATTCGCATTCGCCAAGTTATGGCGATCGGCCCGGTTTGTAAGTGTGTTTGTGTGTTTGTTAACAATTTTTTGTTTCGCGATACAGGTCGCAATTTTGGAAATTTTCCAATTTTTTCTTCACCCATCGCTAGGCGTCAATGATGCGCAGAACCGAGAGGTTTTGTTTTGACCTTGACCCAAAACTAAGGTCAAGGTCATCGAATTAGTGAAAGCTAGTACCTCGAATAACTCCGTTAATAATGGTCGGATCGTTACAAACTTTACATCATCGTGTAGCTCATTCAAATTGCAAACTTTTTTCTAAATACATATACGGCGATCCAACCAATGGTTTTCCCAAGCGTCTAAGGTCGAAAAAATGTGGTATCGGTCCAAATGGCAACAAAAGTTTCATGAATATTTTGAGCGCCTATAAAACCGTCAATACATGTCCGATGGTAATAAAATTTGGTTCACATGTTCTCCGCAACATACCAAGACGTATCCTAAAATATCATGAATGTCGATGACGTCACTTCTGGTTACAATAGCATCAAAGTTTTCAAAAAATGACACAAGTTCAATGCTCAATACGTCCGTACTTTAGAGTTCCATTTTTAAACAGTTTAGATATTCTGAAAGTGTAATGTAATTGTAAACTTTTTCTAAATATACTTAGTTGTAAATAATGCATTGTTAAAAAAATTGTAGCAGGTCGAAAATTTCTGGTAACCAAAATCTCTCAACGTTTTAATTTCGCAATAAATTCACTAATTATCGTCCGATCGTAACAAAATTACCATTATCTAAAAGCTGACACAGTTACTAAACTTTGATAATTGACATACGCTATCAAAATATTCGTCGTTTTCAAAGCGCGTTGAGTTGAAAAAACAAATTTCACTCAGTCAATTTTCGTCAAATTTTCGATTGCTAATAAAATCGTAAATATCAGTTCTATAATCATAAAAATCTGCTCAGCTGTTGTCATCGACAGCACGAATCGTGTTCTATTGAAATTAGATGAAATAATTGTTGTGGCACGAAAATTCGGAAAAAAATTATGTCCGTGTACTGGATTTGAACACCGGCCTCTGGCATGGAAATCTAAAACATTGCCGCTACGCCACGCGGCCTAGCACATTAGCATACATTGTCATATATGAATAATAAGTATTATAGGTGCCAACAAGAGCTAAACACTCAACATGATTGATAAATCCATTGTAATTTTGTTAATTATAGGTTGATACGGATTTTTTATTGCTTAATGTTGTTTGGCTTCTGAATGAATGTTTAAGGTTGATAGTTTCACAAAGGTCACCGCTGCTGCCAGCTCGCTTTGCGTAAAGCCGGCAAGCAGCAATACGGACCAGTCCAATGTCCGATTATTACGACATTTACGCGGCAACTATGACACGCCGCGAAACTAATTAATATTTTTTATTAATTTCTTTTTGTCAGCTAAATCAATGTCAATCTATCATGAACCCGGAAAACAGTTTTATGGAAGCCCACCCAATTCTAGCTGTGCACGCCGTTGGTATAAATTTATATTACCCACCGTCCGCGGCTAACTCAATTCTTAACTTACCATGAGACTATTGTTAATATCGCGAAATTGTATTCGCCTAGTAATCTTGGCCAATCGCATTCACTGCTTAATATATACGGGCATAATAATTTGATATTAAAACACCTTAAAATTCTGAAAGTGTAATGTAATTGTAAACTTCAGACCCGTTACTAGGAATTAATGTATAGGGATTATCTGAAATGAGCTAAGCAGATCTTCTAGCATACACTGCCATTCTGACCATGATTAAAGGATAAATTTGGCATGATGAGCGAAAAATACTGAGGCTGAGTGGGGGGTATTGTCCGATTCACCCCGTCACCCTCTTCGATACGGACCTACATAACCGTTGCTAATAAAAATTGGTTGACAATACTACAATTTTTTTAATTTCTTTATTCTTCAATCGATAGGCGGCAATGATACGCAGAACCGATAAGTTTTTTTTGTTTTGACCATGACCAAAAATAAGATAGTTGTCAACGAAAAAAGTGAAAAACTAGTATCTCGAATAACTCCGCTAATAATGGTCGGATTGTTACAAATTTTACACCATTGTGTACCTCTATTGACATATGATGCCATCCAACCCACGGTTTTCCCAGGCGTCTAAGGTCGAAAAATCGAGGGATCAGTCCAAATGGCAACAATAGTTTGATGAATATTTCGAACGCGTATAAAACAACCAATAAATGTCCTATAGTACTAAAAATTGTTTGACATGTTCTCCGAGACATACTAAGACGTATCCTTAAATATTGTGGATGTCGATGATGTCACTTCCGGTCATGATAACCTTGCCTCAATCCTTGATATCACCCTAACGTATGGTGCGACTTTAAAAAGATTTATAGTTCCTTGTAGCATGATTTATTGGCCAATTGTTCATATCAATTGTCATGATAAATTGTGCATATTTCGCCCCGTAGCCCGCACT
>CM067352.1:1189789-1232847 GCA_034190875.2 Urechis unicinctus | reverse complement strand
TGTGCACGTGCTATAACATTTGCTTAACTACGCTATAGCATATGTTTACGGATTCTTGTGGCCCCCATAGAAAAGATATAGTATAAACATGGCACAGCGATTGTTACTACAGCAACTATATGTCCCCTGGCCCCCTAAAGCGGCTACACCACGTGACTTATTACATCCTAGGCACGTAATACTCAGATTGCAAACGCAGTGGACCTCTGAGTTATTTTTTTTCTGACCAGCGTCCACTGCTCTTCTTCCCACTGCGAATAGCCCTCCCACAACACAAGAATATTGCAGTTGGCACACACCCTTCTTGCGGCTTCGCATATGGGCCAGCACATCATCCATCCCCACGTCCGTCTGGCCGCCCTAGCTTTGCATCTTGCCTTTTTATAATATTTTAGCTTTGCTTCAACCCACACCTTTGTCTTGTGGAGGCGGAGGCGTTTGTGGCGACCGTGTTCCAGGTTTGGTGGCACACACACCCTTGTCAGCTGCTCGAACCAAATACGCCAAGTTTGCCCAAGCCGAGGTAGATGTCAACGAGCCACACTTTTTTGCGGTGATTGGATGGTAAGGCCCCTAGTGAGCTATGAACTGTGTTGGCGTAACCAATTCGCCATTTTCACCGGATGCCAGGTTCGAGACAAGGCCGGCGTTTCTACCACAGAGAGCGGCACATGCACACGTCGTTGACAACAAGGTTGCAACTACCACCGCCGGGTATGGCAAAAAGCCTGTCTCGTTCTGATGACGAATGCTCATTGAGTGATATATCAGCGGCACCGGTATGGTTGGAAATAGAACTCTGTGCCGTTTCCATGAGGATGTATGTTATCTGGTCGTGTATCTTTTTACGTGAGACTAGGACCATATCCCTTGGATGCCACCGCTGTGCAAAGTCATCCCATTTCCACAGGTTCATTGCTTTCCGTGTCAGCCTAGACTTTGTGGTGTTGATTTTGAGCCTCATGGATTTCTTTAGTTTGTGCTGTGCCGGATCCTTGGCCCTAGAGTCTGTAAGCACCGTTCGTAGTAGGGTCGGCATGGTCTCTCAAAAAACCATTGGCTTCACTTTGGGGGCTCGCCAGAGATGGGAGGAGGCTCTCCTGGGTCCCCACAGCATACGACCTGCGCGCCCTTTATCTCTCAGCCACCCAAAGAAGATTTCGAGCTGGCTCTAGGCACAATGCAGATCTCATCCCAGATTAAAACTCGGGGGAATCACTCTTCCCCATCACTTCTGGTGACCAGTCTTTATCGCCACACCACCGGAAGAAGCTATGAAAGGTTTGTGCATCTGTGCCCCGCCTCTCTCATGCTCTTGGCTAGGCGATGAGTAGGGCGTGAGCACCAGTGGCTGGATTTTCTTATAATAGATCTATTGCCCGTGTGGTCCTTTCCATGCCACCCACTACCCGCCAGGTAGGTAGGGAGAGCTCCTTTGTGGACAGGGGATCGTAGATGGAAGGGAGACAGCGAATGAGGCGGAAGCTTTGCTTCCGATGCCACCTGCATTTCTATACTAGGAGGAATAACAAGCATATTCGGCTGCCTGTTTAGGTATATCGCCCTTATCTTGCCACTGAGCAGGTAGGGGCCCCGGTGGCGTTGCGGCTGGCATAGCTGGGCACCCGGCACCAGCCGCTGATCTTTGCCAGGCTTCTTTGTAGATGTAGATGGAGTCGTTGGCCATTCGCACCACTTTGTCCGGTTGGAAAGCGTTTGTAGCATGATATCAGGTTGATGTACACATAGCCTAACATGCTGGCCATCAGATGAGTATATTGAGCCTGGTTACCATCGTAGTATGTCAGCAAACAAGCCAATTGGTCATTTATCAGGACCAACAAGAGTTCCGTTGGCAGACATATCACGCACTAGGAAGTTTTCTCAGCCTCATCAATTACCAGGCGTCGGGTAAGGTTTTTTGCACTCTACGCTTTGTCACTGTGTGAGCTTCGCAATCAGGTTAACGGGCCCAAATTTCTCTCGCAGGTGGAGTGAGACGAGGACCCGGCGTTCCATTAGGAAGGCAAGTAGCGACAGTGGCACCCATTTCTTTGCTCTGAAATGACCACCTACCCAATGCACGACCACTTGATGTACTCCTGCGGCAAACTCCCATGCAACCACTTCTGCAAATCCTGTGGCGTCATGCCCAGGCAGTGGTCCGTTGATGACCACTAGTTCGGAACCGGTGGCGTGGGGTGGTGACCGAAGCGGGCAAACCAGGGAGCGCAATCACCCACCCAGTCCCTGGATGGACGCTGGATAGCAGTGTTTCATGTCTATCTCGGTCGCATCCTTTGTTGTGTAATCCATGCTGTTCCACACCCTGCGTGGCTATACTCAACACAGGCAGTCTGAACATCGGGGAGATATCCAGAAGGTTTAGGTCGCCATTGGTTTTTTCTCATGTGCATGTAAGCTGGCTGCGTGGTTAGCAACCTACAGCCTGAACCGGAGAGATCAGAGGCCCCAAGAGATGTGCACACAGTCTGTATATGCTTTTGTAGAGCCCGAGGTTGATAGAGAGGGCCGTCCGCTAGTATGTACTAGTCATTGGTCAGGTTGGCGTCACTTGGGCCCCCAGAAACCACACTGCCCTGGTGGTTTCCTGAATTGATTGCCAGATGTCGCCATCATAGAAGTTTAAGGTGCCGGTGCGTGGAAACGAGAGAATGGCTGACCAGGCATGGCCATTTGTAAAGAACAATGTGAATGGGAGCCCAGTGCTCATATCTTGTGCCCTGGTATACTTTTGCCGCCGGCAATGTCACGAACGACAATGCTGCGAAGGAAAAAGGATGCTTTCTAACACAGGTAGATCACCTATCCGTGCTCCGGCGTCGTGCACCTTTTCTTCCCATTCTACAATCTTTTCTTTTCTTTTCTCAGTCAACCCGTTGCCAATTCTGCTGCCGCACGAAATGCTCCAGGACTCGCTTGGCCACGCAGTTGACATTGGTGCTCTCTTTCATCGGGGTCAGCTTTCGGACATCTGCCTCACGGACCGCATATGTGCCGTTAGATGACTGCCGTCACCGGATATGCATGCCTATATTATTTCTGATTGATTGATTCATACCAAGACCCCTGGGCGTCGTGTGTTTTTTGTCAGCAGGACCGATTTTCTTATTCTTATCCCGCACGGGCAGATATTTATCTCTGAGCTCCCACTCGCCCTCTAGAACTACCTGCAGAAACTTGATTCGTAGTAGATGTTTTGCCAAATGGGGAGCTTTCTCGAGATTTCTTTTTTGCGCGTGTTGTGTGGTGAACCAGGTGTTGGAGCCAGCGTTGATTGCTCCAGGTTGTGAATAGCATCGACAACGTCATCTAGGTCAAACTCATCCTTGGCAGTTTCGTATGCGTATGATCAAGGAGCGTCTTGTGAAGGCGGTATCTCATTACATTTCGAGACCACCTCTTGCAGCTCTAGGGCCTTCAAATGCGCCCTCCTGATCTTCCAAGAGGCTGTCTAAGAAAAGGCATACGGTGGACGCTTCCCAGTCTTTGCCTCCAATTCTTTGCGTACGGCCTTTGCTCTCTCTACATGATTCATTTGTGTCTCTCGAACGGGTGCAGGGGGTGAATCGACTAGGGCCTTCAACTGCGCCTCCTGCTCTTCCAAGGCTGACTTTGAAAAGGCATACGGTGGGACACATGAGTTTCCATTAGTCTAAATGGTTGTCGAATATTGTCACAGAGAAGCGGACTATATATACAAAAGTGTAACATATATATGTATATGTTTATATATATATATATATATACATATATATATATATATATATATATATATATATATGTGTGTTATGTGTGTGTAAGTGTGCATGTGTGCATGTGTGTGGGTGTGTGTGTGTGTGTGTGTGTGTGTGTGTGTGTGTGTGTGTGTGTGTGTGTGTGTGTGTGTGTAGGGGGCCGGGTAGATGGGGGATAGTTTGAGGCCCACCGATGTTTATGGCTATTTACACTTGCTTAGTAAGCATTTGATCGCAATGCCGATTCACTCAGTAATTTCAATGGGCCATAGCAATTCATTACGCTGTAATATATCGTTTGAACAGAAGTAATTCCATTTTGATTCATTTCGAAATGGTTAGTACCGTGCATGCCGTTGAGCGAGAAGGGGGGTGGGGGGGGGGGGGGGGTTGGTTGGTGTAGGTTGCCGGGTAGATTATAATGAGGGGAAGGGGTGTCGATATACCATAAAGATAAATAATAATATGTCAATATCATGTATGTACATCATATAGATATACAGTCAAACCTGAGAGTTACCGGTCACCTGTACAACCCGGTCACCTGTACATACCGGTCGCTCAGTTTCAGTCCCTTGAGAATTTACATGTAAAAGATAGGAGCGGTCACCTGTATATCCCGGTCACCTGCCCATTCCGGATAACGGTCACTTAATCTGGGCCCAACGGCCAATATTACCTATACAGTGCGGTCGAAGAACGCAGATTTTACGCGTGAATTCGCTGCTGAAATGTGCGGGCTTGTACTGTATATCGCACATTCGGCGGCTGTTTCGCCGGCCAGTCACACATTTGTGTACTGAAACTGGGCAGGGGAGAACAAGTCACAGACATCAAAGTGTAGTCAATAAATTTATTTCTTTGATAACGTGACGAATACACATCTGTACATGTTTATGTGTTAAGCCGACAAACATCGATTGCACTCGCAGACCAATTTCGCACCTTCTCTGGATAATCTTCTGATCTTGCCTTTTATCTTTTTTGGTGAGTTTGTCGTGTCACTTTGGTAGGCTTTATAAGCAGCACCTGTTTGTCAGTGAAATCATTCACTTCTCGCATGCCACACTGGTTACGTCACTACACTGAACTCAGACTTCAACTTCGCGTATGTTCCGTCTGTTGCCATGGCAACTTCCAAGTCTAGACTGACTGAACTCCCGCTGAGCAAGAAGATGGAGCTGATACGAACTGCAGAAAGGACAGGGAAAAGTCATAGAATACTGGCCACAGAGTTCGGTATTGGCCGGACTCATGTCGGCAATATTCTCATGAGAAAAGCGAGAGCTTACTGATGCGTTTGAGAGGAACGAACCAGACGGCAAACGACGATTCTGCAGCAGCAAGCCCGACGATGTAAACACACTAACATGGCAGTGGTTTATTCGCGTGCGAGCGCAGAATTTACCAGTCAGCGGTCCCGTGATCCAGGAGCAAGCCAGGTCCTACGCCAGGGAACTCGGAGAAGATGAATTCAAGGCGTCGAACGGTTGGCTTGAGAGCTTCAAGCGCCGTCACAACATAGCCTCTAGCAAGGTGCACTACAGAAGACGCCTCCTTCGCCGCATCCTTGCTGACACCAACAGCAGTGACCCCGCACCATCTGTGGATGTCCTCGAAGCCTGCCGCTGGATCGACGGAGCAGTAAAAGAGGTAAAGCCGGAGAGAGTGACCAACTGTTTTCCTCCACGCTGGCTTCCCCTCCAACCTGCTCGCCCCCTCTACACAGGTTGCCACTGAGTTGGTGTCACCCCCTGACACTGAGCTCAGCAGCCTTCTCGCCGCTACCACCTCAGCACTTGGCATCACACAGCCCATGTCTGCTCAGGAGTATGCAGATATGGATGTGGATGCCCCTGCCACTGAGGAGTTGAGCCCACGATCTCCTCAAAGAACATTTGCAGGGCAGTTGCAATGCACCTTGTGAGGACTTCCCCCTACTAGAAGAGGATGAGAACAAGCCAGTCACTGACCAGGATGCCCAACCACCGGCAGTACCAACCATGCAGACTGCCCTGCTTTGGATGAAGCAGATCAAGCAGCTGGCACTTGACAAGGGACTGTCAGACCTCTTCGAAGTGTGTTGCAATGGGGAGGACATTGCCACCAGAGAGCTTGTGTCTTTCAAGGTTAAGGCCAAGCAGTCAACTATCAAGGACTTTTTCAAGTAGACAAAGACTATAATGCTTCAGTGAACTGGCCTCCAGTGGTTTTGTGAACAATAAATTAATGAGCATCACTTATTAAAGAGAAAGAGACTCTTAAGTGTGTTTATACATACATTTGCACGTGGGGTACAGGACTATTCATTTTTATAATGAAAAAGACTCTTAAATGTTTTTGTTCACATGCAAAATAGACATGACTCTATAGTTATGTTAATGTAAAGACAGTAGTGCTAATGTAGATTTATCATCAATGTCAACTGTTTCTGCTGAGTTCTTACCTGCTGTCATGAAAATGAATGTTAATAATTCATTAGAAATGGGTGCATGCATTTGTTTGGTTTGTGTACTTGTATTGTGAAATGATTTTTGAAATAAAAATATAATTGATTGAATTTGATTCTCTCTTCACTTAATCAAGCAAAATAAAAATATTTGCCATATATATGAACAAAAAGACCACACAATTATTTTTAGTGCATTAACATGTATGTTCATACCGTAACTTTGAGTTAAAGAATTTCAGGCTAAATGAACACAAACTTCACAACCTGTACAATCTGGTCACCTGTGCATTAGATCACTCTGGCCAAGTCCCTTGACCGACCTGATTAGACAAATACAAATCAATATATAATATATATATATATATATATATAATATATCTATATATATATATATATATATATATATATATATATATATATATATATATATATATATAATACGTAAAATAATAATAATATATATCTTTATATATATATCAATGTATATATACGCACATCAATATAAACATATATATATATATAGATGCATATATATATATACACATATATATATATATATAAATATATATATATATAATAACCTCCCCATCTATCTATTGATCTATATATATATATAAATATATATATACATATATATTTATATATATATATATATTTTTATATAATTTTTCTGTGTGTTTTATATATAATAAATAGCATATATTTATATATTTTCGTTTGTGTGTCTTTGTGTGTGACAGTTTAATTCTTGTACACCCTTTTTCTGACCATAAATGTAGTCGAACTCCCAGTAAATGTCACACTAAGAGTTCTCGGACATATTTATTCACATCACAGGGGCACACATACACTTTCATCAGACTTAAGTTTTCATCATATCCATGTTAAATATCAACTCAATATCGGGTTACTTTTTCGACAAATAGCATTTACCCTCTGACGCAAATGTAATGTGAGGCAATGAATCTTATTCACAACAAATAAAATGGTCATAGATAACTCAAGAAAAAAGAACAATCCGATTAATCAGGGTCAATTGTTATCACTCGTTATCACTGGGTTCATATCAGACAGCGCGACTCATTTCATGTAGCGGGCAGCATACCCGTACATACACCACCAAACACAACACGACTGCCCACCGTCCACCCAGACTCCACCTTCTCCCACCCCGTCCCCGCCCCCTCTACAATGTCAATCACTCGTGCTCTGTATGTGTAATGGGCTGACGTCATGTCGCGTGGGTTACCGCCGACTAACACAATGTGTCTCTTGTCCTCAGTCAGAACAACAGCACACGCTTTGTTTGGTGTTTTGTATGTGGAACTTATCTGGATGTCCCGAGCTTCCCCCTTATGGAGGGTTGTCACAGGGCAGATGTAGGTGTTGTGCTCACACATCACGATAGCGTGATCACCCACGACAACCAGACCATACACCCACTGACAACCATCAGGTAAGCTGAGTGTGCGTGTTACGCTGTGGGAGACTGTCGAGTAAACCTGAAGAGTCACATGGTAATCTTTATCAAAAACACCACACACCAGTATGTCTGAGTCGCCCAGTGGACAGCAGAGAGTGTTACCACACAGTAACCCGACCAAGCTGCCCGCTGCCTGCCAGATGTCTGTGCCACTCACCCGCATCTCCACCTCCACGCAGTCACCCATGTTAGCCTTACTAGGGTCAGGAGTACCACCCATCACATACAGATCCCCGTTCATCTCTATCATACAATGAGCCGCACGAGGCCTCCTCAGCACACCACTACTACACCAAACACGCTTCTTGTGATCATACAGCCACACCTCATTCAGCTTCTTACCCAACCCGCTTACAGTCACCTGACGCTCATTCACGCTTACTGCTAGGAAGCCATACTCATGAATGGTGGAGGGTAAAGTGGTGATTGACTGACTGGGCGCAGTCAGAGAAGTAGGCATGGCATACACCTCCTGTACAGCAGGTTGTACATCACCTCCCTTATAATGACGCGCCCCCACAATAACAACGACATGCTCTGCTTGCTTTTTTATAATCGCATCTTGCACCAACTCACATGCCTTGCTGTGTGATTTAAACACAGGTTCCACGCGCAGTATGTATTTTAGGAAATTTGTAGAAATCTTGTTAAGCGGCAAGACATTAAGAAGTGGGAGGAGGTATTTCGTGCGGGAGTTGGGATCATGTCTCACCCATTCTAGCACGCTACTGAGGCGCACATCAGGAGAGCTCACCTTCGAGTCTGGGTGAGACAGAATATGGCTAACACGCTCATAAGAAAGACCTAAGTAGGAGGGGCTGGTCATAAGGTCCTCTAAATTACCAAGAACCATGGAGATGGCCTTCTGCGCGCGAACTTTGTCTTCCACACAGCAAGCTACGTCCCAAATCTCGATACAGTTCTCTACCTCTAGGTCTAACTCTGACATCATGAAATGGGAACAATCATTCATCAGGTCATCCATACCCAGAACTTCACAAACATCTTTCAACGGCCCAGCCATGCGCACATCCACATCAACAGACCCTTTGTACATATAATCTAAACACAGACCCAAGAGAGAGGGATCAAAATCAACAAAGAGAACATACAGTGCCTTCTGAGAGGTGAGAACTTTCCTAAAATATGGCAAACTCCCGGCCAATACTAGTCTGTGTGCCTGAAAGACTTGACCTCGGCTCTTGATTTCAAGGTCATACAGGTCTTTGGAATCGCGTAGAGAGTTGATGTAGTTGATGAGCTTGGTAAAGGGGGAGGGTCTTACAGGCATGTATATCATGTCTCTTGAAACACAGTACTTCTCTTCAGATGAGTCATCCTTGGATGCTGCAGCCCTAGCAGTTGCCATGGTTTCAGAGTTCCTGAAACAACAGAAAATTATCAATGAATACTACACAGTTAGCATCCAAAATTGAAATCTATACATTTCGTTCAAATTCGTTGTGGATAATTATCAAACAGTCATTCAAGGTTCAAGGTATGGAAAGTTTACATTTGAATGAGAAGTAGGTCGATTGATGATTTTCTCCATACCTTAATGTGGGGACTTTTGACTGTTCACTTTCAAGCATGAACATCAATCTTAACGGTCCCCTTTCAGTGACTTTTTACAAATTGTGGCAATCAGTAATCACCTTGACAGGCACAGAAAGGTTGTGGTGATCTGGGGATGGGGGAATTCAACTTCCTGTAGTGACACCAGGAGACTGAAGAGCTGTAACAGCAAATGGTGAGATGCTCATTGGGTCATCAATAACCAATATTAATCCAACACAATGATTAGTTTGGGTCAATCAGACCAATATTGTAAGCACATTCATAAAAACGTGGAATAAATATCAGCAAATTGTTATCAATTAGAGGCGAGAAGTTTGCTAAAATCATCAGCTACTAAAGAAAAACAAAACACTGATTGTTCAAGTAAAATAGTATACAATATGACCCAAGATTGACCAATTTTACCAAGTTCAGTGTATGTCTGATCTAAGTTAATAATCTTAATTCTCAATGGCAATATATTGTTCGTGGAGCCATAAGAAAGGCTTCTTCTAAACCACTAAATGGTTGTTATGGAAATTAATGCACAAAGCACCTATACAATACCATTTCCTTCTGGTTTAGTTGAAAATATGTCAGACTAGACTTGTTATATTGCGAATTGAATGTTTGTCATTGATGGATATTAGTTTAATTATTTTTTTTTATCAAACTCGATAAAATCAGTTGTAAAGTTGATAAACACCTTAATTTCAGGGCTTTTGGCAGCTCACTGTGGGTTGAACGAAGGTGACTGCAGGCATCAAGAATTAGCACGTCATAAACAATGCATAATGCATAAATGAAATGCAGTACATATAAAGATTTAAGTTAGCGCTAGTAAGAGGAGGCACAAGACGAAATTGGTTTTAATCTTTCTATCTTTACTTCAATGTCTGCTCATTTTGTCTATCAGCATAGGCACACAAGAATTATCTTTAATAAAATGCTCCTCGTTAGACCATTACGATTCCACAAGTTTTGCCGCATTACATAAGAATCATAACGGTTTGCAGATTGATGCCAAATGAAAGTATAAACAAATGATAGAAGCTGCTGTCCGCAAACAAAAAAAACTTCAACTTAGAGGAAATAGGCAATAATCAGTCAGTATTCGTCTTATCGCGTAGAGGAAGGTTGTGGTGATCTGGGAAGACGACAACTAAATCCGATTCAGTGACAATAATAGCCTGTGGAGCTGTCACTACAAGTTGTGAGATGATTATCAAGTCATATCAAACCAACGGTATTCTTACATGATGAGTTCTTTGATGCAAATCTGACCCATATTATCAACAAGTTAGCAAAAACGGTGGATTTATACAAAGGGATTAAACAAGTTCACACTCACTCAATTCACAAAGAATATCATTGAGAGCTCCAGCAGAGGTGTCAGGGTAGCAGCGGGATCCTAGGACAGAGGGTGAGCAGAAACATTGATGAATCACACCAATAACCAGTGATTCAATCAAAGCACAATTAATGTTTCTCACCAACATGACAGTAAATGGTAAAGAAAGAGGTGAATGTAACTCAAATTGTAACTCCATGCCTTGCAATAAACAACAAGGGTATCGAAGCTCTGTAACATTTGGACATTGCTCGATCAAATCGTTTATAGATTTACTGCACTTAGTATTCAATGGTACGCTTTAAAAGGTCAGAGACCCTTCAAATTATGTTACCTTGTCCTGGTAATTGAACAACATAATATGAGTTTATGTCAAAATGCATATTGAAAATATTATATAAGCTAAACTAACAAGTGTACCACTTAAAGTACCAGATACTCCTTATTTAAAGGGATATTAGAAACAGCAGTTTCTTTGGGTTTACATTGGGCGGGATATTTTGCAATATTAACTTAGGGGTCATAGGTCATGTAGGGCTGTATGAGAAAATTGTACAAGACATTTTCACAGGCTTTTCAATAATGACACAGGAGTTGGAGTTCATGCAGGGCGGATTTTCGTTTTCATGGAGGGGTCTACGTGTATTTTGAGTCTGCTCGTTTGCTCTATCAAACCATTTTGCCCGTAAAAATGCATCAGTTTCAAACAATTCTTGTACGTGGATATGACCCTTCAAAAAACGTCAAATCATCCATAAACTGTCAAGTATAGGGTCCAATCAGACATTCAGGGATGCTAGCGTGTATATTTATAACATTCTACAAGCTATATTGACAAAACATGTCACTCAAATGCAGCATATTTAACATTAAGAATATGAGGGGGTGACCTAGAAAATAATATAAATGTGATTGATAGCCGACCCACAAGACTCAATTTGTTGCCTCGCTAAAAAACTGCAAGTATTCTGTTGGCTAAACAAACAGCTGTTTTAATTCCCTGTTGTGTAAACATTGAGCATGAGATTTCTTATCTGTTTTTATTGACAACTCAGGGATCAAAGGTACAACATAGCTGATTTTTATTTGCTCAGAAATATTGGCGAAAGAGAAGTCCATGTATGATGAGGGAATGCTGAGTGGCTTCATTACGCACAAAGCCATAAAGTTTAAGAACATGCCGAGTGACAGACGAACAGACGGATGGACGCCGGAACAATTTAACATAATAAGCTCTGCCAACAGCATAGCTTCGGTCGAACGGTAATATAAATATATACCGTTCTGATACAACAGTTTACGCGCGTCGGCGGAAACGAGTTTGGCTAATGTGCTGCAGGACGCATCTAGAAAATAACATATATCAAGAGCCTGTACAAAAAATAGACCGGACGCACCAAAACACTTACCTCCACTCGACGCTATTCTTTAATAAATGCCATCGATATATCGTTTCTGAAAAATCGCGATACGATGTCTGCCATTTAGAAAAATATTAATTCCCGCATTGCCTTAGCATCTCGGGTGGGGGCACTTGCCTTAACTCGGATAGGGGTGTGCCGCGGGACCTCGAAAACCCGTACCCGTTGTACAAGCTGAGAATGGCAAAAATTATACCCCGTCGTACAAGGTATTAAGCGAATGTATAACCCGTCGTACAAGTCGAGAGGCCTTCGCGCGGCACATGTATACTATATCTATACACTTAAGTGCCCCCCCCCACTTGCATGCGCAGTGCACGTGGTCTTGAGCTTGAAAACAAACATGCTGCTGTGTTTCGGACTTTTAACCGCTTCCCAAATTGCTCGAGCTATAAATAACTACCATGGATGAAATCCCCCGCCGAAAAGGGATAAAATTGTCCGTAAAACATCATTGCATTCTATGACTCATCACTTGGGTATGTTTGGTGTTTGGTAGTTGTCTGAAACGATCTCAATTTTTTTTCATTGCGTCGTATTGAGAGAAAGTAAGACGTCTACTCAGACGTTTTGTAGGGCTACCAACAGCAGAGCTAATAAACTACAACAGACCTTTTAACTACAGGATTATTTCACAGTAATTGTTTTGTAACTGACGAGATATTTTTAACAATATAATATTAATTAAGTGAAAACCATATTCAAATGCCAACAGCTGTTGGACCCACGGAGACAGAATAATGATATTTGCTTCATTATTTTACAAATCGAACTTTACTGCCTAGTAGATATGCTTTGATTACGATTCTCAAATTTTGACAAATTCATTGACACAAGGAAATACCCTTGAGTTTCGATGTATGTGACAAGAAATACATACCTACTTCCTTGAACAATATCTTTGTCCAATAAAATACAGTTAACAATGAGGTCTACATAAATATAACCTATAAGTGATAAAACAACATCACAAATCAACTGACCAAGCCCGTTCTTTTGATAATCAGGCACTATCTCCCGCTTTCATTTTGGTAAATTCTGTTCAATACGCCAGACGGCGTTTACCGTTATGAATGCCATAAGTTGGCGGATATCCTAATGTCCATATAAAAGAGTTTGCCCACAGTTGTTTGAAGGCATGGAAATACCAATTAACAAAAGACAGATAAATCATTTATATGTACCACATATATAGTTTGTTATATTCAAGCTAACCTAGACTCTCTAGTTCAGTCTGATATTTACTCAGTATAATTTTGATTATATGTTTGTTATGATAGCTTGTTTCATTTACACATGGGATTTATTTATATGATTTACTCACAGCACACATAATGGTACATAGAAACCGCGGACGCTTATATTGATCGTCTGCCAATCACAAGAACGCTTTTCTTTATGCGTCCACATCTTAGTTGACGGCCGAGAAAACAAAGTAGGGATTTATTGTAGAGCGTATCCACTCGATAAAAGAGCTTCGGCACACAAATAACTCCTTGCCATTAACTACTACCACTTGTTTTGTTTTTTTGTCAGCATATATTTACTGGCCACGTCCCCGACGATGCCTATATGCAAAACAATTCAGCTCTCGGTCGACCACTAGAGCATTTTATTGTGGACGGAGCTCTGGCAAACAACCTTTATTGCTGTTAAGACAAGACAAAAGTATGATGAAGTCTCTTTCAATTTTTAAAGCTAGATGCTCGTTATTAGAGAAACAAGTAATAAAGTGGTGCGAGATTCGGAATAAGTCACAAATTGTAGCATATACAGATTGAAGAGAGCCTATGAGCTTATATACGGTAATATATATATATATATATATATATATATATATATATATATATATATATATATATATATATATATATATATATATATATATATATATATATATATATATATATATATATATATGTTATATTTAGAAATAGAAACCACCAAATCATAGACGAGCGCGCGCAACATGACAACCGTCAGTTATCATGACAGACACTCCCTACTTTCAAGTCACTGTTTAAATCAGGGGCTTTCTCTTTAACTGATTGTGATAAGTGAAATGTAATCCCTGTTTTTGATTAGCGTATGTGATTTTGACTAGCGCTCGTCTCTCGAAGTGCAATAACCTGCGTACTAATCAATTTGATTTCCCTGCGTTTATCGCCTCGTCCAATAAAGACGGGTTTAAAAATACCATTAAGTCGATGGTTCGTCGAGAGTTTCAACGGAAGCAATGAAACTCATACTCCACAATATATGGTTCAGTTATTGCAGTTGTTATAAAACTTCGTTTGTTAGTATTGCTCAATAATGTGCTTTACATCAAAGCGGCATGTGATAACTATGTAAAATAATTCAACTAGCTGTCAAATAATTGAAAGAACCTAATGTACATTTCATGGCGTTACTTATGGCGTCATCTATTTACCTAACTCAAAAACTATCTGCTTAAAATTAAATCCACCTTGAGTAAGCATTACACTGAAATTCAAAAGAGACACTTCTACTTCCAAGAAACACTGAATGGCCATAGCAAGGGGCTCGACCCCACCACTTACGAGAGCTGATATAAGCCAAATATTTTGAGTTGGTGGTCGAGTATAATAGGTTGCCGTGACAGTCACTCGGCACAAACGTGACAGGGAGGTGGTATGGTGATGTTACGTCCTAGCCGCCTTAATCTCACGTTAGTAGTCGACCATGGTTCTAACGACGAGTGATTGATTACAAAATGTGTCTGGAAAGTTAAAATTAATATCTGATTGCATTAAGATGCCACAATGTAACTGCCATGTGTTTCGTGGTTTCATACCCATTAAATCAAAGAAATCGAGCGATAATTAACCTGGTGACGCACTAAATTGAATCAAAATAAAATGATCACGCGTGTCCAAAAAATGCTTTCAAAACAAACCAACACACAAACCCACAAACCTTAACATTAGTTTGCGGTCAAGGTAAAAAAAAAACTTGGGGTTTTGCATCCTTGGACAAAAAAAAATCGAAAATATATTGTAAATTGCGCTCTGTATCACGAGATAATCAGACTTAGACAGTTATTTAGATGCTAACCGACGTTAAACGCAAAACAATATTTAGTCATATGTTCAGAATTGAATGGGTTTCCTTTGAGTGTAAACAAATATTCAAGACGGAAAAACCACGCAGTATCTTCAGATTTCAGTCCCATCTCAACTTTGATTCGTTCGTGACCGGAAATGACGTCAACGACTGCCCCTCAAAAAAATAATAATTCGGTTGACGCTCTCCATGATAACATTTGACCCTATTTTTATGACAATCGAACGCATACCCCGACTTTTCGACCTTAGGCGTTAGGGAAAATTGATTGTTCGATGTCCACATATATATTTAGAAAAGGTTTGCAATTAGATTGAGCTACACAATGATGTAAATTATGTAACAATCCAACCATTATTATTCCTTGACCTTAGTTGCGGATCAAGGACAAAACAAAACCTCTCGGTTCTGCACATCATTGCTACCGACCACTTAAAATTTTGTTCCAAAAATGTCACCCTGTATCGCCAGAACCAAACATTCCACAAACGCGACTGAACAAGACAACTTTGCGAAAGCCAAGTTAACAATACCAAGAATCACTAAATAGGTACACTCACCTATTCACCCGTTGAAGCAATACATGGGTTGTGCTGTTTTTCCGGGACGATTTCCAACAAGACATTCAGATTGGTAGTGAATGCCTTGTCAATTTAAGTGTGCATTTCCTCGAATCGCGCATGCGCAAAAGGATAGTTTGCCACCTAACGAAATTGTGGGGTGGTACTCGCATTTGCATTCATCACCCTCATGAACGAAAACACAGCTTTATTCCTTATAAATGTTATCTTCTCAGCAAATAACAATATGATTTGCTTGTCGGCAGCCTCTATTGCATTCTCATGTATGCGCTTAGAAACTCTACACGCTAATCAGTTAAAGCAGGTTGTTAATTATCAACCGATTGGCAAGATTCGATAAGCGAAGAATGTAAATGTTTGAGGGTTCCAAACGGGTTAGATATCTATTGGCTCTTTTAAGCATATGTCATTATATAACGTACGTCAACAGAGTTACTAACATGTTTTAGGTGATCGTGAAAAGAAACTCCCCCCTTCCGCTCGTCCCACATCCTTGGTGGAGTGCATGCGCTTACTTAGATGACGGAAAACCCCACCACCCAATCGATCCGCTGAGGGCACAAGCACCCAAGTCAGTTCGACTCGCCGAGTAACAGCGACCTGCAAAAAAGTTAATATATAATGAGTCAGGCGAAATAGCTCGTTTAATGACTTAATTTGGGTGCCTGTGGCTCAGGGTACCGGGACTAGCCCTCTCTGCATACCCAACCTCTCCAATTGCCTACGGTTGCCAAACTGCCCCCAGCCCTCCGCGATTGAATATGATCTGACTCAAGCAGCTATACCTCGGCAACAAAATTCTTCACTGACCTTGATTTGAGGTCAAGGGGCAAACAAAGGCTCTGGGTTCTGCATATTTTCAACACACTGTTAAGAATGATTTAAACCAGAGATGCATGGCTTCTAGCACTTCACATTGTCGCAAGTAATGTTTTTTTCACACAAAAAACAAATAAATTTTAATAGCACTTCTTAAGAAGTCAGCTACTCTTCGAATTCATTCAATGTTTGCTTTAATCCACTCAGCGACAGATAAGCAGTGCACTGAATACTTGTACTCTCAAGCGGAGCTTTATCAAGGAGATGATATTTTTGCCAAGAGGATTTACTCCAAGTGGCTCTGCGATGATCGCTTTCCTAACAATAACACGCAGCCATTGTTAGGTGACGCTACCTTGTAATAAACAAAATGCATGTACATATTGGGTTGACGTCATTGTGATTAATGAGCAGCAGAAACAAATTCCAAACAGTTGCAGCCCTCCGTACAGTTTTTACACTTGGTACGTTTGTGACTCTGGTGAAGAAGGATTTATTTTTATAGTTACTACACTGGATGGATTTTTGCTTGGTCGAGTTATTACTTAAAGTTGTTACCCTTGATGCAGTTGTTACTATTCATACGATTGTAACCCTGGGTACAGTTGTTGCCTTGGTTACAGTTGTTACCCTGGGTGTAGTTTCGTATCCTGAGTAACACACCACGCCAATACTCCCACCTCTTACCCTTTATAGGATAAGTGGTGACTCAATATTTTAGTATTGTTGGAAAATTGGTTTGATAATTATCAACTGAGCATTTAATGATAGGTTGTTTGACTAATTCTGGGCGCAGTGAATATAGATGACAGGTGATGTGTGTGTTGTAGTGAGTATAGATTACACGCTATAATACGGCAGTGCATATGGCATTTTACCTGCGATAAAGTTGATGTTGTTTCCATCCATTGAATGAACCGTCGCTGAATAATTAATAGTTGGGGGGGAATGAATGACTATTTTAGCTGCAACTTGCATCTATTATATGACCAGAGTGAGTTTGGCAGGCTGCACAAACAATAGAGTTTTTCGCTGCAATGTTGACCAGAACCTTCAACTGCTCTAACGTGCCGACATACATAACTAACTCAAGAACACATACTAAAAATGAAGATTCTTAACTATAAATGCAATGGAGCAGTGATCCCTGTTACAATCATTATGTTTATGTCTACATGAAATCGTTTAATCTCAGTGGAGATATTCAGGAATGTTTGATGTTGACAAAACTAGCACACATCGTATAACGCGGGCTGATGTCAAGCGTCGCCTATAAGGTACGCAATAAAGCAGAATAGTGCATACTAACTTTGAATGCTTTTCTTCGACGATATAAATGGTTAACGATCCTGCAATAAAGCTGATCGACCAAGACATAAACGGAACTCTTCAGTTGAGGGTGATCACTAAAGAGGACGTGACTCGAATACACTGGAATGTGGTGCGAGGTGAGATATTACAACGTGGGGTAGATATATACTATAAGACATTCTGCTTTAAATACAATAACGAAGAAAATATAGCATACAACTCACATTCCATATATGAAAACATTAATTAGGTGCACTTTTATCAGTCCTAGCTGGAAGATGTTCTAAAATAGTAGCATTAACGATGTCATCTCATTTATTATCCCATCGGCTTTGTCGCTCTCTGGCATACTCTCTGTATGTTGTAATCATCGATATACATTTATTCACAGATGAGTCCTTTTAAATATTATAATCGTGAGCTTGTAGTGCCATTAAGCCAATGCATTCCCCGGATTCACTAATTAGCAGACTGATCGATGGGGATACATAAATGCATGTAATAATCTAAGCAAACCACTAAGCTTCTATATCGATGTCCAATTCTTGCGCATTTGTGTTGCAAGTAAAACGATGCCCAGATGAAGTGCTTGACATCGATCCTTGCCCATGACATTTATATCCATACTATACAATTTTAGAATCAGATTTGCGCTGTCCATGACAACAATTGACTCAAGTTTCATGACCATTGGACCATTATTTACGATTTTATAAGCGCGTGATAGTTTTACGGTCCGTTTTTTGTTTATCAAAACCGAACACCAAAAACAAACCACAATAGCTAAACCGTAAACCGTTTTTCACATGCGACTATGCTAAACAGGTTACATAAATATATATTCAGAGAAAATTAGTTATATATTCAGAATTGGACGGGCTTCTTACGAGTGAAATTAAATCTACGCTCTGACCATTAACGACGAGAGAAACGGTACGTTTACTTCAGATTTCAGGTCCCGTCTTAAATTGATTCGTTCTTAATCGGAAGTGGCAACATCGATATCCATCAAATTAGAGGATTAGATTTGCGCTGTCTATGACAACAACTTGCTCATTTTTCATGACCGTTGGCCCGATATTTACGATTTGATAAGCCATCGAACATTTGACGAAGATTCAATTAGTGAAATGTTTTTCCCCAACTCAACGCGCTTTGAATCAACGAATATTTTGATAGCATTTTATCAATTATCAAAGTTTGGTAACTGAATCAGCTTCCAGAGCATGTTAATTTTTTTACGATCGGAGTATAATTAGTAAATTAATTGCGAAGTTAAAAAGTTAAAAGTTTTAGGCCACCAGAAATTTTCGACGCGCTAGAATGTTTTTAACGATGCATTATTTATAATTACATATATCTAGTATTCACAGACAGCCTTCGACAAAATTATTTTGCCATGGAACGTTTATTTACAATTACATCACACATTTAGAATATGTAAACTGTTTTACAATCGAATTCTAAAGCATGGAGGTATTAAGCAATGAACTTGTGTCATTTTTTGAAAAATTTGATGCTTTATTTTCCAGAAGTGACATCTTCGAAATCCATGATATCCTAGGATACGTCTAAATTTGTCGCGGAGAAACATGTGAACCAATTTTTATTACCATCGGACATGTATTGACTGTTTATATAAGCTCTCGAAATATTCATTAAAACCACGACTATTCAACCTGGGGCGCTTGGGAAAACTGTTGGTCCGATGTCCGCATATACATATAGAAAAGGTTGCAATTAGAATGAGCTACACAAAGATGTAAATTATGGAATAATCTGACCATCTTATTCGATGACCTTGACCTTAGTTTCAGGTCAAGGTCAAAACAAAACCTATCGGTTCTGCGCATTATGGACGCCTAACGAGTGAATAAGAAAAAATCTAATTTTTTTTTCCATATTTCTGAGCGGTCAAAGGTCATGTGGGGTAATTTTTTGGTTTGCAAGCAGTGCTAAAGGTGGGGTGGATTCATAGTTGGGTCATAGCACCTGCAATGAGTTATACAAGCTGACTAAGCAAAGTAAAAATTATTTTTTAAGCTCAAATAACTGGGCATCAACCATCAGCCAATGATGGGTATTAGTGCAATCAGTTTGTTTAGGAGGTTAACATTGGGAAGAATGTCAATAGTAGAATTAATACAAACCTTAATTTCACGGCTTTTGTTTTGGGATTTTAGGAGGCCGACTGCAGACAACAAAAACAAGGATCACAGCATGCACTACCGAACTTTATGAATGCTGAAAGAAACACTGCAATTAACAAGACATGTTAGCCCTGGCTGGCGGAGTCACTAAAGGATAACATGACATCAACTTCCTATCGTCTCCTAAATCATAAACATGAATTATAAGGGTCCACTCTAAGTGCCTCTACTCCAACTGTTGTATCATTATAAGTGTATAACAAGAGGTCAATAACAAGAGGAGTCCCTGTGTTACTTGGAGCACCTGAGTGAGATGAGTGGCAAATTCTCATTATGACAACACACCTACCCGTCCTCATAATGTGCTCCTCCAAGTCATCAGTTCAACGGAGTAAACCCAAACCAACAACCCCACTGGTGATCCAATTTATAAACCTCAGCTTCCCAGATCCACGAGTGACCCGCATCTCACATGCCACCGACCCCCTCTCCTCATTTAAGAAACAGTTCTATTCTCTCCTCCGAGCTCAACACATCTCTCTCCAGAATTTAGGCAAAGCTCCATTTTAAATTCAAAAGTCAAGTCAAGATATAAAGTTTAAGTTTCCTTTAACAATCAACACCTGGAGTTTGCGTCTTTTTTTCATCAACCTCAAGTGCGTATTGTGCACTGCTGCACCACACTTCACAATACGACACAGCTCGCTTGCTTTCTCAGGGAACGTGCCATCAAAAAGTATTCGCCATTTGTATGAGAGATTTTTATAACCCAGGGTTAATGTACATGCTCGGCTAATTTGAAGATTTCAAGGAATAATCAACATCAGAGGCTCAATGTAGTTTCCAAAGTACACGAGATTTTTCATAAATTTCCTTTAGCAACTAAGGGTTCAAAGGTCGTGTGGAGCTGATTTTTTATTTGCAGTGAGTCAACAACAGAGATGGTACCCATGTGTAATTTCGGTTTCTAAGGAAACGTGCCATTGAAAATTATTGTCCCTATGGTTTATGGTTATCAAACGGACTTCAGTTAGAGGTGATTCTGACCAAAGTACTCATTTATCAACAGAGTTTGTACGATACGATGCAGGGGTTCTTCTGTTTGTGTTTGATAAAAGTGAGATTGGATTGTGCCAGTTGTAGCTAAATTGAAAATAATCAAGCTTCTGCCTAAAAATTCGTTCCTGGTCAAGCTGTAAATAATTTTTACATCTGAACGTAGCATATACCATGATTTGAGGAACTTAATTGATCTACATGCTGCTGCTCGTGAGTGTATATTAGACAAATGTGGATTTCGAGCAGGAGGGATAGGCATGGTCGATTAACAGATAGATGGCAACTAGAGTGGGGTTAAGAAGGTCCACAACTATAGACTAGAAGTTCATGTGTGATTATATTCAGAAGGACCACAGCTTGACCTATTTGTACAAATTTGGTAGAGCATTTATTTGACCAAGTTCAACATACTGATTCTCAATGACAATATATATTGATTCGTGTATAGTAACTTTCTTCAAGAACCTAATCTAATTCATGCTATGTCAAATAGAAGTCTATCCTAACTAAGTACAAAGGGGGGGGGGGGTAAAATATATTATAAATGTAATCATTTTTTGAAAAGTTGATAGTTCAACACTTAACCTCGGTACAAATAGTTTGCATGACATCATTACTATCTAGTTAAGTTCTATGAGTTGGTTTTTTTTTACACTCAGAACTACATTAAAACAAAAGTGCGGATGTTAGTTGGCTTATATAATGATCCGATCATTGATTGAGAAACGTACATCAAACATAAGACGCTCCACGAGTTGTCTCAATGGCAAGTATAACATGCAATGGAGTAATAAGAAAGGATTACCCTGTGAAATGTGCTATATCATATACCTTTTGTGATTAATGTGAATAATAAACAGCTAGCAGCCTTTAAGTAAAATCTGAGTATCTCATTCAAATCATGTTGGGGTATTAATAAACCGTAATTGATGCATTTAAGTTTGATCACATTGGTAGGGAGGTATATGTTTGAATGAGGAATCAGTCAATTGTTGAGTAAGCACATACTTTCAATTCAGGGCTTTTGACAACTTGCTGTGGGAATTTTGGAATCCGGCTGCAGACAACAAAAACAATGTTCATTAAGTGCGCCATCGTTATATGTAAGGAGAGAAACACAAGAGTATAAAGTGACGTGAACTTTTAATCAATGTCTGCTCTGTTTGTCAGCAAAATTACTCAAGGAATTTTGCTTATGATACATTCTTCAGGATGACCATTATGATTCCACCAGAATTACCACATAACACATGAATCATAACGGTCCGTTGGAAGTGCCTGTTCTCCAATTGTTATATAAAGTGAAGCTTATAACAATGATGCAATATGGCATCCTCTAACATTGAACGGAAAGATATAATTAAAAGAAGAAATCCAGCTGCATTCACCTTGATGGGCACGGGAACGTTGCAATGATCTGGAAGGGAGGTATGTAAACCCCTACGATGCCACCAGGAGACCACAGAGCTGTAACAGCAAACGGGTGATATGCTTATGGGTCATCAATAACCAAAACAAATACAATATAATGAATCATTTTGGGCAGTACTGACCCACGTTCATAAAAATTTGGAATGAATATAGAGGGATAAAAAAAAATCATGCTCACCTGAGCAAAATCACAAATATATGTCAATTGAGTATGTGGTTTTTGAGAGAGCTCCTGAACGAACCTGCAGAAGTGGTGGCGGTAGTAAGAAGTGGAATCCTAAATCAGAGGTTGTACAGAACGATCGATGAATCACACTATTAACCAGTGACTCAAATCAGAGTAAAATCAATGCTTCTCACCAACACGCCAATGAGTAAATGGTAATAAAGAAGTGATTGACTAACGATTGTAACCCAATGCCTTGTATCAAACAGCAAATAACCTATTGAAGTTTATATTTGTATACTATAACAGCCCCCATAGCCACAGGATTATTTCACAGTAATTATCGTGCCCTAAATTTTGCTTAATGATAATAATTGAATGCTCAAAGCACAACCTCATCTTGAAAACCCTAGACGCTCGGTTTCCGATGCCAAGCCTCCGAGCGCCGAGCCGCTTCCTAGTGCCGAGCCGCTATCTATATATACTTAATTACATGTATACTAATAGTGGCTCAGCGCATGGAAGCAGCTCGGCGCTCGGAAGCTTGGTATAGGGAACCGAGCGCGCCTGGTGGTGATTACAATCAAAGCGCAAATGGATACGCTGAGAGGGTTCACTTTCCACATTCACTGATTTTCTACATTTGTAATTATATTAATCCTTTTATTAGAAATCAATATCACTGGAGGAATATATAAAAGACTATATTCTTAATTTAGTATTGATCCAATAAAATGCCAGATATGTTAAATTACCCCCATGACCCGTATTTGACATGGTTCTGTTTAGACATACCCAGACAGACAGCAATGGGGACATATTTCTTGCATTGCGCGCGCTTGAAGCCGCTTAAAAACATCATCAGCAAATCTGTGGAACAATTTATTTATCTCAGAATTGTAACTTTGACATAGTAAGCGGACGTGGACGTTACTCAAGCAAATCGCCAACGCAATTACAACTATTCCAACTGAAAAAAATCCTTCTGGGAAAGTTGTCTGTGGTGGATGCTTCTTATGCTTATGACGATAGCTAGCCTTGCGCTAATGGTCCCGTTCTTCACAATCAGATATCATTATCGGTAAATATAGGAATGGGGTAGTGATCGTTGCGGGTGGGTGGTCGATGTTGGGTGGTGGTTTGTTTGGGTTGGTGATCGATATGCGGGTAGTGGTTGATATGGGGTGGGTTGGGGGTGGTGGTTAATAGGGGCAGTGCTCGCTGTAGGTTGGTGGTCGTTGTGGGTTGGTGGTCGATGTTGGGGTGGTGGTTTGTTTGGGTTGGTGATCGATATTGGGTAGTGGTTGATATGGGGTTGTGGGGTGGTGGTTAACAGGGGCAGTGGTCGTTGTGGGTTGGTGGTCGATGTTGGGTGGTGGTTGGTGTGAGGTAGTGGTCGTTGTGGGGTTATATATCAAGCGAGAGTTGCATCATACCCCAAAACAAAATCTCTACTGTCACATTTTTTTCCATTTTATGATTCGTTCCAGTTAGGCTACAATTAGCAAAAAAATATTAAGACTGAACAAATACATCAGTCTAACCGCTGATGCCAAGTTTTGATTCTACCTACTCTTTATTTTCAAAACAGTATCCAAATCGAGCTGAATAAACGAATTATAATATTACAATATATCCGTACGGCCGCCAAGATGGTTCCCTACACTCACCGCTGTCATTGTGATGCACTATCCATTTCGTCGGTATCTTTTTTCATAATATCATGCGATGGATCATCACAGCAAGCAACATGATGTTCATGCGCCAGACCAAAGAGTTCAAGAATGTGCGGAATCAGAGGGTACGAAATTGGCCTGGGTACGAGTTGATCTTGACCGTTCCCGCTTGAATGTTCGGATATGTTTACTTCATGAATGTTTATCAGCAGTCTCAATCACAGGTATATTAAGGTTTACTTTTTATGTCCGAGTCAGCCGCTTGGCCATTTTTATGTTTTTGTGGGAAAAATGCGCTTTTATTGCACTGGCGGCCGGACGGACGGCGCAAAATTCATGGCAAATACATGAAGGGCGTCTTTTGGATAGTTTGATCATAATCTCTATGTACTTAAGCACTTTCAAGTCACTTTCGATACACTCACCTGTTTGTATCACAAACCTTAACATTAGTTTGCGGTCAAGGTAAAAAAAAAAAAAACTTGGGGTTTTGCAATCCTTGGACAAAAAAAAATCGAAAATATATTGTAAATTGCGCTCTGTATCACGAGATAATCAGACTTAGACAGTTATTTAGATGCTAAACCGACGTTAAACGCAAAACAATATTTAGTCATATGTTCAGAATTGAATGGGTTTCCTTTGAGTGTAAACAAATATTCAAGACGAAAAAACCAACGCAGTATATCTTCAGATTTCAGTCCCATCTCAACTTTGATTCGTTCGTGACCGGAAATGACGTCAACGACTGCCCCTCAAAAAAATAATAATTCGGTTGACGCTCTCCATGATAACATTTGACCCTATTTTTATGACAATCGAACGCATACCCCGACTTTTCGACCTTAGGCGTTAGGGAAATTGATTGTTCGATGTCCCACATATATATTTAGAAAAGGTTTGCAATTAGATTGAGCTACACAATGATGTAAATTATGTAACAATCCAACCATTATTATTCCTTGACCTTAGTTGCGGATCAAGGACAAAACAAAACCTCTCGGTTTTCTGCACATCATTGCTACCGACCACTTAAAATTTTGTTCCAAAATGTCACCCTGTATCGCCAGAACCAAACATTCCACAAACGCGACTGAACAAGACAAAACTTTGCGAAAGCCAAGTTAACAATACCAAGAATCACTAAATAGGTACACTCACCTATTCACCCCGTTGAAGCAATACATGGGTTGTGCTGTTTTTTCCGGGACGATTTCCAACAAGACATTCAGATTGGTAGTGAATGCCTTGTCAATTTAAGTGTGCATTCCTCGAATCGCGCATGCGCAAAAGGATAGTTTGCCACCTAACGAAATTGTGGGGGTGGTACTCGCATTTGCATTCATCACCCTCATGAAACGAAAACACAGCTTTATTCCTTATAAATGTTATCTTCTCAGCAAATAACAATATGATTTGCTTGTCGGCAGCCTCTATTGCATTCTCATGTATGCGCTTAGAAACTCTACACGCTAATCAGTTAAAGCAGGTTGTTAATATCAACCGATTGGCAAGATTCGATAAGCGAAGAATGTAAATGTTTGAGGGTTCCAAACGGGTTAGATATCTATTGGCTCTTTTAAGCATATGTCATTATATATAACGTACGTCAACAGAGTTACTAACATGTTTTAGGTGATCGTGAAAAGAAACTCCCCCCTTCCGCTCGTCCCACATCCTTGTGTGGAGTGCATGCGCTTACTTAGATGACGGAAAACCCCACCACCCAATCGATCCGCTGAGGGCACAAGCACCCAAGTCAGTTCGACTCGCCCGAGTAACAGCGACCTGCAAAAAAGTTAATATATAATGAGTCAGGCGAAATAGCTCGTTTAATGACTTAATTTGGGTGCCTGTGGCTCAGGGTACCGGGACTAGCCCTCTCTGCATACCCAACCTCTCCAATTGCCTACGGTTGCCAAACTGCCCCCAGCCCTCCGCGATTGAATATGATCTGACTCAAGCAGCTATACCTCGGCAACAAAATTCTTCACTGACCTTGATTTGAGGTCAAGGGGCAAACAAAGGCTCTGGGTTCTGCATATTTTCAACACACTGTTAAGAATGATTTAAACCAGAGATGCATGGCTTCTAGCACTTCACATTGTCGCAAGTAATGTTTTTTTCACACAAAAAACAAATAAATTTTAATAGCACTTCTTAAGAAGTCAGCTACTCTTCGAATTCATTCAATGTTTGCTTTAATCCACTCAGCGACAGATAAGCAGTGCACTGAATACTTGTACTCTCAAGCGGAGCTTTATCAAGGAGATGATATTTTTGCCAAGAGGATTTACTCCAAGTGGCTCTGCGATGATCGCTTTCCTAACAATAACACGCAGCCATTGTTAGGTGACGCTACCTTGTAATAAACAAAATGCATGTACATATTGGGTTGACGTCATTGTGATTAATGAGAGCAGAAACAAATTCCAAACAGTTGCAGCCCTCCGTACAGTTTTTACACTTGGTACGTTTGTGACTCTGGTGAAGAAGGATTTATTTTTATAGTTACTACACTGGATGGATTTTTGCTTGGTCGAGTTATTACTTAAAGTTGTTACCCTTGATGCAGTTGTTACTATTCATACGATTGTAACCCTGGGTACAGTTGTTGCCTTGGTTACAGTTGTTACCCTGGGTGTAGTTCGTATCCTGAGTAACACACCACGCCAATACTCCCACCTCTTACCCTTTATAGGATAAGTGGTGACTCAATATTTTAGTATTGTTGGAAAATTGGTTTGATAATTATCAACTGAGCATTTAATGATAGGTTGTTTGACTAATTCTGGGCGCAGTGAATATAGATGACAGGTGATGTGTGTGTTGTAGTGAGTATAGATTACACGCTATAATACGGCAGTGCATATGGCATTTTACCTGCGATAAAGTTGATGTTGTTTCCATCCATTGAATGAACCGTCGCTGAATAATTAATAGTTGGGGGGGAATGAATGACTATTTTAGCTGCAACTTGCATCTATTATATGACCAGAGTGAGTTTGGCAGGCTGCACAAAAACAATAGAGTTTTTCGCTGCAATGTTGACCAGAACCTTCAACTGCTCTAACGTGCCGACATACATAACTAACTCAAGAACACATACTAAAAATGAAGATTCTTAACTATAAATGCAATGGAGCAGTGATCCCTGTTACAATCATTATGTTTATGTCTACATGAAATCGTTTAATCTCAGTGGAGATATTCAGGAATGTTTGATGTTGACAAAACTAGCACACATCGTATAACGCGGGCTGATGTCAAGCGTCGCCTATAAGGTACGCAATAAAGCAGAATAGTGCATACTAACTTTGAATGCTTTTCTTCGACGATATAAATGGTTAACGATCCTGCAATAAAGCTGATCGACCAAGACATAAACGGAACTCTTCAGTTGAGGGTGATCACTAAAGAGGACGTGACTCGAATACACTGGAATGTGGTGCGAGGTGAGATATTACAACGTGGGGTAGATATATACTATAAGACATTCTGCTTTAAATACAATAACGAAGAAAATATAGCATACAACTCACATTCCATATATGAAAACATTAATTAGGTGCACTTTTATCAGTCCTAGCTGGAAGATGTTCTAAAATAGTAGCATTAACGATGTCATCTCATTTATTATCCCATCGGCTTTGTCGCTCTCTGGCATACTCTCTGTATGTTTGTAATCATCGATATACATTTATTCACAGATGAGTCCTTTTAAATATTTATAATCGTGAGCTTGTAGTGCCATTAAGCCAATGCATTCCCCGGATTCACTAATTAGCAGACTGATCGATGGGGGATACATAAATGCATGTAATAATCTAAGCAAACCACTAAGCTTCTATATCGATGTCCAATTCTTGCGCATTTGTTTGCAAGTAAAACGATGCCCAGATGAAGTGCTTGACATCGATCCTTGCCCATGACATTTATATCCATACTATACAATTTTAGAATCAGATTTGCGCTGTCCATGACAACAATTGACTCAAGTTTCATGACCATTGGACCATTATTTACGATTTTATAAGCGCGTGATAGTTTTACGGTCCGTTTTTTGTTTATCAAAACCGAACACCAAAAACAAACCACAATAGCTAAACCGTAAACCGTTTTTCACATGCGACTATGCTAAACAGGTTACATAAATATATATTCAGAGAAAATTAGTTATATATTCAGAATTGGACGGGCTTCTTACGAGTGAAATTAAATCTACGCTCTGACCATTAACGACGGAGAAACGGTACGTTTACTTCAGATTTCAGGTCCCGTCTTAAATTGATTCGTTCTTAATCGGAAGTGGCAACATCGATATCCATCAAATTAGAGGATTAGATTTGCGCTGTCTATGACAACAACTTGCTCATTTTTCATGACCGTTGGCCCGATATTTACGATTTGATAAGCCATCGAACATTTGACGAAGATTCAATTAGTGAAATGTTTTTCCCCAACTCAACGCGCTTTGAATCAACGAATATTTTGATAGCATTTATCAATTATCAAAGTTTGGTAACTGAATCAGCTTCCAGAGCATGTTAATTTTTTTACGATCGGAGTATAATTAGTAAATTAATTGCGAAGTTAAAAAGTTAAAAGTTTTAGGCCACCAGAAATTTTCGACGCGCTAGAATGTTTTTAACGATGCATTATTTATAATTACATATATCTAGTATTCACAGACAGCCTTCGACAAAATTATTTTGCCATGGAACGTTTATTTACAATTACATCACACATTTAGAATATGTAAACTGTTTTACAATCGAATTCTAAAGCATGGAGGTATTAAGCAATGAACTTGTGTCATTTTTTGAAAAATTTGATGCTTTATTTTCCAGAAGTGACATCTTCGAAATCCATGATATCCTAGGATACGTCTAAATTTGTCGCGGAGAACATGTGAACCAATTTTTATTACCATCGGACATGTATTGACTGTTTATATAAGCTCTCGAAATATTCATTAAAACCACGACTATTCAACCTGGGGCGCTTGGGAAAACTGTTGGTCCGATGTCCGCATATACATATAGAAAAGGTTTGCAATTAGAATGAGCTACACAAAGATGTAAATTATGGAATAATCTGACCATCTTATTCGATGACCTTGACCTTAGTTTCAGGTCAAGGTCAAAACAAAACCTATCGGTTCTGCGCATTATGGACGCCTAACGAGTGAATAAGAAAAAATCTAATTTTTTTTTCCATATTTCTGAGCGGTCAAAGGTCATGTGGGGTAATTTTTGGTTTGCAAGCAGTGCTAAAGGTGGGGTGGATTCATAGTTGGGTCATAGCACCTGCAATGAGTTATACAAGCTGACTAAGCAAAGTAAAAATTATTTTTTAAGCTCAAATAACTGGGCATCAACCATCAGCCAATGATGGGTATTAGTGCAATCAGTTTGTTTAGGAGGTTAACATTGGGAAGAATGTCAATAGTAGAATTAATACAAACCTTAATTTCACGGCTTTTGTTTTGGGATTTTAGGAGGCCGACTGCAGACAACAAAAACAAGGATCACAGCATGCACTACCGAACTTTATGAATGCTGAAAGAAACACTGCAATTAACAAGACATGTTAGCCCTGGCTGGCGGAGTCACTAAAGGATAACATGACATCAACTTCCTATCGTCTCCTAAATCATAAACATGAATTATAAGGGTCCACTCTAAGTGCCTCTACTCCAACTGTTGTATCATTATAAGTGTATAACAAGAGGTCAATAACAAGAGGAGTCCCTGTGTTACTTGGAGCACCTGAGTGAGATGAGTGGCAAATTCTCATTATGACAACACACCTACCCGTCCTCATAATGTGCTCCTCCAAGTCATCAGTTCAACGGAGTAAAACCCAAACCAACAACCCCACTGGTGATCCAATTTATAAACCTCAGCTTCCCAGATCCACGAGTGACCCGCATCTCACATGCCACCGACCCCCCTCTCCTCATTTAAGAAACAGTTCTATTCTCTCCTCCGAGCTCAACACATCTCTCTCCAGAATTTAGGCAAAGCTCCATTTTAAATTCAAAAGTCAAGTCAAGATATAAAGTTTAAGTTTCCTTTAACAATCAACACCTGGAGTTTGCGTCTTTTTTCATCAACCTCAAGTGCGTATTGTGCACTGCTGCACCACACTTCACAATACGACACAGCTCGCTTGCTTTCTCAGGGAACGTGCCATCAAAAAGTATTCGCCATTTGTATGAGAGATTTTTATAACCCAGGGTTAATGTACATGCTCGGCTAATTTGAAGATTTCAAGGAATAATCAACATCAGAGGGCTCAATGTAGTTTCCAAAGTACACGAGATTTTTCATAAATTTCCTTTAGCAACTAAGGGTTCAAAGGTCGTGTGGAGCTGATTTTTTATTTGCAGTGAGTCAACAACAGAGATGGTACCCATGTGTAATTTCGTTTCTAAGGAAACGTGCCATTGAAAATTATTGTCCCTATGGTTTATGGTTATCAAACGGACTTCAGTTAGAGGTGATTCTGACCAAAGTACTCATTTATCAACAGAGTTTGTACGATACGATGCAGGGGTTCTTCTGTTTGTGTTTGATAAAAGTGAGATTGGATTGTGCCAGTTGTAGCTAAATTGAAAATAATCAAGCTTCTGCCTAAAAATTCGTTCCTGGTCAAGCTGTAAATAATTTTTTACATCTGAACGTAGCATATACCATGATTTGAGGAACTTAATTGATCTACATGCTGCTGCTCGTGAGTGTATATTAGACAAATGTGGATTTCGAGCAGGAGGGATAGGCATGGTCGATTAACAGATAGATGGCAACTAGAGTGGGGTTAAGAAGGTCCACAACTATAGACTAGAAGTTCATGTGTGATTATATTCAGAAGGACCACAGCTTGACCTATTTGTACAAATTTGGTAGAGCATTTATTTGACCAAGTTCACACATACTGATTCTCAATGACAATATATATTGATTCGTGTATAGTAACTTTCTTCAAGAACCTAATCTAATTCATGCTATGTCAAATAGAAGTCTATCCTAACTAAGTACAAAGGGGGGGGGGGGGTAAAATATATTATAAATGTAATCATTTTTTGAAAAGTTGATAGTTCAACACTTAACCTCGGTACAAATAGTTTGCATGACATCATTACTATCTAGTTAAGTTCTATGAGTTGGTTTTTTTACACTCAGAACTACATTAAAACAAAAGTGCGGATGTTAGTTGGCTTATATAATGATCCGATCATTGATTGAGAAACGTACATCAAACATAAGACGCTCCACGAGTTGTCTCAATGGCAAGTATAACATGCAATGGAGTAATAAGAAAGGATTACCCTGTGAAATGTGCTATATCATATACCTTTTGTGATTAATGTGAATAATAAACAGCTAGCAGCCTTTAAGTAAAATCTGAGTATCTCATTCAAATCATGTTGGGGTATTAATAAACCGTAATTGATGCATTTAAGTTTGATCACATTGGTAGGGAGGTATATGTTTGAATGAGGAATCAGTCAATTGTTGAGTAAGCACATACTTTCAATTCAGGGCTTTTGACAACTTGCTGTGGGAATTTTGGAATCCGGCTGCAGACAACAAAAACAATGTTCATTAAGTGCGCCATCGTTATATGTAAGGAGAAACACAAGAGTATAAAGTGACGTGAACTTTTAATCAATGTCTGCTCTGTTTGTCAGCAAAATTACTCAAGGAATTTTGCTTATGATACATTCTTCAGGATGACCATTATGATTCCACCAGAATTACCACATAACACATGAATCATAACGGTCCGTTGGAAGTGCCTGTTCTCCAATTGTTATATAAAGTGAAGCTTATAACAATGATGCAATATGGCATCCTCTAACATTGAACGGAAAGATATAATTAAAAGAAGAAATCCAGCTGCATTCACCTTGATGGGCACGGGAACGTTGCAATGATCTTGGAAGGGAGGTATGTAAACCCCTACGATGCCACCAGGAGACCACAGAGCTGTAACAGCAAACGGTGATATGCTTATTGGGTCATCAATAACCAAAACAAATACAATATAATGAATCATTTTGGGCAGTACTGACCCACGTTCATAAAAATTTGGAATGAATATAGAGGGATAAAAAAAAATCATGCTCACCTGAGCAAAATCACAAATATATGTCAATTGAGTATGTGGTTGAGAGCTCCTGAACGAACCTGCAGAAGTGGTGGCGGGGTAGAAGTGGAATCCTAAATCAGAGGTTGTACAGAACGATCGATGAATCACACTATTAACCAGTGACTCAAATCAGAGTAAAATCAATGCTTCTCACCAACACGCCAATGAGTAAATGGTAATAAAGAAGTGATTGACTAACGATTGTAACCCAATGCCTTGTATCAAACAGCAAATAACCTATTGAAGTTTATATTTGTATACTATAACAGCCCCCATAGCCACAGGATTATTTCACAGTAATTATCGTGCCCTAAATTTTGCTTAAATGATAATAATTGAATGCTCAAAGCACAACCTCATCTTGAAAACCCTAGACGCTCGGTTTCCGATGCCAAGCCTCCGAGCGCCGAGCCGCTTCCTAGTGCCGAGCCGCTATCTATATATACTTAATTACATGTATACTAATAGTGGCTCAGCGCATGGAAGCAGCTCGGCGCTCGGAAGCTTGGTATAGGGAACCGAGCGCCTGTGGTGATTACAATCAAAGCGCAAATGGATACGCTGAGAGGGTTCACTTTCCACATTCACTGATTTTCTACATTTGTAATTATATTAATCCTTTTATTAGAAATCAATATCACTGGAGGAATATATAAAAGACTATATTCTTAATTTAGTATTGATCCAATAAAATGCCAGATATGTTAAATTACCCCCATGACCCGTATTTGACATGGTTCTGTTTAGACATACCCAGACAGACAGCAATGGGGACATATTTCTTGCAATTGCGCGCGCTTGAAGCCGCTTAAAAACATCATCAGCAAATCTGTGGAACAATTTATTTATCTCAGAATTGTAACTTTGACATAGTAAGCGGACGTGGACGTTACTCAAGCAAATCGCAACGCATTACAACTATTCCAACTGAAAAAAATCCTTCTGGGAAAGTTGTCTGTGGTGGATGCTTCTTATGCTTATGACGATAGCTCCTTGCGCTAATGGTCCCGTTCTTCACAATCAGATATCATTATCGGTAAATATAGGAATGGGGTAGTGATCGTTGCGGGTGGGTGGTCGATGTTGGGTGGTGGTTTGTTTGGGTTGGTGATCGATATTGGGTAGTGGTTGATATGGGGTTGTGGGGTGGTGGTTAATAGGGGGCAGTGCTCGCTGTAGGTTGGTGGTCGTTGTGGGTTGGTGGTCGATGTTGGGTGGTGGTTTGTTTGGGTTGGTGATCGATATTGGGTAGTGGTTGATATGGGGTTGTGGGGTGGTGGTTAACAGGGGGCAGTGGTCGTTGTGGGTTGGTGGTCGATGTTGGGTGGTGGTTGGTGTGAGGTAGTGGTCGTTGTGGGGTTATATATCAAGCGAGAGTTGCATCATACCCCAAAACAAAATCTCTACTGTCACATTTTTTCCATTTTATGATCGTTCCAGTTAGGCTACAATTAGAAAAAATATTAAGACTGAACAAATACATCAGTCTAACCGCTGATGCCAAGTTTTGATTCTACCTACTCTTTATTCAACAGTATCCAAATCGAGCTGAATAACGAATTATAATATTACAATATATCCGTACGGCCGCCAAGATGGTTCCCTACACTCACCGCTGTCATTGTGATGCACTATCCATTCGTCGGTATCTTTTTTTCATAATATCATGCGATGTATCATCACAGCAACCATGATGTTCATGCGCAAGACCAAAGAGTTCAAGAATGTGCGGAATCAGAGGGTACGAATTGGCCTGGGTACGAGTTGATCTTGACCCGTTCCCGCTTGAATGTTCGGATATGTTTACTTCATGAAATGTTATCAGCATGTCTCATCAGGTATCTTAAGGTTTACTTTTTATGTCCGAGTCAGCCGCTTGGCCATTTTTATGTTTTTGTGGGAAATGCGCTTTTCTTGCACTGGCCGGCCGGCCGGCCGGCGCAAATTCATGGCAAATACATGAAGGGCGTCTTTTGGATAGTTTGTATCATCATCTCTATGTACTTAAGCACTTTCAAGTCACTTTCGATACACTCACCTGTTTGTTATCTACAGAGCAATTCTACAATGAATGAGTAATCTTTCTGTCGCATGATCTCATCAAGTTCATGTACCTGAAAGCCTTACTTCCAACCATCCCAGATAGCACAACGCTGGCGCGCCACCGGCGGGCCATCGGCGGCTGCGCCGTCGGCCCGCCAGTGACAGCCACCGGTGGCTTGACCAGCTGATAGCCGTCGGCCCGCCGTCGGCAAGCCGCTCATAGTGGCAAACCGTCGGGCCGACTGTGGCTCACCGATAACTCATCAAGTATTTAAAAATGCCTCAAACTAATATACAAAGAAGAACAGCAACACCATATTTTAATTAGTTTATTAAGAAAACTAAATTTCCTCCTCAGAAGACAAATCGTTATAATCAATAAGTGCAGCGAGCCTTGTCATCTGTAGCTCTTCATTCAGTTCTTTTTCTGAAATCAAGTAGACATGAAGATTTTTATTAACAATAATTCTTTTATTATGCTTGGTGCGTCGGCAATGAGAGTAGTTAAGCTATTCAGGGCGTCAACATTCCTTGTTAAAATGGAAATTTATATTGATGATGGGTAAACTCAACGTTATTGTACATAAGTGAATAACGGTATTAATCTTAAAACTTGGGTACGAGTTGGTCTGGGTACGAGTTGGTACCGACGACGAGCCACCGTTGGGCCGTTGGTGGACCGTCAGCTGGGAACTGCCGACGGTAGCCACCAGCGGGCCGCTGGCGTTGTGTCATCTGGGATATAATCTGGCAACTGGGTCACATGATGGGCGAACAGTAGGACTTTGTTTCACTGGAGCAAGTTGGAATAGATCACCAGCTTCTAGAATGCACACATTACCAAACAATGTAGAATTCAACCTTCATCCCTTTGATCTCATTTAGTCTCTTGTGTATCCCTAATAACATGTCTGACTCAGCCATGGAATCCTCATCGGTGTGTTTAGCATTTATGACCATGAGCGTGTGTGCATGACAGAAGATAGCGGCCGGCCGGCCAATGCAAATCCCTGTGATTGCACACATGTGTTTCACAATCAGTTTGTTGTCATAGCCAATTCTGATTCTGTCTCATCACTTTCCATTCTTTCTGATTTTGTGAAACAATATTTTACTCAGTCATCTCTGATTCTGTCTCTTCATTTTCCATTTGTTCAGTGTCTTGTGTCCCTGGATTGAACGTAGCAAATTCAGATCTCATCTCATCAACGTCTTGTGTAACTTGATTGAACTAAACCGATTCCAATGCCTCCTTATGGTTAATCATTCTTTTTAACCAGCCTTGCATCACAGGATTCAACTCTGGATCAACGAGGTTTTTATCTGAACATTGTTGTGTCATCGCATCCTACGATTCAGTATTGTCTTTGGCAGATTCATCGGATCAGCATTCATTGATATGAACATCACTACGCAAGGAATAATTAGCTTTGAGCCATTTCAGAGCTTCCGTGACTTTCGTGGGTTGTTTGTACTCATACAAGTAAGGGTGCTTGTACGTTAATCTAGCTTAAGTTTCAATGAAATCATTCGCATATCAGAGGGCAAACGAGGAAATAGTTCACAAACATCATCGACTTTCGATTGCCAAAACCTCTGTCAATTGTACCAGAAATTTTTACGCCTTGCCAGTCTCATAGGGAATGTTGCACAATATATTACTACTCTATAACCTTTGCGGCTTGATATGTCTTTTCAACCAAATGAAGTTTGATATATTTGAAGTCATAGAGGCTATGATCAAATAGCAATTCAAAATTGACAATTCTTATCACTTTGTATCCCCATGAAACACTGGAAAGAGTTAAGCAATAAAATATACAACAGGTCATATATATATATTAACCTTGCCGTAGTAATATAAAATTTAGAAATTGTCTCAACAGAATCACAGCTGTCAATATTTAAAATATATGTTGCTTTTGGCAGATTAAAACACTGAATTATGAATGCGTTATGACCAAATATCTACCTTATCCGTCATGTTATGACTTACCAACAATATCCAGTTCAATACGTTATGATGCAGATGTTATGATAGCAACAACTAGCGCAGTGGAATTACAGCTCCTGTGTGGCTTTAAAATCAGTTTGTGTATTGCTGTGGGAGATTTAACATATGCACTGGTGCTCATTCTCACTGTGCTTGTCAAGATGGACAATGTGGGGTTTTAAATCAAGCACACAAAGTTCGTGGTCTGAGGGCACTTATTCCCCGACTCCACCTACATGAATCTACCCCCCTCCTGTGTGTCCGGGGTTAGAATAGGTCCACTGTATCCTCCTGTATGTCGTGAGAGGGGGCAAGCTGTTGGCCGTGGGTTGCGACTCGTGTCAGTAGACAATAGGATCCTGATGGCTGAGTGGAGAGGTCCTTACGAGGGCCATATCTGCAAAACACCACCTTGATCCGGAATTCACCTAGACCAGAGGCTGGAATGGCCTGGTTCAGTCAATCGGCTGGTGGCTACTTGCCCTAGGTTAATCGTTTCCATATTTATCTTTTATTTATCTCCATTATCATTTACCCTAGAAGGCAGCTGCTAAATCAGGTCAATCTTATCTATTACCCTTTTGTGGCACCATATAACACATGAGTGTTGGTGTGCCGGTAAACCCAATATTTAACTTACCTTACATGAATCCACAACGAAGGGAACTGTGAGCCCAGTCACAGGGAACACCAGAGAGCAGCAGCAGGATGCAAGTCCACAGGTACACACAGAATCAAAAACACACACAGTCCAGGCACAAGGAGTATGGAACATCCACCTGGTGTACGGAAAAAATAAATCACTTGGTTTAGCAGTATTGATGTGAATACAATCAATAATAACAAATAACCTAACATTATCTATGCGAAGGTTGGGCATCATCTCATGTCTTCCTAAAATATACATGGCTTCGGTAACTAGCGGCAGCTAGATTGGTGCTTACATGATGCTTCTGTTTGATCACGATAAGGGGAAGATAACACCTTCCCGCTCACTGGAACCAAACCGACCCTCATTACAATGATCGGGTTTTGGAGACTAACAAACACATTTGATTTTTATTGTCTGACCATGTTGGTCCATCGATCCAATTAGCTAATGCCGACCCTAGTCATTTTTCCAAAGGCGGGGCCCACTTCAACAACTTTGGCACAAAAAAATATTTCAGTGGTGTTCAGGGAGTTAGTACTTAGCAAAAGTGTATTGAGCCCTGGCAAGAGGCTACCTGATTTGGAGATATCCTCCTATAAAGAGGATACGTTGTGGGACCCATCCCTGTCCTTCTATAGAGAGGATGCCAATGGTTCACAATTGTCTCTCCACTATTGTTTACAGAGAAATCTCCTGTAGTGCAACCATCCTATATGTCGGTAAAGCCAGTGTGTCTGCTGATCTGACTAACACTGGATATTATAACGTGCCTACTTGCAACATCCAAGATGACACTGAAGATGACCAACCTCTGTTACTGAATGAAGATCTGCTCCTGGATCGGATGATTGCAAAAAAAGTAATCTCTGTGTCATAGATCCTGATCAGTATTTAGTTAATTACATATTGTTCCATTATCTATTAATATGCCCATATCGATCTTTACTTGCTTAGCCTAAAACAGTTAGATTAATTGTGATTCAAATTGCTAATCCATGACAATCTTTGATTCATTAACTTTATTTATTCAATTGTAAAATGCACGCAGCCTTTAACAGGTGGCTGAGGGAAAACTCAAAATATCCATCCCAGAGCTCAGCACTGAAAACCTACTTTTAGTATCCACTCCAGAAGGTGAGCACTTGTACTAAAAACCTGTTCATCCACTCGCCATGACCAGTGGTCACTACTGTGTGTATGGCAGTTGAAGAATTTTTTTCCCTTGACAAATCAAAACATTTTTTTCTGACACAAATGAAAGCAATCAATCATATCTTCCTTTGTCTGTTGATGCATCGTTCCATAAAGAAGAGGTACAGTAAGTGCATGGATACTATTAAGAAGAAACTGAGAAGACATCCTAGGCTGGCTGTCATATCCGCTGAAAATAAAGGTACTTATGTGAAAGAATACCCACTTGTGAGAAACGTTGCCCTATAGTGAAATATTCATTAGTTAGGGCTTCATTTTTCTTGAGGTACTCCTTTGGCTGTGCAAAAAGAAAACCTTTAGCTACCTTGTAGAATATTAATGTAAAGGCAGGCATGCAGATGATAAGTTGATAGCATACCTCTGTCAGTTTCTGGTGATCTTTGTTATCATCATTACGATAATCTTCATATTTGTCATGAAGATATTTAGTCAAGCGTTGTGTACATATATGTTAGTCAAATAGTGTCTGAGCAAGGGGAACTAAAGGTACAGCCTGGTGCAAAAAACATCAATGAACAGTGTGATAGTACCCAGATATCTGCAGGTGGTCTGATGTAATATACCTTAATTTCAAGCTTACTGTATTTTATCATTGACATGGTAACTGTAACTAGTACTGGGAAAATAATTGATATTGATATGATTTCTCATATGTGGATACATGTCTTTTAAACTAAATCCTAAGTTAAAATGTTATAGTCATATGACTACCGGCCAAGTATGATTCTTTCGAGACCTAAGGATGACTTCACTCATTTGACGTTCACAGGTACGTGGTAGGACTTATCGGCTTCTAGCTAACTGTCACTAGGCAGCACACCAGATCGTGTCAGTTACATTCCTAGGAAATCCACCTCTTCTTTGAATAAGGAACATTTCTTTGGATGGAGCCTGAGATTTGCATTTTGTAATAGATGAAATACATGATTGAAATGTCTCAAGTGCTCTTCAAATGAATCTGAATACACCATGATGTCATCTATGTATACTAACGCATGCTTACCTGGACAATCGGATAGAAGCTTTATTATCTAAGAAAGCAATTGCTGCAGGCCCATACTTAATCCTGTCAGCTTGTTCGACATAGTCTATGGTTGTAAATGTTGTCAAATGTTGACATTCTTCCGACAAACCGACCTTAAACACCATCCTACCGTATGCCCTGTCGTCACCTTCAACCACGGAACGAAGAGATGACGGCGAATCATCGCTCATGAAAAAAACATGGTATCCATGTGAACGCAATTGATGAGCGACGTGAGGACATTGAAGGAAGAGTGACAACAAACCGAACCGCCACAATAACGTCACTGAACCCCGACGGGCATCACGTCCGTAATGTTCAAGATGTGGCCGCGTAGGACACTACACAGACGCCTGTTATTCGCGGGGATCTCAATTACCCAGATCCAGACAGCCACAACCGTCTTAAGGCCGGCTGCCTACTATTAACGCCAATCGCAAAACAGCAAATCTAGCGGAGAACAAGAGTGCCTTTATTCGGAGCCACCGGTGCAATATGTATAGGTTCATATGCAACGTTAAGTAATATGACGGAAGAAGACCTATACAAGTAATAATGCCCATAACTTATAACCACAATAATAAACATAAAGGCATGCTGAGAACAATGACAAAACCCTATAATTTGTAGCAAATTGGGGTCTATTGTTTGTAATCACGTAATGTCCGTTCTCAATCTCACGGCGTATCTCTGCTTCTACTGCTGCACGATAGATGTTGATGGAGGCATAACTTTGCACTTCTATAGAATTCGTAGGGGATGCTTTATTAATAATGTTAAAACCGTTTCTGATGCCATGTAGTCGACAATCGCGATCCGTGTCATTATCAAGTTAACGTTGATGCATTTGACGTTTGATGGACGCTACATACGTGCTTGCACCGACACTAAGTATCCCAGTTGCACTTGCCTGTGCTATAAAGTCGGTAGATGGGTTGAGGATGTGACGGCTGCGACAAAGGTGCACGTTTTGGCTGGGAGGTTTCGTTTTGTAACTTTTTTTGTGCGCGCTTCCAAGTTCAGTTCAACTAAATGGCAGCAGTCGGCTCTCCAGGGCACCCGATTCAAAGTTTGCCACTTCATATATTCCCTGCCGTAGACGAGGACTGAAGCCCAAGTAAACTTGGTACTACAGGTACAAGACAGAGATAAGGGGGGCGAGGGGTCTGTCGCTTCCTCCTCTCATATTAACTTGGCGAATTCGCATTCGCCAAGTTATGGCGATCAGTCCGGTTTGTTAACTTGGCGAAGTTACCTTGGTCAGTCGCGTTTGTTTATATACCCCGGTAGATGTATGTATGTTTGTTAAACAATTTTGAGTTTGCAATTTTGCAAATTTTTCAGATTTTTTAAAAAAATGGTCGGCATCAATATTGTGCGGAACCCAGACGTTTTGTTTTGACCTTGACCTCACGCTTAGGTCAAGGTCATTGAAATAGTGAAAATCTGGAATCTCGAATAGGTCCGTGGATATTGTCCGATTTTCATACAATTTACACCAAAAGTACACAAAAGTTTCATGAATATTTCGAGCACTTATAGATCCGTCAATACGTTTCCAATGACGATAAAAATTGGCTCACATGTTCTCTGTGACAGCTTACATCGATTTCAATAAAAAGTTGATATATCATAAAAGTGTAAAGTAGTTTTTCTGATTATATGTAATTGTAAAAAATGCATCGTTTAAGGCATTCTAGCAGGTCAATTAACTTATTATCGTCTGATTGCAAACAAATTAACATTTTTATAATTGATTTGTTTTATCAAAATATTCGTAATTTTCAAAGCGCCTTGAGTTGGAAATTCCCATAAGGACAATTTTCGTTAAATTTTTTATCGCTTGTAAAATCGTTAATATCGGTCCAATGGTAATAAATATTGCGAGCACAAATCTAATCCTCAAATTTGATAGATATTGTCGGTTAATTTTAGTTAAAAGGGGACTGAAATCTAAAGTAAACGTGTCGTTTCTCTGTCTGATCATATGATGAATTTAATTGCACTCAAAAGAAGCCCGTGCAATTCTGAATATATAATTGATTTTTTTGCGTCTTAAATTATCGATAGTTTTTTGCACAAAGTAAGTTTGAAGTACAGCAGGAGTCACTTCTGGTTTTCACTGATTTGTTAACAGCAGCCCTGAGGAGCACAAAGGTCGCCGCTGTTCTTGGCTCGCCTCATCGGCATGCTGTCATGTATGCCATGCCGAGATATTATCTAATAAGAAACAACGCTTTTCCTTGAGCAGGCCAAATAATTGTCATTCTATCATGGCCGTTCGGCAAGTTCCCCTATGTACCCATGGGCCTATTTTTGATTGACTTATTCTGCTGCACACAACCCGAAATTGTTTTGACCTGATGGTTTCCCCAGTATCTGTTTGTTATCATTCAACATACACTTTCCAGATGAAAGTTCGTTAGTCCACCAGTTTTGGCTTGGCAAAGATCTGCATAGATCTAAAAAAAGTCGGCTGTGGGGCTACATGGTGTGATGCTAATGGCGAACTCACTTAAAGTGCATATCAAGTGACCATGCTTGGAAGTTGGTCATCTCCAACCTGGTCTGTGTAAGAGTTGTCACAATACCTTAACAACCCAACAGGGCCTAATATCTAACCAGCAAAAGGCACATCAGGAATGCTCTAGAATGGGTGTGTCCAATCATGCAAGCGAAGGCTGATGAGCGATTGCCTCCATACAATATGCTAATATCATCCTGTGGTTAAGCTCCAGTGCTTCATATTGTTTGAACACGATCTTTGTTCATAATGGTTAAATGTCTAGAATTGATACTTAAATCAGAAACATGTCTAATTAAAGTACCAGCACAACGTTGCTGTTAAATTGTAATGGTCTTTTGGTCTATCTGTGTGAGAGTTATTTTAAAGAGCAATGAGGAAATTTTAATTGTTAAATCTCCAATGATAATATATTCGGAGGAAAGGGGTATTTACTGATAATTTCTAATATGAATAAAAATGTGCCATACACCATTGGATTGGATTTAAATCCAAACCCATTGTAACATAGAATTAAACTGGTATTGTAATTGTTCTAAGAAGGTCAGCTACAGCTATATTATGTTACAGCCCAAGCCTGCATTCAGGTTATTGATATTAAATCATGATCATGACACATGAAGCAAAAGCACGGTACATGCAAGGTCGTTTCATATGAATTAAACACACTCGTTCAAAGGCTTCACGGTCCATTATTCATTCGTATTGTAAATATATTTTCATTGTCGACTACAACGATTGCCTGCATTGGTATAATGCGGTTAACAAACACAGTGTTTTAGATCAATATGTTTTGGATAGAATGAATTGACCATATATCGCAACGGTTATGAAATGCGACGTCAAAGCGATGCATTGTGTTCGCTGTTGCGATGCATTTATCTTCATACTACATCATGGTCAGGTTGATTTGGGAATGGCACGAATGGGCTAGGGAGTGGATTGGCAAATCAAGCGCAGCCCGGGCGCAGCCTTGTAAGTCACTGTGTATTGTTGTTGGATCTAGCTGTTTTCTGTTCCAACCAAATATTTGCGCATAAAGCTGACTAGTAATGGCTTGTTATTATTGACTAATCAATTGATATATGTAATAATTAATCCCAAACAATGCAAAGCATCCTCAATTCACTATGTCCATCGCTCGCTATCACGGT
>CM067352.1:1160184-1189689 GCA_034190875.2 Urechis unicinctus | reverse complement strand
TTTATTGTAAACGTTTGTGCAGTTTAATTATATCTGATCTTGAAAAACCAGCTTCTGAATTTTAATGGAACTTTACCAGTAGACAGAGGTAGCTTTTCCATATAAATTATATTATGCAATGTAAATATTAAGAATTATCACTTTAAACAGCTCTGTTAAGTATAAGTGATATCTTATGTTCAAATACGAGTAATGCAATAATAAATTGAATGAGTATTTATTAATACCTAATCCTGCAGTTGCCAAACAAGATAAATACCCCTGCTAAGGTACGATAAGCTTATGCCGTTGTTACATCACTGTATAATCACTAGAAACACTTAGAGTGCAAATTATATAGAGAATGAATTACGTGAAATAGCAGGATTCTTATTAACACACATTAAGCTTGAATACCTATCATCTAACTTTACTGCAAGTCATTGCAACTAAATACATTTATTTGAGAGTCAAGAGATAGAAACAGGAATCTGGAAACGTACCAAATACCCCCGCATGGCAACTCAAGATCCTAATGGTCGATGTAGTCGTATCAACACGCAAAGGAACCTCACATCTGACTTCATATCATTTCAAAAAAGGTTCATGATTTTTGTCCACTCTCACTGCAAGAGTACGAATTCCTCCTGAACGACATACAGAACTATTGGCTCATAACATATGATGACCGTCAGGATATAAAATATGAGAGAGCGGGCAACGCAAGTCGGTTGTAATGGAATATTCAATCATCGCTAGAGACGATGCCTCACAATTATATCGGTGTTCCAACATTGCGTTGCTGTTGGTCACAGATTTTGTTGAGGGTAAATCGAAAAGCATCTGCAGTCCGGCTACTCTAATTGCCTAGATAGATTTAAATTCGCCTGGTTCCAACTATGGAACGTATATTCCATGGACATCACAAATACTGGTCATTCAATTCAAGTCAATATTTTGATGGGCTGATGATAATTGACCCTTAGGTATATCTCGAACTCGAGGGAATGATGGTCCAATAAATGTATCGAAGCCATAAAGTAAGAAAGTCAAGTAATCCAGCCCGTCATTAAGCTGTTAGTGTTGGGGCTCATCTTTATAAGGGAAATAATACACAACTCGCGCCACAAACAGCAAATGCCAGGACCACACTCCGACTGTGCCAATTAGTTAAACTCCACGTAACCAACAATTCATTAATGAGGCAGCGTCGGTGTATGGCAAGCTGCTCATGTATAGGTATTCAGTTTCGCATTAGCCTGGATTACACATTTTGTATGAGGTCAGAAATGGTCAGGCATAAGAGAAAATGGGGTAGGTAGCAACGTAATGGAGTACGTTGGCCACGTCTTGATAGTTGATTGCACCATCAGCTAATGGCTCAATAGCATATTACACAACCTAGCCCGGTATTTAAGTTGATGTAAAAGGGAAATGAATTGATAAAGGTATTTCAGGTTACGCTCTACCGTAAAATACTATCTTACTCAACAGAAGCATTCATCTTTATGATTGGTATTTGCAGTCAAGACTTATTAATACTATCGCGTCTGAGTGCGCTCTGCTCCTCCCTTAGTAGTAATAGTGACACGGTTATACGGCTGATGATCCATTTAGTGACAGCTGTTTATTTCGTTTGATAGCGCATGGAAGAAACCCAGTTCACCAGTAAATAACTGAGCACTCGTGTACCAATAGTTTTAGAGGATGGATGGAGGATATTGACACCATTGGTGGTGGAATGAATCAAATCGTTTAATGCCATCGTTTCTTGAATTGGAGCCTCAATAAAAGATCAGAACATTAGAGCAACATTTGCCATGGATCTTGATTTCATTTCCCCTGTGTAATTCCGTGGATACTGGATGTATTAAATGGATGTTCGAATGACATTGGATTAGATTCGAACGTGGAAGCACTGGTGGACGGCATTCAATTTCTGTCTGATGCGTGATTCCGATGCCAAAACGCCCATGTCATGTTGTTTCAGGCCCAATTATTGATAGGTAAATGGTTTAGATGCAATAGCGGATAGCAATAACAGAAACCAAAGGATCAATTGGTATATAACTTGGTTTGTACACCCAAGGTATGATTGGGAGGCGGTAACTACTTTACAACCATGCACCATAATTTGGAACGTACGCTTGTGGATCATTAAATAATAACCCAAAATCTCCTAATAGTTGTGCCAGTTAAATCGGCGCCTTTTGAGCAATAATCTACGTTCAAGCGTAGCCCTAGACGGACGAAGCTTTAACTTTCATTGCCATTGGAGCACAAAGGAACGGATTCCGAGTTGGTTAATAGTACGTAACGTCATGTGCTGTGTTCCTTGCAGAAGCGTATTCAACCCACAGTGCGCTCTCATGATGTATTCCTGTAATGGCTATTTATAGTAGACTATGTACACAAATACGATAGAGCAGGAACCTTTATCTAAATATAGTAATTCAACCAACAGCACCGATTAACCTAGTCTTCACATCTGTCTTAGGGCAGATTGGCGTCATGCATTCTGTCCTCCTCCTCCACCACTTCCCCCGAAAAACAGACAAATGTTAAAACAGAACAAAGATGGACAAGTCAGACACAGATCAGTTCTTGCAATCTTGTGTCCTTCAACTCATGTAAATGCCAGAAGGAGCGATATAAGACATCGAATAACGCCCAGTTATTTATTAGCATGTCGCTGCTATCTGCTGTGCCACATAGAAAGGCTACTAAACGCCATTCTGACAATATTTGTTCCGTTCACAGCCAATATATGTCGTGTAACCTCCGTGTTACTACACACCACATATCTGTCGAGTCTTTACCAGAGATATTGCTACCTCACCAGAGATATCAAACACTTATCTAACAATACTCAGATTTATTCACGAACCAACGCACAATAAATCGCAATAAAACGATGGTTTACTGTTGATATAAATTTATTATTCGGACACATGACCTTCTGGGTGGGGGAGGGGGTGGGGGGTGGGGGGTGTATAAACATTTAACTATTCAGGAGCTCTATCAGCTATTATGGTTGCCCCCTGGGAAATCATACCGCAAGCCGAGGTCATCAAGCAGGTTCTGTCCAATCATCGATGCTCCCTCGGAAGATAGCTAGATTGTCTGATTATTAATCTCTGCTATAGACAGAGTCAACTGTTTTACACTGTAACACAATTGACAATCGTCATGCGGAAACGCACTAAACGCTTGCAGATCTTCGAGAACTATATGCTAGTGATTCATAAGTGAAATATGATGGTACATTATTGCGTTAATTATAGCCGCATGGTGAATTGAGAAAATGCATATCCGCCTTCCATTGGAAACAAGTTAATGTGTGACGAATTAAATGAAATCATTCACAGGCGGCTATTATTTCGTGACCCTGAAATTACTGATACTTGCACCTGAACGAATCCATTTCACGGGTCTTTAGGTCGCATGATAACGCATGTTACATTTGCAACTAAAGATTAAAATAACAGGAAATAACCACATTTCTGAACCTAACGACAGGTTATTTTATGCTTCTTCTGTCCGCTTGTTCCTCACCATCATATCAAAGAGTTTATAGCTACACTAAGAGGGCTCACTTCGAATGGCCCTGCAGCGGTCACTTCCCTATAATACACTGCAATTGCAAGGTGGCGCTACCGTGACACAAACAAAAGCACATGCAAATACTGGGATGACGTCACTGCGATTGATTCGCCTCTTCGCTGGCAAACACGTCGCACAATAGGCTTAAAAAAGCAAAAATAACATGTTCAATATTTGATAAATGCCAACGGTCTGGGTTATACCTATCGAAAACAGTTCGCCCCTCGAAGCGTCCGCGCAGTTTACGATTCCCGGTCTTTCATGCCCGCGCAGTAGATGGTGGTTTTAGATTGTTAATACCTGTGTGAAGCGAGGGAACTGGCCTGGCAAGATATTTGTCGTATGCTGGCTTGCTGAAAACGCTGGAAGACAACCTTTGTGCTTGCGTTACGAAAGTAGGACTTCAGAACAGGAATGTTCCAAACGATAAATGCTAAACAGAATTACCACAGAAAACAAAAACCAGTACTTGATAAGCAATAATGCGATGCTCTTTGTAGGTAGTGCTGCATTGCCCCCGAGGCAATCAGGTCTAATAAGTTTTTATACATATATATGCCAACAAAGGCTTCAACATATAGCAACAAAGGCTTCAATACATGCGCATATAAATATATGTCACTGATATTGCAGTTTTAGGGGTATTTATTACCTTTCCTGTTACTTAACCTACTTTAAATGAGCACAAAGCATTCAGCAAATATTTGTTTACAATACGGCAGCCATCTAAAGCCGTGATGCAGCCTTATAACCAAAAGGAGATATGACGTGAGCACCATATGATGACAGAGAAGCCGATAATAGACCAGCCTCTAGATAATTGTTTGCACATTATTTCTTAAGGCCGTGACTCCACGATAAGCAATAGCGCATCATTGCTGACATTGATGAAGCTCAGTTTTTAATTCAGGCTATTGTGACCCGTGCAAACAAAAATGGGTATAGTTATATGAAGCGACGACGCTGAAATTATATACACCTGATTTGCACTAACATCATAAATATCCCAAAGACAACTCAGATTGAGCTAATATCAGATTTCCTAGTGCCTAAGTGTCATTTCATAATATAATATACCTATTCGCCGGGAAAATGTCAAAGTTCTCGAGTAATGAACGAGAGGTGCCGGTTTGTTGTTGTTGATCACTTTGTCTTTGCAGTGGTTAAGCACTTTCATTCTCCCTAGTATGTATTCCCATGATGTGTTTTTATTATTGTCGGTACATATTTCGTCACTGGCCGGCCACTGAAGGAAAGCTTGCGTTCGTTAGCAAATAAGAAAACATCTAATTCTAAGGGCGTGTTTTTTTTTTGTTTCTGTTTAAAGCATCGGTGTTAGCGGCCAGATTGATGTGGGACTGTATTGAACTGGACCGTAGATCGTGCAGACAAAGCCCAAGTAGTTACTCATCGTTTCATAGGCTTCCCTAAGACAGCATCAACTTTTTCCTCCTTTACCCGTAGTACGATTGAGATTCTTCAATGGGCGTATCGCCAGCGGACTGGATGGTGAGACACAATTGAGCCTCTTTCACACACACAATCTCCTCCTTCAGCTCAACGCACCCACACAATGCGCTTTTAATCACACAGTATTGAATGTGAGTTGTTGCTCCAATGAAGACGGTGTCATAATGGGGTTGCGTCCTATAACGGATCTACGACCAATTGTGCTAGTGATGAATGCAATGCCTAATTCGCAAACAGCTCGCAACCATTCAATTGGCATTTAACATTATACCATAAATCCACGTGATAGTGTTAGCGTAAGCATGAATGAGCTACAATGTGCAGTAGCAGCTGCTGAAACCCTTAATTTTCGCCGAGGTATGGATTTGAAGAAGGCGGTTTTATTAGGCAAAAATAACTTGTCTGATGTAAGAGGCATCGAAACATTTTGTAGTTTCAATTTGCCTAAAGTAATTTGTAACGATGGCTACATAATAGTAGTTAATTGCATCATCCCCTAATTACCCAACATTATGTAAAGCAAATGGGCATTAACGTCACAGAGCCTGACGGATTGAGTGGAATAAATTGGTGCTGGTATTCCCGGTCACGCATCGCCATCGAACACCCCATCTAACCCCATCGGCCGAGGCATTAATCCTTGCAGCAGGTTTGTTGGGCATGACGACATGTGTTCTGTATAATCAATTGTAATTATCACGCCTGTTTTCGCTCCTTTCCTCTCTTAACTTTTTGTAAGTATCACATGACAGACACAACTGCGAATGCCTAATTTATTAGTTCATTTGACTAGGTGGGGCATGAATGCGGTATTACTTTGGCCCTCAGGGTAATATCGCAGCAACAAACCTTACCGCATATCATCATTCCTTTGAGTCGAATCATTTAGAGCTCGAACAGCTGATAAAAAATGAATATTGACGTTTTGTCAAGCACTCGCATGTCTTGGCACGAAGGCAAAATTGCACTGTCATTACTATCTGCCGTAAACATGCATGCAATGTTCTGACACATATGCCGCCAGTCGCTTGACCCGCGTATATCTTTAATTGCCAAAAGCTACAATACGTGCTGTATTCCTTGCGTATTGCCCGATCTGAATCCCTGATTATCTCAGTTAACTTACTAAATTAATATCAATAAAGTATATCAAGATACCATAAGAGAGGCTATTGCAATCGACAATTGCATGCCTCTCTCACGGACGTCTTTGCCAATCAACGTAAATTCAAAACACCATGTGGAACCAATGAATGAACGAACCAGCACTGGCATTTATTGCCAACTATTTTCAAAAAAGGGCCATATGTCAATGTTAAGAAATGTTTGCAATTTTCGTAATGGTGTGACAGAATTACAGAATAACCGGCTGGCGAGCACTTAAACGACAACCCATACGAGTCCTCTATATGTGAAGCAAATTACTTTCATTTATGTACTTTGGCATAGTATGCTTTCTCGAAGTTTAATTTTGCTTGGACAAAATACCCCATTTTTCTCTTAGATGTTAAAAAGTTTGTCTCGAATCAGATATCCTGTTTGATGCTTTTGTTAGCAATTCGAGCTATACAACTAGTTTTGTCTATTTAAAATATATGCTCCACGCACCCACAGTTACATTAATCTAACCAGTGCGTATACATGTAAACCGAAAGAGTAATAACTGTTTGTAAGAAATCTATATAACAACTGATGTGAAGCAAAAATGCTTACCTCGTTCGCACAACAACAAGCCAATTTGTAAGCTGATATTATTGATTAAAATATGCTGTGTATATAACCAGAGCTTTGGTTGATAATAGGTGATCAGTGCATGCAATATGCAATTTATTACCAAGGCCACTCGCATCGAATCTATTATTTACCAAATCTGCGTGACCAATGTTCGCAATGCCATCTGTGTATTACGGCAAAGATTCAATAAATATACATGGGAATGCATACATAGTAAAAGAAACATATGAAAAATATTAAATTGGGTTATCAACAATTTGGGTCTTGAGGCTGTGTTCATGAGGAGGAAATTATTTCTGTTTAATTCTGTTTTATGTTTCAAACTTTAGCTGTCAACTATTTCTGAAAAGGTGGGTGAGCATGGTGTCTTCATTCTCATAACAGATAACGTTGATTGTTAGTTGTCAGCGTATTTCTGGAGTGAGAAATGACCTGGTGCTACTCAGATGAAGCAAGACCCCTGGCCTTTCAATGACGGAGCTACCGTTGCTTTCACGTTTCCATTTCATGCAATCGACGTGCATGGTGATATTATAGTTATGGCGGTAATATAGTTATTTTCTAGGTAAACCTAAACAAAATAAGTTGACTCAAATGCCGTGCAGGGCGTTTGACGGTGGTTAATTACATTATCTTTTTTCCTGTTTAAAAAGGCTACTTGACGTAATCTGTTGAGGTGATGTTGGTAGATAATATCCATTTGGATATTTGTACATTTTCTCTTTGTGAACGCGAAACCATTTAGCATCATGTTTTTTTATTGTTTACGAAGTGACGTTATTAAAGACTGAATCATTGGCCTATACATGATCTCCAGCATGACTAGTAGAATACACATTTGTGCAACAGCGTCAGACATTTTCTATCAAAACGCAAGAGTAACCATACTCATTTAAATTTTGATGGATCTCATAAAAAGTGAGACAATTAAACGATCCCTGTAAATGTAAACCTGAAACATTCCATGTACAATCTGCCTACAAAAGACAAATGCTGTTAGCGATTAATAGTACACTGACAACCATGCACCAGACCACAATAGGGCTTTTTGCAAAGACTGATGTGAAACATAGCATGCGATGTCATTACGATGCACCTACTACCCAGTTACCACAGGTTCTGAAACATCAATATTAGGCTGTGCCGAACTCATGTAGTAGACATGATATGCGGAATTGTACCACCAGAACGTGCTTAGTCAAAGCTACTGCAAAAGATAAGAGTGTATTTTACACCTTTGGATATACCACGGTAATTGCTGATGACATTACTATACCTTGAGAGGCAGCTTAACCAGGTCCTAAAACCTATATCATCAAATTATGACCTCAACAACAAGCTTATCGATCTGCTAAAATGCGACGCGAGACATAGCAAACAGAGAGATTAAGTTTGAACTCAAACAAAAGCGGTAATTTGGTATGTAATGCGTCATGCGATACCAAATATCTGCTATAACGATGCAGTAAACACAATGGCATGGATACGAAGTGTCACAGTGTCTAGAAGCGACAAACTAAGGGTGATAGGCCACAATTTGAGAGGAATGTGAATCTGCACTAAATGATATTTATCATAGTACACAAACACAAGAGTAGAATTGGGATCGGAATTGGCTGAAATTGTGGCTGAAAATTTGCACAGCAGTTGATAAATCAATAAAAGCACTGTATAGTTAGCATTACAATATTTTGCATGTATATCTGGTTAAATTGATTCCCGATTGATCCTGGCATTTGTTTGAGCAATTTCGACACAACGCTGTAATTGTATAAACTTATACAAGTGTTTGCTTTGATATTGTTGTATTTTACCATTGATGTTAATATCTATCAAACAAACATATGCAGATGGTTATACTGCATTACATGACCAGCTTTCAGTGCTTTTTTCATTCATTCAAATAAACCAGCATAGAGGTGATCAGTGTCAAACATTGCTTATAGATATACCAATCATCTTACTAAAACGATAAGCTGCGACCCCTATCTTAAGGTTCGCAAATGCTGGGTATTAATTACGGTTTTTTAAGATTCGAAAATCCCGCAAACCAATTAAAAATTTATGCTGCTAAAAGCGACAATGATGGAGCCATGAATCTAGCTAGAGCAAAACGTGATGAAACAAATTGAAAATAGAATAAATTAGCCCAAATTAGTGGTTCTTTAGCACATAAAATAACATAATGTAGATATTGTAATTACTGTGGTGTTTATGACACAGACCTAGATAATGAAGTATATACGTAACCACGGGGAAACTTTGTCATCAGCATTAGTCAATTATTTGTGGCAATTCAAACTGGAGTCGTCTAGACCAAAAACTATGAACCGGACCAGCAAGCATCCTAAAATGGTGCTTATCGACATGTCATCATAACAAGGGGATGAAGGCTTACCATTTACAATTTTTGCTGTTTGATATGAAAAAATATATCTATGTTATTTTATTCCTATAATGAAGATGGACTGTTCGCAACAAATCTAGTACGATCTTTACTGTTATACTATCAATATAACAGAAATACCACCAAATGTGTGTTTGAACCTGCGGCCTAGAAATATGAATCATGACTTTATATAAGCTGGCTTTGGGCTATATTTACTCAAAACAACTAGTCATCCAAGGGTTTCAATGCAAGCACTCAAATATTGCGTGTTTGTATATTAGTCCTAAACAACTTTTTATGAAGAGCTCCGACAAAAAGGAAAAGCATACATTAGCAATTATGACCTTGTAATAGATATGTCTAACAAAATAAACCTCTGGTTGTTGTCAATACGTTATCTGGTTAAATGTATACGCATGGTGCAGGTTGATGTCCAAAGTTCAACTATGACACCATGACAGCAACTCCATAGTACTGCGCTGTCAATTGTTGTAAGTCAAGGAGCAATTATAAAGCATTCTCAGTTACAATATCAATGAGTTGCCAAATGCTCATCATCTGCTATATTTTGTGATGCAGTAACACTGATACTAATCTATTCAACACCAAAATGCTACGTTGCTCTGTGATGGCTGGCGGAAAAGTGGACAACTAAACAAGTGCTGTGTAAGAGAAATCGACACTGTATTTTAATCTCAAAAGTAACAAATGATATTCAACGTACGAGAGCGATTTCCGATAAATATAAATTATGTACGTCGTTACATCTGTGCACATAATGTCACATGAAAAATAAAAACGGTACGCGTTAATATCAAACCGCTGTGTTCATGCAATGCAGTATAACCAGCTGCATATTTTTATTTAAGAAAACTATACTGTGATCATTATCATCTGCTGTGCAAATTTACATTCCTCTTGAGCCAGTGGTTGCCTATACAGATCATTTAGTGAAGATGTCGCCCTCTAAATCGTTGCCTATCACCCCTGTGGCGCTTCTAGACACTGTGGCACTACGTATCCATGCCATCGTGATTACTGCATCGTTATAGCAGATATTTGGTATCGCATGTACGCATTACAAACCAAATTACCTCTTTTGTTTGCTTTTAAAAGTAAACATTCTCTCAGGTACGTCTTAATGGCATCGCACGTTATGTTTCACATCAGTCTTTGCAACAAGATCTATTGTGGTCTTGAGCATGTTTGTCAGTGTTCTACCAATCGCTAACAGCATTTGTGTACAGTAGGAATATTAAACATGGGATGCTTCAGACGTTAGATTTACAGGGTTTGGCATCGTTTGATTGACTCATTTGTTATGAGATCCATCAAAATGCAAATGAGTATTGTCACTTTTGAGTTTTGATAGAAAATGCATAGTCCGAACGGGAGCTCCTTCATTGAGAGGCAAGGGATCAGTGACTGTCTTGCTTCAACTGAGTAGCACCAGGTCGTTTCTCGCGTCGGAAACACGTTGACAAATAAGAATCAACGTTATCTGTTATGAGAATAAAGGCTCCATGCTCGTCCATCTTGTAGAAAATAGTTGACAGCTATTGAAGTCAAAGTTTGAAACATAAAACAGAATAAAACTTGAATTATTTGCATTGTTTACGCTAACGGTAGACCTTCAATTGATACAATTTTTATTCGTTATAATTATGGTAATAATTTTCCCCATGAACACAGCCTCAATAAACAATTCAAGATAACCCAATGTATGTATTTTCGCAAACATTTCCATTCGTTTCTTTTACTATGCATGCATTCCAATCTATATTCATTGATTCTTAGCGGTAATACATAGATGGGTTTGCGAACATTGGTAAAGAATAGTTGCGACGCGGGTGGCCATGATAATGCATTGCATATTTCTTGCACGAATCATCTATTATCAACCATAGCTCTGAATATACATAAAGCATATTTTTATCAATAACATCAGCATTACAAATTGACCTATTGCTGTGCGAACGAGGTAAGCATTTGTGCTTCACATCTTTAGTTATGAAGATTTCTTACAAACAGTTATTACTCTTTTGGTTTACATGTAAACGCACTTACTGGTTAGAGTAATGTAACTGTGGGTGCGCGACCAATAGGGACAACACGACAGTGTCATTGGGCAAAGGAACAGTAGCCGCACATATAGTTGAGAAGCCGCCATTTGCCAAAGCAACTACGGCTGAACTCAACCAAAAACAACTTGCTCAATTCTGAAATACAAATGCTGTTATCTAGCAAATATTTCAAATAGACAAGACCAGTTGTATAATTGGTCATAGCTCGAGCAGTTTACAAAGGCATCAAGCAAGATATCTGATTCGAGACACACTTGCTATCTCATTTTGAACATCTAAGAGAAACATGGGGCATTTTGTCCATGAAAAATCAAATTTGGTTTCTCGTTAAAGTGCTCGACAGTCGGTTATTCTGTTATACGGTCACACTATTACGAGAATTGCAAAATTACTTAAGATTTTCATAAGGCCCGTTTTTGATAATTTTTGGCAAAGAATGCCAGTGCTGGCCAGGTTTTGAAAGTTCCCGATTATTGGCAAATAGATCCGTTAGAGAGGCAGGCAATCGTCGATTCTAATAGCCTAATAATCGTAGATTCTTATGATATCATGATATGATATAATGATGTAAATTAACTGGTCATAATCAGGGATTCAGATCGGGCAATACCCAAGGAATACAGCAAATATTGTAGCTTTTGGCAATTAAATATATACTAGGCATTGGCAGTTTTGTCTTTCAAGTGATACTTACAAAAAGTTAAGGCAAATTCCATGCGCTGTTCTATATACAGAGAAAAACACAGTCGCCATGAAATTGGTTACAAGCCGCATGCACTGGTTTGAATGACACTATCATTACTGAGGGAGGAAGAGAGCGAAAACAAGTGTGCTATTTAAAATTGATTAAACAGAAAACATGTTGTCATGCCCAACAACCTGTTGTAAGGATTAATGCCTCGGTTGATGGGGTTAGATGGGGTGTTCGATGGCGATGCGTGACCAGGAATACCAGCACCAATTTATTCCATTCAATCTGTCAGGCTCTGTGACGTTAATGCCTATTCGCTTTACATAATGTTGGATAATAAGGGGATTATGCAATTAACTACGATTATGTAGCCTTCGTTACTAATTACTTTAGGTAAATTGAACCCACAAAATGATCCGATGCCTCTTACATCAGACAAGTTATTTTTGCCTAATAAAACCACCTTCTTCCCATCTATACCTAGGCGAAACTAATGGCTTCAGTATCTGCTGCTGTGACTTGTACCTCATTCATACTTACGCTAACACTACCACGAGCATTCATGGTATAATTTTAAGTGCCAATTGACTGGTTGCGAGCTGTTTGCGAATTAGGCATGGCATGGCATCATCACTTGCACAATGGGTCGTATATCCTCTCTCATTATAGGACACCCCGTCTTCATTGGAGATCGAATCTAGCAACAACTCACATCCCATACCTTGTAATATATAGCGCATTGTTTGGATGCGTTGAGCTGAGGGAGGAAATTTTGTGTGTGATAGAGGCTGAATCGTGTCTCACCATCCAGTGTGCTTGGGACACGCCAATTGGAGGAGCTCACTACTTACTCTGGGTAAAAGAGGAATAAGTTGATGCTGTCTTCGGGGTGCCTATGATACGATGAGTTATAATTTTGGCATTTTCTGTGCGATCTATGCATTCAAAACTGTCATCTTCTAAACTTCTAAATCGTGCAAAGTTGTGATGTCTTGGTTTTACTGAGAGAGCAGGTTATGCCATCAATCATATGACGGTGGAGATCTATGGGTCAGCGTTGTTATATTTCCAAAGGATCTAAAAGCATCTGAGCTGTTAGCAACCAATATTTATTACAATGATGCATGGCTAAACAAATAACCGAATATTCATTAAATAGACGTACCCAGATATAACAACACTCATGGTATATCCAACAATCATTAGGAAACGGAGATATTAATGCCAGATTTATGACCAACAACTCGCGCTCAATAATCTTGCTATTGATAGACGACGACACACAATGACTGTGATGCCCTAAATTAAACTACAGAGCTCGGTCCAGTTCAATACGTCCCTCATCAATTTAGCAACTTACACCAAGGTTTCAAACAGAAACAAAATATAAATACGCCCTTAGAATTATATGTTTTCTTATTTGCTAACGAAGCAAGCTTTGCTTTATTGCAACGTCTACATATACAAGCCACGTGGCTCTCTAGTGACGCAATATATAACGACAATAATAAAAACATCATGGAAACACATACAAGGAATAATGGAAGTGCTTAGCCATTGCAAAGACAATGTGACTTAACAACAACAAACTATCACTCTTTTTCAAGCACTGCAACTCAGAAACTTTGACATTTTCCCGGCGAATAGGAATATGATATTAGGAAATGACACATAGGCACTAGAAATATGCGAGTTATGTTATGGATATTTATGATGGGTCAGGTGTAAATAATTGTTATCACTCAATGTAACTATACCCTTTGTTGCTTGCGCGGGCAATAATAACCCACATTAAAAGCTATGTCATCAATGCCAGTAATTATGCGCTATTGCTTACCTGTTTGATATCGTGTGGTCGCGGCCTTATGCTTGCACACCTAAAAAGCGCATGGTATCGTCGGCCAATGACAGGGGGAATTTTCTGTTATTTCATAATCACCACACAGCTTAACGTAGCTATACAATCTCAGCTCGAGACCTTCACATGTCACTGACAAGCTAACTAATGTCAATGTGCACACCATGCCACTTCTAAGTTTTATTCCTTGCGCTATCCAACGAAATAATAGCTGTCACTAAATGGATCATAAGCCGTGTAACTCTCGTTTGTGTCACTGTTACTACTTAGGGAGGAGCAGAGAGCAAATCGACGCGATAATGGTATTAATAAGACCGAGCAAATTATGTGCAACATACCACGGCTTGACTACAAATGCCAGTCGTGAAGATGAATTCATCTGTTGACAGAAGTAGATGGGTATGTGACGGTGGGGCGTGACCAGGAATAGTCAATACCCGTATGAATTCATTTCAATCTAATATCCACTTACATACCGGGCCAAGTTGTGTAACATGCTAATGAACCATTAACAGATGATGCAATCAACTAACAAGCGTGGCAAACGTTTTCCATCACGTTAGGCTAACTACCCCAATTTCTCTCTTATGCCTGGAGATTTCTGACCTCATACAACCTGCATAATTCAGGCTGCCACATTAATGAATTGTTTGTTACGTGCAGTTTAACTAATTGGGACAGTCCGAGTGTGATCCTGGCATTCGCTGCTTGCGACGCGGGTTGTGTATTCTGTCTCAAATGAAGATGAGCTCGAACACTAACAACCACATGACTTGCTGGATTACTTGACTAGGTTTGAATTCCTTACTGTATTGCTTTGACACATTTATTGGACCATCATTCTGTCGAGTTTGCGAGATATACCTATGGGTAAATTATCTAGATGCCATCAAAAGATTAACTTAAATCGAAGGACCTGTATTGTAATGACCATGGAATATGCGTTCAATAGTTGTGTGGGTTGGAACCAGTCGAATACAAAAACTGTGACCAACAGCAACGCAATGTTGAACACCGATATAATTATGAGGCACCACACCTAGCAAGGATTGAATATTCCATTACAACCGGCTTGCGTGTCCCGCTCTCTCACATATTCATTCAACTTTTTATCTAACATTTCATGTGTTAAGTTATTAACTAAATATCTGCCAATCGCAATGACATAATTATTTTATTTCTGACACTTATGAACGCTACACAACGGAATATTCTGTTAGCGATGCAGAGTAACAATCAGGTTTTATTTTCACCATCTGGGAAAATCAAACCGTATATCATTGTTCATTCGGGGTATATCACAATAATAATAAGAAATGGTTAAGCGAAATGACTAAGCAGCATTTGCTCAACCCCAGTGCTCCTTGTTACGAATGCAAGTTCGCAGAATCATTCATCTTTGCGTTACCTGTTTCAGCACTGCAACCTGATTATCTACCATCCTGGAAACCAGCGTCCAAATGCATCCATTAGGCAATTTCAAGACGACGAGCAGTCATTAATAGAACGACATTACATCACATTTTCACAGGTACAAGTAGTATTTTACTTTGGGTTTATTACAAATGATTGTGACTATTGAAATACACGCTTTGCAGCCAATAGATGACCCAACATTTAGCCTCTATGCGTAGTCAGAGAAGCATAAAGCTTAAGCTGTCATCAACGATGATTTGCTTTACATTAAGCGAAGGAATGTGCTTAGCGCCGTGCAGCAGGATATTAACGACGGTCACTGCGGTCACCTTCTGTACTGAACATTTTATGACCGGATCTGTTGGATTGACCCAAATGCACATTATGGTGGATGGAGGTACGGCAGTCAAGCAGGTATTCCCAGCCGCTTCCACGTTTATTCTAATCCACGTTTTACGTCGAACTTATATTAATGCCTATTAAACAAACATTGATGGAAATCATTAGTCAATCGCGTGCAATATCTAGCATTGTTAAGCACTATCCATTAATATAGTACACCGATGAATTTCACCCTTCAAAAAAGATGAGTGCTGTGAGATGCATAATGAATGAGACAAAACCTATTTCGAAAGTTTCAATCAGTCATTGCCCGGGAATTGTGATTGTCGTTGCATGATGTCAGCAGGGAAGATATAGCATTAAAGTGCATGGCCGTGATGAATGTCTTAATTGCACTTCTGCTTCACTTACTGATAATGAGTGTAGTGGGTGCTGTTATGAAGAGGATGGTCCACGAGCAATCCTCCATTCCATGATTTGTGTATTCAAACCGCAAACAATAAAGCCAAGGTTATTATTATGGACATCATCTCATTCTCAGTCCTATGTCCCACATTTGATTAAACCATGAAGCAATATATTTAATATTTACGAAGGCTCACATTGGGAGTACTTAGCCAATATACGCTATTCCTCCGTCGTATCCGTCGTTGGTGGTGTTATTTGTATACAGACAAGAACCACGGTTGATCCGGTGGGTCACGCCGTATACCACGATCAGCCTTAAAGTACTTCAAACGAATGAAGCCCCCATAGATGCTTCGAGGCTATGTTAGATGAAGTTACCATCTCGTGACAGCAATAATATCGAAAATTCAAATGGAAAAGCGTCAGTAATTTGTAACAGCCTTACTCTACTGAGGCTAATGATGCGATAGTCAATAGTCGAATCATTTACTTTGCACTTATTAAACAATCGTGTCCGACTTTTTGCACGAGGTCGACCGACTTCGCTTCTTACGTCGATGATGATATAACACAAACAGGTATGAAAGAAGGACAATTAAGATATTTAACACCGACCCAGTGGTAAATACATATTTATGACCTAAATTTGCCCACCCTCATTGCACAATGGAAGACATCAGCAACTGGATGATTCACCAGTTGTAATGTCCTGATTATCAGTGTGTTGGTGTGATTACAGACCTTGACCGACTTGATCAAGGTCATGGGTCATTAAACTAACAAACTGACTCGTGAGATATCCGCAGCCGATTGAATTAACCCTGCAGTCTATAATATTAGCTGCGCCAACGTTAACTGTGTTGATCTTGTATCTCATGACCAACGGGGTAGCATTTTTAACTTGGACGATTTGATGACTGCAGGAAATCTACGCCACAGCCAATGAATCCGTAGTATGGACAAAAGTAAATGAAACACAAGTTGAGGATAAAATCTACGTTCGTAGGTGAGTTTGCAGTTCCAAAGTCAAAGGCCTGCGTTGGAAAATAAGATGCCTTCTAATCATTATTTTTTTATAGATATTAATGAGCATGTGTCATATTGACTTGCTGATGTAACTATCTATAACCTGAAAAGCAAAGCCCTGCGCTCGCTTGTGTCTATTTGTGTACCACTAAATCATGTTTCAAGATGAAAGAGCTTTGTGTGGGTTCAGAAGATCCTATGGCAATGGGCAATCACAAAGATTAACCATATTGACATGTCAGACAGCATGTGCTGTCCTATTTGACGACCATGGAATTGCGCTACCAAATGATTCCTGTGACTAATAACACTGCTTCACTGTGTTAAAGGGATAGATCAAACACAATACACTATTTTGTTCCGGCAAAAGGCTTTGCTTAATCGGGCTATTTTGAAAAGAAGCTTATTATGAAATCAACATTGCAACAACAATTGTTATGGCTGGTTTAATTTCTCTGGTTAGTATGCTTATTGGAATTCTTGATTGGTATTAACACACTGAGATTCAACAAAGTAAGAGTAATAACTTACGCCAGACAAACATCGCTCCTGTGTTGGATTGTAGTACATCTTAGTAACAAATGGATATCTGACGGTAATTACAGCAGTAAAATGGCCAACGAAAGGGGTTCAAAGAGAAACTTATAACCCAATGATTGGTATATTCGGGCGGATTAATGTTATTTGCAGAATATTTCAGATTAATGCAAATATCTTGAGATATTTTGCATTTATCAAATATGGGCCTGGTGTTTCAATTATCCGTATACACATCCCAAAATATTGCAAAGTATGGCGGATCAAAAAACCCGCATTACTGTCACTACAACGAATATCTATTATTTTGTTATTATGGGCAGGGGAAAAGGTTTACTGCAACTATGCCTTGCTTTTATGTTACTATCTATCTATCTGTTCTACGACAGTGAAATGGGCATATGATTAAGCCTTTAGCTCGATAATTGCACGAACATTTGTTATGGCAGGCGAACAAGAAGTATTGTGCACCATATTCGCAACTTCATAGCGCTATGAAAACAGTGCAGTTGAAGAAAAGGCGGTGTATCGCAAATATAACACATCTAATAATGAGGTCCAATCTAACACCTTGTACGTAATGACTGATTCTGGCTCTCAGTTCTACAGAAGTACACGTCCGGTTTTGCGTTACATTAGATGGAACTAAGAAGATTCACTTCAAATTAATTTGTTGAAGCATTACTTCAACTAAAAACACGGCAAGGCTTATTATTAAGTTAACTGACCACATTATAACTAAATGAGGTGCAAGAATCATCTGCCAATGCTGCCATTTTTGCCGATTTGATTGAAAATTATTTCTATGAAATGAGAATGTATAGTGGATCATTGACGATTTATAATGGACTATTTGATCAGTTGTGTCTATTGGATCGGATACTGCTAATATTGGTTGTATCAGGTTGGACGCATGACGGTAGTAGTTGCTTCAGGTGTTTTCTCATTGCTCCAATGCCTCGTATTCTCTAAATAAGATCTGCAGTCTTATGACTTATGGACTCGCAAAATATAATACGTAACGGTTACAATTGGGAAGCAATGTGTTCTGGTCGAAGATGCACTTATAATTATGAGAATTATTGGTTTAACGTTACTTTCTTCTTATATGCATAAACTAATTAAACCCGACCAAGGCACATTTGCACTAATGATTAATTATGTTTGTAAAAGGCGTATTGTGAAGGATTGCCACATAACCTAACCGATATAGCTCTGAGCTGTAATGGTGACGTTGAATAAAATGGCATTTGAAGACCCCCATCCTTTGGCAGACTTATCATGTTACATTCATTTCAAAGTTGATGTTTCTCAGTACCTAAAATATGCCACCTCATATGTGATCGGTGCCAAACCTTGCTTATCCATACCAGTCATCCTACATATAATTAAAGGTATCGTCCATAAATGATGTATATTAACTAAGGTAATGTATCATATAACATTCCATAATCCCGCTACTTAAATAGATAATCCCTAATTAGTAATACCTTAGCATATACATTGCAATATAGAGAAGACATTGTAATTACTGTTGTACGTAAGACGACCAAGAATATGAAGTTATAAGCTAACCATACCTTCAACCATAGGGAAACATTGTCATCAACATTAGTCAATTATTCGTGGCACAAACCTTGCATCCTTAAATGACTCCAGTTAACCTATTATATAATCAATGGGTCAAAAGCTTAACATTTATACTGGACAAAGTTAACATAATATTATGAGCAAAATTTCTTTACTGGTTTATTCTTATTGATGAAATACAAAGTTGCATTGTTAAATCTAGAACGGTATGGCTATTACTTATGATTGCAAGTCTCATTACGCTGTGGCGCTAGCATTTTATTGTCGATACCATATTATGTGTTTCTAAGCCCGTGTCTTAGAATAGGAATGAATGGTCAGCTCTGAAAATTGGATCTTGGGCAGCTTCCACGCATTAAAACTAGCCTTCTAAGCCCTCAAATATATCTATTTTTTCGGTTTTTTGTGACGTCCACAAATACAAACAGATTTATAAATGCGTTTTAATAAACCCTACAAGTTTGATATATTCCAACATTTATGTTATCACAATACATGGGCCAGAACATGGTGCTTCATCAATGTACTTTAGGACTTCTTGAAAACAGTCGCGATTACAAGTTAATTTGTTATAATCATCACGTGATTCGGAGTTATATCTGGGGAACATCAGATTGACTGCGACATTTTGAAAATTGTTAAGTCACAGTAAACTGTGAACAGAATTTATTGTTTGTTGTAAGAATATTTTTAGAATGTTTATAAGCACTGTTTGCAAGCGGGCATTTTGATATTTCCTCTGTTCCGATCCATTTTGATTTATTTGCGACACCAATATCGCTCGCCCGTCAAAAGCTACGTCATTGCATGTATCGCTCTCTATGTATATTGATCATATTTCTTATTTAAATATTGCTTATGTTTTTTGTTCTAGTTTCTGAACTGCTAAATCAACGCTAAGTCAACATGTGACAACATACCCAAATTAGAAACAATCCCTTCGAGATATGGTAATTCTACGCTATGGTGCCGATGACAGGCAACTCGCATACATACTGCACGATATTTAGATAATGGCTACCGAAGATCTACGTGGGTTAAGCAAACCAGATAATGGCGGTGCATTTTTTTTGTCCAGTGTCAATATAGTTCACGTATATTTACGACCAAGATTAATGGTAGCGCATTATTGCGTTAATGCCAAGGCGTGAGAAGGCGCGAAAAAACTGGCTTAATAACCGCGCTTTACCAGTTCTTTCAACTCAACGTGATGTTCCTCAATATAACGATGTTATGCGGTTTGGATTGTTGCAACAAAGTATCTCAGAAGGTCAAAGTAATAACGTTTTCAACCTCAACCTTTAGTCTCGGCATCCATGGAGGTTATACAATGAATAAAGTGGTGCTGTTTGCGGACTTCCATCAGCAGATGAAAGTTATATCGCTTACGTAGGCTGTTAATTTGATGCTGGCACGAATCTAGAATCTACTTCATTTCTTCAGGAATCATGATGTATTAGCGCTGTCGCTACTAATAAATTGGACGCAAAGTCTGCTTCCTCATAACCCCAACCAATAGATCGTGAGCAAATTGGCTTTTCTTTGCACATTTGGCAGAACTTAATAAAGCTGTATTAACACCTCTTCCACAACCTTCGTTATGATACATCCAATATCCGCGAAGTGGCATCCAGGAATTCCGCGCGCAGATTGACAGTTGCTACGATCTGATCTCAATTAAGGATATACCGTTTTGATTCATACCGAAACTGCCAGAGGTGACATATGCATAAATCCTCTAAAGCCACTGCCTCTGAAAGCATTTTATCCCAACGCACTCACAGGCGACGTAAGTTTTTGATGTTTCTCTAGCAAGTTATACTTACATTGGATGCACTGTACTACACAAGGGAATGGATAGTTGTCATTACATAAATGTTCATCCGTATCCCCTCTTTGGTATGTCACGATTACTACTGATTGAAGCGCAGGGCGACAATTGACATGATAAGTTAATTAATTCGTCATGTGTCGTCGTGTACAAGCACCAGCAGTAAAGGTTTAGGCTTCGTTCAATACAGTAAGGTGCTTTGTGTGATAGCGTAGTGTGACCGAGGATACCAATGCCGATATATTTCACTCATATGCATGCGATGTTTTTTTACATAATGTTGGCCAATTGACCATGATTATGTAGCAATCATCCTCAATTACAAAGACAATCTATACAATTTCCCAATTCCCCAAACACCTGACATTCTTTTTGCCTCACTTTGCTTAACTATGCAGCTGCTTCATGTGCCACGTCGCTCATTCACACTCACGCTCATTAATGGTTCAATATTAAATGCCAATTTTGTTCTGTGCTTCCTGCAAGATTCGCTGACATGTCAAGCCATCAACGTACTCTGGCTAAGTTAGTTACGACCTATGAATATACAGTGATTGCTTTATTAGAGTATATTTGCTACTTCATTAGAATTCATTCAGACCAATCAAGCATCAGTCTCGCATGGAATGTTATTATTCTAATGATACATACACTCTACTACGATGAGGAGTATTTATGGTTTACAATACTATTAACTTTTGCCCTTTTATCACCCTCGCAGTGACATATATGGAATATATATGTAATCGTTATAATCTCAGTTAATGTGGTATATTGTTATTTTGAACACTCATGGCACGGGTTAAAGTCAGTTTTATAGCCAGAATGCGATTCACGTCATTAATTTGACTAATACTTTATATTTAATTAACCTTTTGAAAAACAAGAAGTCAGCAGCTACAGAGCAAAATGCTGTTCAGTAGATGTGAACATTGGATTTATAATTGTGCCGGCATATTGTAAAGGATTTGCAACAAAAACAAGTGGAAGGCAACAAGTGTAAACCGTATTCCGTCAATATCCATTTACTTCGGCTTAACAGCAATGAGAATAAAGCCGCATACATCTGTTCGTCAAATGTCATATTACCATCAACATTTACTGTACTGGAGCGCATGACACGTAAAATACACCTGCGGCTACAATTATTCATACAAGCTGCTTCATCAAGAAAATAGACTTTTAATTATTCATATGCGATTTGGAAACAGTGTGCTTTTCAAATGAGAAGGTTACACCTTTCTAAAAGGCGACAGAACAATTACTGAGGCTCGTTAGATCTATGAACATTCTTACAAAATCTTGCTGATACGTGTGGCTGCAATGCAGTCCGCAACGAGACTCAGCGCATGAAGATACATTTTAATTGTGTACTTTGCTCAATTTCCCCCGTATATATCTGTCGAATAAGTGCAATTACTGCAGGAAAAAGATGGTTTAATTGGGCGCTGAAAATGACTTATTTTACTGAGTAAAGCAATAGCGTCCGCCCATGTTGCAAATTCAACCTGGTTAATTATTCATATTTACCTCGTTGCATTGTTCTCTGACAACGAACAATGACCAATGGGCAAATTGTGAAGGGTTTTCCAGACCATTGTGAAAGTATCATACCACAATATGAACTAGGTAAGTGACGTTGATTCAAATAACTTTTAAGAGTCAGAAGCTCCATCAAGTGGCATACATAGCACATTAAGTTCACTTTTGCGCGTAAGCGTGTTTCATTCATTCCAATAAACCAGCAAAGAGGTGATCAGTGTCAAAGATTGCTTATACATATACCAATCATCTTATTACAACGACAAGCTGCAACCCCTATCTTACCGCACGCAAATGGTACGAAAATCCCGTTACCTAAGCACAAATTGATGCTGCTCAAAGCGACAATGAAGGAGTCATAAATCTAACTACAGCAAAACAGAATCAAGCAAATTTCAAATTGAATAAATGAGCCCAAATAGGTGTTTTTTTAGCACCTACATTGCAACATAATGCAGACATTGCAATTACTGTGGTGTTTATGACAGAGACCTGGATAATGAAGTATATATGCAACCATAAGGGAAACTTGGTCATCAGCATTCGTCAATTATTTGTGACAATTCAAACTTGAGTCGTCTAGACAAAAAACTAAGTACCGGACTAGCCAGCATCCTAAAATGGTGCCAATCGACATATCATCAAAAAAGGAGACAAAGGCTTACCATTTACATTTTTGGCCGAGTGGTATGAATAACGTATCTTTGTTATTGGATTCTTATTTATGAAGATGTACTGTTCGCAACAAACTTAGTACGATCTTTACTGAGATACTATCAATATAACAGAAATACCATCCAATGTGTGTCTGAACCTGTGTCCTAGAAACATGAATCATGAACTTCACGAGCTGGCTTTGGGCTATATTCACTCATTAACAACTAGTCAAGAGGCAATTATAAAGAATTCTTAGTTACAATATGATTAAGCTGCCAAATGCACATCACTTGCTATATTTGTGATGCAGTAACACTGATACTAATCTATTCAACACCATCGGGCATTTGCAAGAGCCCGGCGTAATGCTACGTTGCTCTGTGATCGCTAGCGGAGAGGTGGACAACTTAACAAGTGCGGTGTTAGAGAAATCGATGCTGTATTGTAATCCCAAAATTAACGACTGATATCCAACATACAAGAGCGATTTCCGGTAAACATCAATTATGTTCGTCGTTACATAATGTCACATCTAAAACAAAAACGTTACGCGTGAATATCAAACCGCTGAAAGCTGTTCCTGTAATGCAATATAACCATCAGCATATTTTTGTTTAAAAAATATTAACTTCAATGGTTAAATACAACTAAACGCAAACACTTGGATTAGTTTATGCACTAACAGCTTTGTGTAGAAATTGCTCAACCAACACTTTGGACAAATGCCATGATCAATTGTGATTGATTTTACCAGATCTAATTGCAAGACATTGTAATGCTAAATATACTGTGATTTTATTGATTTATCACCTGCTGTGCAAATTTTCAGCCACAATCTCAGCCAATTCCTATCGCAATTCTACTCGTGTACTTGTGAGCCAGTGGTTGTACTATGATACAGATCATTTAGTGCAGATTCACATTCCTCTTAAATCGTTGCCTATCACCCCTAGTTTTTCGCTTCTCGACACTGTGGCACTACGTTTCCATGCCATTGTTTTTAGTTCATCGTTATAACAGATATTTGGTATCGCATGTACGCATTACATCCCAAATTACCTCTTGTGTTGTTCCGGAAGTTTCGTATGATTCAATCATCTAACGGTTTTGATTGATTGTTCGATAGCATCGTCTAAATTTGTCATGGCACTTGTAACCATGGCCTGGCAAAGTGGCAATATAAGTCAGTACTTTCAACGCGTTTATTTGTTTGAAGCTTTATTAATGATGCAGCAAGACGCTTGCGTGCTCTTATTTGTACGCTTGTGCGTGGTACTACGCATCAAGTACAATCAACCATTTATCCATCCACATGTTAGTTTGCATGTAGCACAGATGTACCACTTCATCTCACTGACGTGTTTACCGTTAGTTGGCTCTCTTCGCCCAGTCGTACTTGGTCGTAGCGGATGTACATGTTTATTGTGATTGATCGTCCGTGGTCACATTACCACATTTGGTCATGTAAAATTACTACTGCAGCACATGTGTAGATGCCACAGTAATATGGTGCTAATAATTGCCAATGCCGCAGCAAAGCTTCTGGAACAATGCCTATAACGTGGCGCCTGTTTTTCTTGACCATAGTAACTGTCAAACTTACCATAAGAAGAGCTTTAGACACATATCGTTAGGTGCAATTCCAATTTATCAGTGCCCCAAGTTGTCTTTCCCTTAGAATTAAAAACCCCTCTCACGTGGGGATTTTATGCTCGGGTGAACGAATGAAACATCTATATACAACTGCTTAACAGGGGATTTAACCAGCGTCGACCCAGTAAGACATTTTACAATGATTCTTAAATAGTTGTAATGTGACAAATGAATCAGTAAAACTGGGAATCAAAACTTATATATGTTACCCAGCCTTGAGTGAAGCAATACAGCTGGTGAAGCAATAAAGATCGAAATAATAAAACCGTGAATGGAACGAATTTATCGAGAGAAGGGCAATTTGCATCTCGGTGTTACAATGAAAATTGTGGGATAGTAGCACAAGCCGACCGACCAATAATTAGAAGAGCAAAATGTATCCAGTTATACTCCGCGTCAAAGGAAATGCCTGAAACCTACCCAGCATAATGCTATTGCATGTAAAGCTATACTTCTTGTGTTGCAGGTGATGGCTCATTAACTTTCATACAATAGTTGATGCCATCGCAACGTGACGCAGATACAACGGAGCTCCTTTATTGAAGGGTCAGAGGTCAGTGACTCCTTTGCTTCAACTGAGTTACACCAGGCAGGCCATTCCTCGCTCCAGAACATAACCAAATAATACGTTGACAAATATACATCAACGTTATCTGTTACGAGAATAAAATCAACATGCTAACCCACCTTGTCGGTGTTGAGAGCTGTTGAAGTCCATCAAAATTGGAAACATCAAGCATAATTAAACTTGAATTATTGGCATTATTAACGACTTTTACAATTTTGATTCGTTATAATTATGGTAATAATTTTCCTCGTGAACACAACCCCAAGAACCAATTGTAGATAACCCTTTTTCATATATTTTCACAAACGTTTCTTTTACTATGTATGCATTCTCATCTATACAATTCTACTATGTATGCATTCTCGTCTTTATTCATTAAATCTTAGCGGTAATACACTGATGGCTTGCAAAAAAATGTTCGCGCAGATTTGGTAAAGAATACTTTTGTCGCAAGTGGCCTTGGTAATAAATTGCGTATTGCACACACTGATCACCTATAATCAACCAATATTTTGATTATATACATAGTATATTTTAATCAACAACATTAGCATACAAATTGGCTTATAGCAAGCTAAGTAAGTATTTGTGATTCACATTACTAATTATGTAGATTTCTTACAAACAGTAATTGAGTAATTACTCTTTTGGTTTACATGTAAAGGCACACACTGGTTACGGTAGTGTAACTGTGGGACAATAGGAACAACACTCATATAAATTCAGCTGAAGCCATTTGCATGAACAATTCAGACTGAAATCAAGCAAAATCAACTTGCTCGAATTCTGAAGTATAAATGCTGTTATGTATCAAATATTTCAAATAGACAAGACCAGTTGCATAATTAGTCCTAGTTCGAGTTGTTAACAAAGGCATCGAGCAAGATATCTGATTCGAGACACATTGGCAATACAGCTACACCGGTTATACAGCTATACCTTCACACCATTACAAGAACTGCAAAATTTCTTTAGATTGACAGTGATAATTTTTGACAATAAATGCCAATTCTGACCAACAAAAGTGCGTTCATTCAGTGGTTCCAATAGCCTCTTTTCTGGTATCTTGACATAATATATTGATGTTAATTTACTAAGTTAACTGGTGATAATCAGGTAATTAGATCGGGCAATACACAAGGAATACAGCATTTAGCTTTTTTGCAAATAAAGATATACGCCGGTTTAGCATCTGACGACATATGTGTCAGATCAGTGCATGCATGTTTACGACAGAAAGGAATGATATTGCCATTATGCATTCATGTCAAGGCATGTGAGTGCTTGACAAAACCTCAATATCCACTCATTATCAGCTCTTCGATCTCAAAATGATTTGCCTCGAATGAATGATATGCGGTAAGTTTTATTGCAGTGATAATACCCAGAGGACCAAATTAATACCGCATTCATACTCCAACTCATCAATGGAATTATTGAATCAGGCATTGGCGGTTATGTCTTTCAAGTGATGGTAAATTCCATGCGCTGTTCTATACAGAGAAAAAAAGTTGTCATGAAATTGGTCACAAGTCGCATGCACTCGATTGTATGTCACTATCATTATTCCGCTCAATCCGTCAGGCTCTGTGACGATAATGCCCCTTTGCTTTACATGATGTTGAATAATTAGGTGATGATGCAATAAACTGCGATTATTTAGCCACCATTGCTAATTACTTTAGGCACATTGAACGTACAAATTGTTCCGATGCCTCTTAAATCAGACAAGTTATTGTTGCCTAATAAAATCGCCTTCATCCCATCCATATCTAGGCGAACCTAAGGGCTTCAGCAGCTGATACTGTGTCGTGTAGCTCATTCATGCATTCCTGCTTACGCTTACACTATTACGCACATTTATGGTACAATGACTGGTTGCGAGCTGTTTGCAAATTAGGCATGGCATTCATCACTTGCACAATGGGTTGTAGATCCTCTATCATCATAGGACGATATTCAGGCCAATTGCGTGGGTGCGTTGAACTGAGGGAGGATATTTTGTGTGTGATAGCGACGAAATCGTGTCTCACCGTAAATTGCGCTGGCGATACGGCTACTTGCTCCGGGTAAAAGAGGAAGAAGTTGATGCTGTCTTAAGGGTGCCTATGATACAAAGAGTTATTATTTTGGCATTTTCTGCACGATCTTCGTACTTCAAACTACTAAATCGTCATGCAGTTGTTATGTCTTGGTTTAACAGGGAGAGCAGGTGATGCCATCAATCATATGACAGTGGAGCTCTGTGGGTCTGCGTAATAATATTTGCACCAAAGGACCAAAAGGGAACGGAGTTATTATCAACCAAGAATGATGCATGGCTAAAAAATAGAAGATATATTGAACAGACGTACCCACATATAATAACATTCATAATATATCATTAGACACTGAGATATTAATGTGAGTTTTTGGACCAATAAACTACGATAAATGATAACAAGCTATTGAAAGACGCCGGAAAACAATGACTGTGATCTATTGGGGCGCTCACACTAATGTTTTAAACAGAAGCAAAATATACACGGACCCTTAAAATTATATGTTTTCTTGTTGGCTAACGAAGCAAGCTTTGCTTCATTACTACGCCTACATTTACAAGCCACGTGGCTCTCCAGTGAAGCAATATATACCGACAATAATAAAAATATCATGACAATGCATACTAGGGATAATGGATGTGCTTAGCTACTGCAAAGATAGGGTGAATTAACATCAACAACTCTCACTCTTTACCCAGCACTACAACTCAAGAACTTTGACATTTCCCCGGCGAATGGGAATATGATATATGGCACTTAGGCACTAGGAAATCAGATATTAGCTCAACCTGACTGCATCCGCATAGTATATTATGGATGTTTATGATGTTAGTGCAAATCAGTTGTAAATAATTTCAATTTTATTAATTGGTGTAACTATACCCTTTGCTGTTTGCGTTGCGCTTCATCAATGACAGCAATAATGCGCTATTGCTTACCACTTTGAGAACGTGTGGTCGCGGTCTTATGCTTGCACACCTTAATAGCTCATGCTTATGACATAACTTCGTAAAGTCTGATCGTGACATAAAAGCAATTTTTAGATATTGCCATAAAAGATACCCGACAATCGGTGAAATTGAGTAACGCAAAGATGTTTTCACTCTCATCATATCGTACTTAAATAACATTATTCAAGCGTCTTGTGGTTGATTTTGCGTCAAGGATTCCATACCATAGGCGCCGTATAGACATAAAGTGTAAACAATTATGTACAGGCTTGTCTATTAACAGGAGTAACAGGAAACGAAAGAAATACCCCTAAAACTGCAATCTCAGTGACATATATTTATATTCGCGTGTATTGTTGCTTTTGTTACTTGGCATATATATGTACAAAACCTGATCGGACCTGATTGCCTCGGAGGCAATACAGCACTACCTACAAAGAGCATCGCCCTAATGCATATCAAGTGCTGCTTTTGTTTCCTGTGTTTATTCTGTTCAGCATTTATCATTTGGGACATTCTTGTTCTGACGTCTTACTTTCGTTACGAATACACAAAAATTGCCTCACAGCAAGCCAACATACGTCAAATATCTTGTCTTTAATTTTCATCACGACGTTTGGCTTGCCTATTCCGTCGCTGTCCACATACGGTAGAATTGATTGAGCATGATCTAAGAACGGCTGATTGTAGTAAGATATTACATTTAACCACATAGGCTGTTTGCCACTCGATATTGACACTGAATACGATCAAAGAGTTTATAGCTTCTCTAAGAGCGCTAACTCAAGCCTTCCGTCCGAAAAAAATATGTGAAGACGCCACCTGTAGACCGAAGTTTTTTTGTCAGAGCGTCTTTTCATAGCGTCTCTTAAAAACCATGTGAAATTCTCTGTATAATATTGAGCCGTGGTCACCTCGACCAATCACATTTTTTCTTATCTTTAACTGACGCTGAGCCCCGAAACGCTGACTCAACAGTTCTATGTGCGTTTGTTGATTTAATCGCTCGATGACGAGGGGGAGTTTCGTGTCAATTCATAATCACCACACAGCTTAGCGTAACTATAAACTCTTTTTGCTCGAGGCCTAACAAGCTAAGATGATTGGACAAAACCTGCTTGATGATCTCGGCTTG
>CM067352.1:1146462-1160084 GCA_034190875.2 Urechis unicinctus | reverse complement strand
ATTATTAAGTTACATGTATGGTGTCAATTCCACTGATATACAGTGGTGCGCTCGATATTGTGAAACCTTTGCCTCATTTCAGAAAGACAACTAATTCACTTCAATATTGTCGAATGATTGATAGTCTTTTCCCCAATTATTGATGACTCAGAACATGTTGCATTGCAAGTGGAAAAATAAAGTACATAGATCACATCAGAATAATGACTAAACGTGGAAAGTTTGTCACACCAACATATAACTCACAGCATTTATTTGACGTGTCACAGTAGAATGTTACTACACATTAGATACACACGTAGAAATGCCTTTCGTCGCAGGTTGGTATGTACATCACTGACTTAAATAAGTTATCAGCGGTCAGGCATTGCATCGGCACAATGTTAGGCTACACTCTATATTTGTTAATGAATGCATATTCGGCATGGTGGTTTCTCAGTGTATCGCGCAGTTAATTTACCAAATCTCCAATTCCATGTCGTTACTATATCTTTATTTCCGTCTTGACCACACCCTAATCCGCGCATTGACGGAAACAATATGGTTTTCTTTTTAGCGGTACGAAAAATTAGTTGCATTTCTTCAAAAGTAAGACAAATATCAGTCCGATTCTTACACCCTTGTGGTTCATGCTATTTGTGAGACCGTTGTTAAGTCAACTGATTGCGTTGGACGGGACGTAGACTTTAGCGCGTGGTGGGCGCCACTAGACATCCAATGTTGAAAACAAGCAGAGTTTGAGTAATAAACGTAGATTGTGATGGAACTGCGAAGGCGTAGTTACTTGATTAGGTCGCTAGTCATTTGCATATCTGTGTAAACAACATTCGTAGGCTGTTTTCAAAACGCCGATATAAACGATTAAAGTGTGAATGATTCGTTGCTCCCAACACATTCAACAAATTACAATTAAGTAATCTTAGCATTCCAACCAAAACGGAAGCAAATACAAAATTGAACCTGGCACCGAACAGCACATTATTGAAGATTTGAAGGGATCGACCTTGATCACTGTATTGCATAACAACAGTTGCAGCGCTTCTCCTCAATTACGGGAGAACACTTTAACATCACTAGTGGGTGATAAAATCTTATCTCTTGAGCCACAGGCAATCATCACTATCATCACGAAAATCTGAATCTGCCGCATTTTGATTCGGCTTGAACGAGCTACTGCGTGATTCAGAACAGAAATCATTGTGCACTTAGACCGTGAAATCAACTCTAGGACCTTATCAACGTACCTGCAGTATGCACACACACACAAACACACACACACACACACACACACACACACACACACACACACACACACACACACACACACACACACACACACACACACACACACACACACACACACACACACATACATACATACATACATACATACATACATACATACATACATACATACATACATACATACATACATACATACATACATACATACATACATACATACATACATACATATACACATACATACATGCAAACATACATACATACATACTTCAATGGATACACACAAAGCTACATGCATGCAGACATACACATACATCCATACATACTTATGTGAGTGGTTGAGTGCGTTGGTGAGTAAATGTGGAAGTAGGTGAGGAGTAGTATATATTTGTATGTATGTATGTATGTATGTATGTATGTATGTATGTATGTATGTATGTATGTATGTATGTATGTATGTATGTATGTATGTATGTATGTATGTATGTATGTATGTATGTATGTATGTATGTATGTATGTATGTCTGTATGTATGTATGTATGTATGTATGTATGTATGTATGTATGTATGTCTGTCTGTATGTATGTCTGTATGTATGTATGTCTGTCTGTCTGTATGTATGTATGTATGTATGTATGTATGTATCTGTATGTATGTCTGTATGTCTGTCTGTCTGTCTGTCTGTCTGTCTGTATGTCTGTCTGTATGTCTGTCTGTCTGTCTGTATGTATGTCTGTCTGTGTATGTATGTATGTCTGTATGTATGTATGTATGTCTGTATGTATGTATGTGTATGTATGTATGTATGTATGTATGTATGTATGTATGTATGTAACTACGTTCGTTTTCAGCTTTTGATTTCTAAAAGCGCCCACATTATAAATAGCTTGATCCGCAGATTTTAAAAGTAGTAAGGAATGGGGCCGATAATATGTTTGCAACAGAATCGTTATACTTTGGATTTTTGCACCTTTGAATTGTCATTCCCGTGCACATGATGTCGGACCGCTGAAACCGTAGCGCAAATGCTTATCATTTCCGTCAATGTGTGGATGAGGGTGTGGTATAGACGGGAATAATGGTAAGGTAACGACCGTGATTTTGAGATTTGGTAATCAACTGCCGGGCAACGCAGAGTAACAACCGTGCCGAATATTCATTTATTACCAAACATTCTGGGCCACCATCTTTTCAGCATGTGGAATACCGGACACTCTGCTCATGTCATGTATTATAATCAAGCCTAACTTTGTGCCGATGCAATGTTATGGCTGCTGATATTATAGTTAAGCCTATCTGTGACGAGATGTGTATTCATGTGTGTATCTAATGTGTAATAATGTTCTACTCTGACACGTCAAAAAAAACCCTGCCAGTTAACTGTCGTCATGACGAGCATTTCATATCAAATCCTAATTTTGATATGATCTACCTCTTGTAACTGTGCATCTTGTTCTGATGCATCAATAATTGGAGAATACATTTGTTGTATGAACATCAATCATTTGACGTAATAGACGTGCATTATTCGTCTTCCTAAAATTAGGCAAGAGTTGCATATATCCTAGTGCTAGGTCTTATCTATGGCTGTGATCACTTGACTTAGACCAATTCACTCTAAATAAACCAATCTAAACTTCTTCTTGAACAACCAACAATGCCTATATCAACTGTCGTGGGAGCTTTGCAGAGAAAGCGAGTTAGAGAGACAGTGAAACGGGGGTGAGTAGAAATGAGTCAGTAGGAGTGAGGATGAGTTGGACTTGGGGAGTGAGAGAGAAGAATTATGGGTGAGTTTAATTACTTCTCTATGAAACAGAACATAGTGACTTTTTGAGAACCACAAAGATGATTGAACACAACAATTGTCAACCAACCACCAATGAGCTATATAATTATCTGTTAAATGTAACTCAAGGCGAATATTGTTATTTGAAACAATCGAGGAAATGGTTTTAGTGTAAATAGGACATTGAAGCAGTGTTAATTCATGCGATTTGTAGTCGGAATCTTACTTGTTGCGCTGTGTTGAACGTTCAACAACTTCAAATACACAAGTTATACAGACAATGCAGGAAACAGAAGCATTTCAGAAATTCAGAAAATTGAAACAAAAATTGATCAATCAAATTTAATGCTGAAGTCCGATTGAAAAATATCCCTTTCGACAGCATTCGTGAAGGCTACAAAAACGCTATTTTACACAACAGAAGTGCCGAAGTCAGTTAAAATGAACGAAATACCATTGTAAGTAAACACAATATAAAGGTCATTGTTAGTTAACACAAGCGAAATGCCATAACCGAGTATAGATTGTTCTTAATGATAAAGTCTGCAAAGCAATGTCATCCAGGCAGATCCGTATGTTTACTGTGGTGAAGACATTATCAAACATAGTACGAAACCGTTTGCAATAGGTCATGCCTTAGGAAGCAATCCACCTCATTTCAACTTAGGTAAATACCATCATTAAAACTTTCTTCTTATTGTACGGGCTATGTTATAAACCCGATAACAGTCCGTTGCTTAGACCAGTAAAGCAAAAATACATCGAGCATGATAGTGGATTAATCTCGGTCTATCAAACTGCCGCATTTGATCTTTATATTCTTGCTTCTGTGCGTGGATTTTATTAAATTGGTTTGGCTCAGGTGCATTAGCAAGGGAACTATCCCTTTTATGGTGGAGGGAGGAAACTATCCCTTTCATCGTTACGTTTTTGACCTACCCGTATAAATATTAATTTATTGTCATAAATAGACTTTATCATCCGACTTCTGCAATATAATTAACAGCAAGTGTGCTCAGCTATCGACCAGCTCACGATTATGAGTTTACCTGTGTACTATATTATAATCTTTGATGACTCACCAGCAGCTGAAGTGTTAGAGAAACAACAGGATGTACATCGAGAGGCAGTGGTAATGTTAGTCCTCAACATCGCGTTCTGGAGGTTGACACAACCGACAGACCACCCTCTACTCACCCAGGCACAACAATGCGTATTTGGTGCTGGTAACTCTAGCTTCATGCACTCAATTCAAATCACTGTTGCCGTATAAATATGTTTGTCTTCCTCATTTAATAGAGGAGAAACATGGAGGGAGTTCAGACGAACTTTTGTCAAAAGAATTTCAAATACACACTGCACACTTGGTGTGAAACATAACGAGCCTCTTCAAAAACAAATGTTGATTTCATCAAGTCATTTCAAAGTGCAACCAAAGCGGTTCTATGTGATCAATGTGATGACTGTATGTGGCTTAATGGGCCTTTATGACCCACCAATGATGTTAGAGAGTCCTCTTGTAATAGAGGAGAAGCATGGGGCGAAATCTCCTAGCGAATGGGTCAATAAATGATAAATATCTTGTTCTTTGTAGGTTTATATGGCATACAAATGATATGAAAAAACTGGTGTAAGAGTGACTTGTGTGCACGAATCATAAGGTGTTATGCGAGGCTCATTCGTGCTTACCACATGTACTACCGGTTGTATCTTTGATCTCTTCAGCTCGCCGTAACTGCCATAGTAACGTAGTTTGTGCTACCAAAAAAAAAACTGCTCCATTGTAGATAATGATCTTAATAGCAGCGATAGCACCGTGCTTTTACGCTGTAATGAATTCTGCTGCATTATATGCGGTTAAGTATTAAAAAGGCGCGAGTACTGGCACTTTGAACGTACGTTGAATACTTGTGTTGACGAATCACATAATGGCGATAGGATAGAATGGTGTTGACCAGAACATATACACGCATTTTCTGACATCAACACGTACTATTCCATATTTTCTTAACATCTTGACAAATCAGTGATGACTTGACCAGGAAGAGAAATATCGGATTAAGGCCGGTTTTATTCGGCTGCAAAATAGCAAGTTAAACCAGAAGTTCGATACAGCGTGTACAGTAGCCGCACACACGGAATTATTGAATGCTTAACCGTTCCTTGCAACCGACCATCTGCTCGCAATATTTGCATGTTGTGAAACACAAATTACAATCATATATACATACATACATACACATATATATATATATATATATATATATATATATATATATATATATAGAATATATATATATATACATATATATATATATATATATATATATATATATATATATGTATCTCTCTATATATCTCGCTATCTCTATATATCTCTCTAGTATAATATATCTGTTCCTAGATCTATAAATATATATATATATCTGTATATATATAAATCCCCTCTAAATACCTACTCCCTCCCTCCCCCCTCCATGAATACGTCCTCCATATACATACATACCTGTATATACTTACCCTACCTATATACATACATACCTCAGACCTGCATTACACTACATACAACCTATATAAGACATACATACATACATACATACATACATACATACATACATACATACATACATACATACATACATACATACATACATACATACATACATACATACATACATACATACATACATACATACATACATACATACATACATACATACATACATACATACATACAGACATACATACATACATACATACATACATACATACATACATACATACATACATACATACATACATTCATTCATACATACTGACGTGCTCCGTGTAGGCTTGGCAGAAGGAAGGTTTGAAACGTAGACTGCGCCTTTGAGGACCCACAACTCTTGAAACTCGGCGTCTCCGTGTGGATCGCATCCAGGTACACAACCTACCTACCTACCTACCTACCTACCTACCTACCTACCTACCTACCTACCTACCTACCTACCTACCTACCTACCTACCTACCTACCTACCTACCTACCTACCTACCTACCTACCTACCTACCTACCTACCTACCTACCTACCTACCTACCTACCTACCTACCTACCTACCTACCTACCTACCTACCTACCTATCTACCTACTACCAACCCTCCAACCTGTTTTTATGTTAACAATCTTATTCATTCACTAACCCCACGGTAATGGCATTAACGGCAGTAATAACACCGTCACCTTACCGTGCTGTTATAAAGAGCAACAGTGATACCTTTATCCCATCCTGATGGCCTTGATTGTTACAGTGACAAACTCACTCCATCGTTATGGCATTAGCATCAGTAATGATGCCCTTACCACCACCATAATGTCATTAACGACCGCAGCGATACTCTTACCCGCACCGCAATGGCATTAGCAGCGGTAATGACACCCTTATCCCCACCGTGATAGCATTAAAGGCAGCAGTGATACCCTTACCCCATCGCAATGGCATTAACGGCAGCAGTGATATCCTAACATCCACCATGATGGCGTTAACGACAGCAGTGATACCTTTGCCGTACCGAAATGGGTGTTTATGCCAGTAGTGATACTCTCTCCCTACGTGATGGCATTAACGGAAGCAGTGATACCCTTACCCTTTACGTAATGGCATTAACATCAGCAGTGATACCCTCACCCTACCGTGGTGGCATTAACGGCGGCAGTGATAACCTAACATAAACCGTGATGGCATTACCAGTAGCAGTGATACCCTTACCCCCATTATAATGGCGTAAACGACACCAGCGATACCCTTGCCTTGCCGAAATGGGTTTTACGACTGCAGTAATACTCTTGTATTACCGAAACGGGGTTTACTGCAGCAGTAATACTCTTGTCTTAACGAAATGGCGTAAAAAGCGGCAGCGATACCCTTACCCTCACCATAAAGGCCTACAGACAATATTTGCCGGAGGACGGGCATGCCCCGACAAATGGATTCCAGGAAGGCGTGGTGAACGCACCTTGGTGTGGAGCCAAGTTATCCTGTCTGATGAGATGATGATCGCTATGGCACTGTTCCCGCGGGCTTCACAAATTACTCTCTGCCGGCATGACGGGCCCCGTCAACATTGAAATGACTTTCGCGTGATATCTTTGGGATATCACATAAAGACTGGCGGATACATCATATCATCTTGAATAAACTGACAAAGCTTCATGTTTCTCTCCATTATTTCACACGGATCATTTACTTTTTCCCCATTATCTCACCTAAATGATTCACATTTAGCGCCATCACGTCTGGGGTTAGTATTGTCTGCTACCCGTCGTAATCCGAGTGAAATGATGGATCATTTGTATTGCGGTCCTTAATCAATGCCATATAAGAACCAGTCAAAGACGCAAATTGTCAACCTTTGACTTAAGTTAAACTTTGTGTTCAATCGCACCTATTGTAACAATTGTTCATCAACTCGATAAAGGGTAGACCATATTACACGAAGACAGTCCACGTATTTGTATATTTGTGAGAGCACCAAGAAAAGCTAATCCCGACGTCCGTCATGGAGCCGATTTTCATGGTATATAGAGCGGTCGTAGGGGCATTTCTGCACAAATAAAAACGATTGTAATCGAGAAAGGGGATGTTTGAAATAGATCCTTCTCATTGAAAATGATTAGCCGTAAGGAGGCATCCTAATTGTCACGACAGGGTCAACTCTAAACCCTCCACATTTTGCTTATCTGATTCGTATAGTTCTTAAAAAAATTGTTCTTACAATAATTACTTATATATCTGCTAATCATATCCGTTATGTTGCTTTAACTTACACATGTGTATATTTGATAGTTTATTAGAAGTGATGACTTAATTTCGCCATGTGTGTCAGTGTGTTTATAAAAATACACACACACCCATGCTCGCACGGATAGCTGGACGCCCGCCTACCATTGGTGTACTTGGTCTCATTTATATATGAATCTCAGAAAGTAGACTGTATGTGTAAAACGCAGGCATTATGTGATAGCTGAATAATATAAGAAATCGCGCCATCATGAATCAACGAATCTTGCAATCATACGTTATGACGGAAACCAACCTTCGTGTAGGAACTAATACATGCCTCAAGTGATACGTACTGATAAGAATTAGTTATCACAGGGACCTCCAATGATCGAATGCGAATACAATTAGCGTTGTATAGCATTGATTTGAACATGAGGCTGAAGCAATACGCCAAATATGCTGACTCCGTCGTCTTCGATACGTTATGACGTGATAGCAGACTGAAGTCTTCAGACATCGCTGTACGTTATGATGTCAATTATGTTAGCTCGGCTATTCAAACAAAAAAGCTTTGAGCTACGCTATCAGGACTCACATCTATAATTTACGAGACGAATTACGCCGCTATCAGGTGGTAGTTCTACTAAGGTCAATCAACGCACATCCGCCTAGTCACCGCAAATGATCGGATGTCACATTTCGGCTTTTGAAAAAGCTTTTGGGTTTTCTTGGCAACTTACATGGCGGAATTTGAATTAGACACAATAGTAAAGTGTAAAGCAATTCAATTATGGCTTGGGGTGCATGCATTGAAGTAAATGTAGACAAGTTCAAGGTGCAAACTGCTTATTAGTTAATTCATGACTGACTGCACCGCACATAACAATTCTAGTTAATCGAATTCACGATTTAGCTCAAATACCAATCACACGACTCCACCATCTTTTTCAAAATCACTTTAGATATCTGGATTTGTTCTTGATGCATGAAGCAATAATATGTCAATCATGGATTATTTATCCATGTTATCTAAGAAATCAACAAAGAAACGAATCACTATAACTATGAGTTATTGCTTTAGACTCGACGTGAGAATGATTGGTTCGATATGACCTGTCGTGATGAATTCCCCAACGAGACTTTACGAACGGTTGGCTTTTCTATTTGTACACATTACTGCTCATCTCAGCCACTCACACAGACACGCTCACAGTGGCTGCAACCGGCGATAGGACTCGAGGCATTTCCTGTTTTGTTCTAGTTGTTAATGGATCCCCGGCCTGTGTCAGAGTTTATTTTGTAAGCAATACTTTCCTGCATTAGAGGCTCTACATTAGTCCAATTAGTAGTACACAGATGCCTCAGTGTATCAAAGTGAATGCTCGGTAACTGGCTCCTTGTGGTCACATGATCTTGGACTGTCTGTGATAGGTATAAGAGTATTTGTAAAGCGCGTAATTGTATAGAACATGAAGATAGACTGTGAATTAGAGCAATCATTTACATATCTATTGATTGTGAAATGTTTTCATTAAAAATAACTATTGGTCACTGAAGGTCATATGAAGTTTGGTATTGTTGTTGAACAAAAAATCAATGAATCAATCTCAACCCATTTTTTGAATTGGCCCATAGTTTTCTTCATGACCATGTCGCGGGGCTTATTAGGTTTCGTGGTCAATGTTGCCAAATAACCACTATTTGCACGTTGTTTGACACAATCAACAGTATTGCTAAGTAATTAGTTCAGGCACATAGGACTTAATATGGATTAATCTCCCAAATTGCAGATTATTAAAGCGCCAACCAGCGACATTTGTAACAAAATAATTCAGCATTTAGGCAGTTTTACCGAGAAATAATTTCTAATGAAGTATTGCAGTCGCAGTAGAGTAAAAGTAAGACATGTATAGACTTATAGTTGTAACTTCAGCTAGAGCGGTGAATGGGTATCGACTGGACCACTGCGGCCAAGTTCAGAGGTCATACAGCTTCACCCTCGACGCAGCCTCCATGCATCAGTAATCTGGCAGCAATATACGACCCCTTTTGTCCTCCTTATCAACGGTACCCAGCCAGTAACAAATAGGTCTGCACAAGCAACTTTACTCCTGAAATAAGCTGTTGTGGATTACAGATTGCACGGTCGACGTTTTCTATGCTGACACTGCCTTCAAGGTAAAACGTTAATTGAATGCCATGCATAAGACACTTAAAATAGTGGCAAGTGACTGCACTCTGTCCAAGGCGGGGATAGGGGAAGGCCAATGCCGGGATTAGGATGGGGCCATGGTGTCACGTATTCGTCAGTATATGCAACTTGTGACCAATTTATCTGCTGTTGCTTACATCATGCCTGGTAGTTTCCGCCAAGGCCAAAACTGCCAGCAAGAATTCAAGGTCAAAATGTAAATATTTAGTCTCGGCAGGTATCAGGCGAAAGGTCAGGCAAGGGATAAGGGCGGGATCGCAGCAAAGACGAGCACTGGGTCCGGGCGATAATTAAAGTGGAGCTACAATGGGGATCAGGATGGTTTCACGGCGGTGATTAGAGAATCTCATAATCAACTGCAGAGCTACACTGTGTAACCGAGCCAAGTGTGCCTTCATTAACAGTTATATTTTGTTATTTTTCACACTTGGCAAATGAGATTATGATCGAATCACAATTACATCCATTCGAGTGTTCCACAAGTTTCCACAGATCCTCATAATATAGAGGCTCACTCTCGCAACTGTTTGTGCATCCTGTGCTGAGGAAATATGCGTAAATATTACCTACACTGTCATAGCAAAGGTGGACTACGCGCTGTATGTTTACAGAAGCGTTATGTTTGATGCATAGTTAGCCGACATAGACACCATTTGATGTCTACTGCGATGCGTGGCAGGGACTGGGCCAGCAATCTCAAAAGCATAGAGTCAGCATACATTTAGCATATAAAAAACCCGTCCATCTCATAAACGACTTGTATTATGGCTTCCGACTTGTTCCTAACCAATGTTGAGGCATTTTTGGTCAGCCCACGACTGGAATTTTTTATTGTCTTTGAGATTTTATTTAAGGAAACATCGACGATTCTGTTTATAACCCCATTTATTTGAGATACATATAAAATGTATGAGACTAACAATGTATGAAGTCGAACCTAGAGGATATCAGTTTAAGGAGAGGCACGTAGGCTCAATCCAAACGACTCTTTAAATGCATTTAATTTAAAATGGCCTCCTTTTTTGCCTCTAAAGAAGCATGCGAAAGGCCATGTTTACTCTGTGTTTACGCCCTGCTTTCAATTGAGTCACACTGAAGAGGCCATAATAAGTCGTACACTGACTAAATGGCGCAGATCTATTAAAGATTGGTGATGACTCAGATGGTCACTGCTGAAACATATAGTCGGAAAGTTACGACCTTGGAGGTTTCACCCGATGTTGGACATAACCATGACTGATACTAAGCGCCTTTACGTCATATGGTGTTAGCCTATGCGAAGCCCACCTACATACCTACCTGCCCATAAACCACCCAATTAAGTACCTACCCATCTATACATCTAACCATCTATTTACCGACAACATTACATACCTACCGATCTATACATCTACCCACCTATATATCTATCCACTTATATACCAACCCACATATATACCAACCTACCTATATACCTACCAACCTACATACCTACAAACCTATATACCTACCTACATATCTACCTACCAACCTACATACATGCACACCTATATACCCACTCATATATATACCCACCCACCTATACAGATATCCACCAATATACCTACTAACCTATTTACCTACGCACATATATACCTACAAACTAGAAACCTACCCACCCAACTACATACCAACCTATATACCTACCAACTTTTTTTTTCACACCAACACACCTATATACCTAACCACCTATATGCTTACCAACCTACTTACCAAACTGCGTATATACCTACCAACCTATATGCCTACACTGCTATGTACCATCCAACTCATATACCTACCCATTAATAAACTTACGAACCTACCTACCAACATACCTGAATACCTACCCACTTACATACCTACACACATATATGCCTACACACCTATAAAAAATGCCTACCTAGGTGCCTACCACACTATATACCTACTCACCTATATGCCTACCCACCTACATACCCACCCAGCCATGTTGCATACGAACCTAACTAACTGTTTGACATTAGTTTGGGTGCATTGTGTATATATTTTTTCATAACCGATGATGATAGTTGTTATGTTTACCCGTATATTGTCTATAAGTTTCCAAAACGGCGAGTCAACAATAATAAATGTTGCGTGTATGCCGTGAATAAAGTGGCCTGTAAAACCTGAGCGCCCTTAGGGTACTCAAAATAAGCCGCTCAGCAATCAACCCAAGTCGCATCCAATTAGAACGTGCGCCATGTTGAAGCACTCGAACGGACGTCTGTCAGAGTCGGTCCTCCTTAGTCGGCGAGAAGGCTCTGCTGGTCGGAACGCCCTTATGCGATGACCGTAGGAATCATGTGTTATTATATCCATGGCGTATGTGTATTGCATAGAGGTCATCTTGGGCTTTTACAATATATGCATCTACAAATACCTTCTTTTCTGGGCTTATGATTTATCATCGCCTCTAACAAACATTGAGGGTATTGTAGAAAAGGTATTGAAAAAATATAACATTTAATGTATTTTGGGCATGAAAATCCAGAAATGTGAACAAATCATTGTAACAAGAGCAAAAACAGCAAAAAAGCGCCGATTTAATTTGAAGACGATTATCGGTATTGCTTTACACGCAAATTAGGCAATGTTCTGATAATTCTTTGCCAACTGAATTAGGTTCAGCACACTGGGAGCCTATTAGGGCCTCTATTACTACTCAACAGTTGCGTTGATCAATCAACGATGTGCGAATTCTTCGATTGACTTATATTGGTGCATTATGCCGTATGTACTACAAAATAGTACTGGTACCCGCTATCTGACGTGTATCATTACGCGGCGAGCTGCGGATTTGCTCAGTGTGATTGTCAACAATTGTATGTAGTGTTGCAGCACTTGATTTTGTACATTAAAGCTAGATTTATATTCGTGGTGATAATGTGCGTCAAATTATATTAAAATGTTGAATCACAGCAAATCAAGCCACACCAGTTTATTAACAGGAATGTTTACAAAGATTTAGAAAAACGACCGGCCAAGACGCATTTTAAAAACGGCCATGGAAAATTCTGTCTCAAGTCTTTGTGTGTTTAAGAGGTAATAGAAAACAGTCAGGCGAAATTACGCCAAATATATATATATTCCCGTTATTTACGACCTTTTTCGGTTATTAAAATTTGGTTCAGAGTTTCGTTAAAATATGTGAATGGCGCTGCCCAATAAATTTGCATGAAGCTGGGCGTCACCTACATGGATATGTTAATGGTCATGTCACGGGGATGCTATCGGGATTTTGGGGGTTATCAAAGAGGTAAGCCGATTTAAAAGCAATATCATAGATATGGCGCGGGGTATGACTTATTTCATACTTTGCAATCAGATCTACGAAGGTTTACACCCGGAGACCATCAAATTGGCTAAGTGGTGGTTAAAGGTAAATATATAGTTTCACCACCGGGCTACTTGTTCAGGGGATTGGTGGGGAGGTACTATGATGCATGCAAAGGTTAAGGAAACTTACCAACATTTTTTGCATCCACCACCCAAATTTTTATGAAACGCTTTATTATCTCATTAAGAACCACATCGTCTTGGTTCCGTGACTATGTACAGAAACATCCTCAGCAGCAGATATCTTTTTAAAAC
>CM067352.1:1130058-1146362 GCA_034190875.2 Urechis unicinctus | reverse complement strand
ATATACAAATAACTGCGGTTGATGATGCCTGTCAATATTGCACACTCAAGCGGCAATAAGTTAGAAGTGGGTGCCTATGTGACTAGCAAGTATGATATATCTACCTCGATTACTCAAATATGTAGGCGTCATTGTGCTTATTGCAGCTCTTACAATTGCCAATATGCGAAATAATGCGACACACGCATTTATTATTCTCTGTACCCTGATATCCCATGATGTTCGTATGCAGACTTCCATGGCGAGCATCTCACAACAGAAGGAGCTGATCAAGCTGCTTGACACCAATATGTTAATATGGTAGTAAACTATAAATGATGTATAACTGTGGGAGCAAAGAATGCATATGGAGGTAATGTATGAATATGGGAATAATTGATAACTACAGAGGTGACCCGTTGCTATAAGTGTAATACATCAATATAGAGGCAATTTGATAAAATTGGTTTATTCAGTGATTCTTGATTAATATTAATAAATATTAATTCAAAGAATATATGTCAATACGGTAGTGATATTTATATTCATTGGAAATACGCAAATAATAGCGCATATGTTCATTTTAGATGTGGTAGTATGGGAGTGATGTAAAAAAATTAAAGGCAATGTTTCAATATCCAGTTACTGAGGTATTATGATTTTAATGGATTCATGCCAATTAAGAAATGGAGGAGTAAAATAATACCAGTTGATAATGTGCGAACCTTACAACTACCACACCAGTTGATAGCATCAGTCGGGTCAACTTCGTATAACGTCCGACTGTCCCTGTCTCACCCACGCACGAAGCCACTCGGCTCTCAATGAAATGTCGAAACTATTATCAAACACGCTATATTTCAATTTCAGCATCGCTACTTCCGTGATAGCCATTATATAACTGTACAATATGTTAGGAGATATTTGATCCTCTGATCGGATTAGTCGTAACTCTTCCAACTGATGATTTCAGTAACGTGTTGATGGTGTGTCACTTTCTGCAGTTCGAAAAAGTCTACATGCAAGATGCCAAATGTGCCATGAATTTCTTCCGGCTCATCTTCTGTTGAGCTACCGTCCAGCAAAATCTAATTGTTTTACTTGTTCAACGCTTATGCGGTCATGGCTTCATTTATGCGTTATTCCTTTAGCGAATGAGAATGGGATGGCGTCTTACAATGCAATTAGGATGAGGAGGCTGGCTTTAATCATCGATGTTTTGTGATTATCAACTCATGCAGCAGAGTCAGCTTAATTGATAGATAACTTCATACGGGGGATTGCTCCACCACTCAACCTAAATATGACACTGTGTCACTCTTACCAACATCCATGTGGTAATATATATATAGGACATAAACAGCAAAAGTAAGAGCATCCCAAAAACATTCTCATTGACGGGAAAAATCTCACTGACACCCATTGAATCAACTTACGTTCAATGCAGAAATGGGCCCATTGTCATTTTTCTATATGTCTTACATTCAAGTAATAGTCTTTGGAAACCTAGGCACAATTGTATTGTCCAACAGCAAATGTCTCTTGAGTATATTTTCCATGTTATCAAGCTACATATCTATGTAGCCTATCATTTGCTATCCATGCTACAATTACCACCCATCAACAAGTGAGCACCACCACTTATATATCATATTTATTTTCACACACTATAGAGACAAATTAAACAAAATCAGTGTGATTAATTGCTCAGTTGAAGATGGTTTTGTGCATAGTTCACTGCTTCGAATACATATAATCCAACAAAACACATATACCATTGCTAATATACATTTATCTTCCTGTATTTTATTTGAAGTAACTGCATCTTCACCTCCTAGTAAACTTATGTGGTAGAGCCAGAAGTGCATCTAACCATTGTCCAATATAACTAATTTGCATATTTGTAGGAGGATAATTCACAAGATGGCGCATGAGCTTTTTTCCTGGAACGGGTTGGCCCATTTTGTCGACGCCTATAATGAGTGGGTCGTGGTCCTTGTTTTGCTCCGTGAAGTTGATGAGTTCTTTGAGGCTCTGGGTGAGATGAATACGGTTAACGTTACATTCCATCTGCAGCTGCTCCACAAGCTTCTTCTGTTGTGAGATGCTCGTCATGACTCTGACCGGATGTCTGCAGACAAACAAGATGTGCGTGTCTCATTATATTGGGCGTATTGCCTTGAATAACACAAGTCTTCCAAGACACGTACAAAGACGCCCATAAATGTAACCAATCTTAGGTAGATATATAATATCGCAGCTAATCACCAAAGTCTAACTTCCTGCCACTAAGTTTTGGCAATTGCACAGGGATCATCCACAGCAGTTATTTGGATATACTGTCATGGTAAATGACGGCTCGAATATCGACCTACTGCTTAGTTCATCACCTCTCTTTATTCACTTTGGCACTTTAACAATAATATTAAAACAACGCCAACATATCCTTTTCAGCCCGATTGGGATTTTTCATAGACAGCTCTAGCTCGGGTGATTAACAGTGAATAGATCAATAATGAGCGCCAGCGAACTGAAACAAGCATACAAATGAAGCTGCCTACGTTGAGAAGACAGGTGTGGGTAGATGGGTGATGTTTAACAGGACATTGAAGAAAGTTCCCATACGCACAGGGTTAAAATTCTATTGCTTTATTTACAATTACACAAGCACGCCCCGTCTCTATTTGATGATATATTGAACCTTCTCGGGTCGATCCATCCCAATCGACATACACTTGCTAACGTCATCACCCACATGCTCCCTTATATGTACACAAGCTCCGCAACATTCTGCTTAGGTGCCTCAATGTCCGCTTGCGTAGCCATATATCTCCTAGCAGCAATGATATTCTGCTTTACGGTTACAGTTCGGAACCACAAATGCTCTGCATTGTAATTTAGCTGTAGCATATGAGAGCTGAAAATCGTAGGCCACCTAGCTCTTGTTACATAAACCCATGAAGGATACAACCTGGATATATCTTGAAACACAATATCTAGCACATGGCAAAATGAGGTGTTGTTTGACATCAAACCAACCACAAATGGCTTATTTCACAACGTCCCCCATCTTTGTCATTAACATCCCTACCCATCTAGCGGTGTAGAGTTTCCGGTCACCACCCATTGCCATGCACAAAGAATCGTGGAGTATGGTATGAGAACAATACCGGAGATAGGAAATCGATGTGGGGTCAACATGCTGGAGTAGATAGCACACTCTACATTGACCTCTGGTACTAATTCCATATTGCAACGTTTAAAAGAACATAGTATAAAGAGGCGGTGATAGCTTAAAGAAATTTGAATGTAGATGTTGTAGGTACAAGAATAGCTGTGGCTTCGATAATGTATTAATCGCATTATGATTTTTCGCCAAGACCATATTGGAAATATGATCGGATATTGTTGATCCATTCGATTGATACCATATAACACCAAGCGTGATGGCCGAGTGACGGGTATCGTCTTGACTATTAAAAGGTCAGAGATATGGTATCCAGGAAAGAGAGAGTGGGATTGAGAAAAGGATCGATCCCGTAAAGATAGAGAACGGTGGTGAAAGGGAAATGGTATACGGTCCTGTAGAGAAAGAGAAGGACAGAGAAACGGGGAAATGGTATACGGTCCAGTAACGAAAGAGAAGGACGGAGAAAAGGGAAATGGAATGGGGTGCATTAAGAAAGAGAAGGCAGGAGAAAGGGGTAAATGGAATACGGTCCATTAAAGAAAGAGAAGGACGAAGATAGGGGTAAATGGTATACGGTCCTGTAAAGAAAGAGAAGGGCAGAGAAAGGGGAAATGATATACGGTCCAGTAAAGAAAGAGAAGGATGGAGAAATGGGGAAATGGTATACAGTCCAGTAAAGAAAGAGAAGGACGGAGAAATGGGGAAATGGTATACGGTCCAGTAAAGATCGAGAAGGAAGCAGAAACGGGGAAATGGTATACGGTCCACTAAAGAAAGAGAAGGCCAGAGAAAGAGGAAAATGGAATACGGTCCAGTAAAGAAAGAGACGGACGGAGAAATGGGGAAATGGTATACGGTCCCGTATAGAAAGAGAATTAGTCTAACACTTATGTACTTGTGAAAAGAGTCTCTTCTGCGGTTCATGGGCGGAAGATAGATATCATGAGTACATTATTAATTTTCTTCGTGTTTTATTTGTAAGGAAAATGCAATACAAGTGCTCAAACATGCGCATGAGCATGTTGCAGTTATTTAACAGGGAAGCTTGCATAAACAGCTATAATGGAACGATTGCGCAATTGTTGATGTTTGACAACAATGAACTAGAACTATCACAGTATAATTTTGGCAAATAAGACAAAACATGGTGTCAGATCGACACTAGAAGGTCGCGCCACCTGACGCATGGCACCATTTTCCCATGCAGCAGCCGTCTGCATGATTTGGAAATGACAAACAAAACAATTTATATAAGCAACCCTTAGTCTGGGTGATATCTGTTTTGATAGTATGGAAAATACATGCCAGAGGCAATTTGGTTGGCCTATGAGAATTAACAATGCTGATGTTGGTGTGTTAGCTGGTCTTCTACAGATTTGCTTTATGCAGATGCCCCGATTGCACCCTCACTATTGGCTCAGAAGCAATGACAAGAATCAGATGCGTTGGTTTTTGCCTCCTACCCTGTGATAGGGCTGCCTGTTGTTTTCCTATCGCTATTGGCGACAATGGCCTCGATTTGTCACTGCGTAATGTTATTAAGTCTGGCACAATAATGTGTGAGGGCGAATCTTGAGGGCTACGCCGCTATTTCACGTGTGACATACTCTATCCAATAGCTGCCGTCTGCACGATATGTCAATCGCGGAACATAAACGATATCATCTCCATTAACTTCGCCAAGGGAATATCTCATAATAGTGGTCATGAGAGCATAGGGTGTGAATGCATAAAACAATACACTATTGTGGTAGGGCAGCTCATGGGAGGAGGCACTGCGCGGAAGCAGAAAATCATTGATTGGGCAAATATACAGATCACGGTTGTCATGAAAGTCTCCATGTCATTACAGTAGAGTGCTTTTGAGTATGAACTAGACATTGAGGAATAGAATGATGAGGAGTTTTTCTCATTTATGCAATCATCTAGCGTCGCTGTTGTGACTAACGCGTAGTATTCTCTTCCTATATTTATTGATAGGATGATTGTATTACAACAACAATATCAAACCACCTCGATATAAAGGCATTTGCGCGACTTTAATCCATTACACTTTTACTTACTCATTACTTCTAGTCATTCACAACATCGATATTGATGTATAACCCCTAGATTACATTACACCAATATTTAATCATGTCTTTGGCATTAACGCTCTGTCTCTGTATAACCACATTACTTTACATGGCCCATTACACATTACAAAGCACCACTATAAACTAGTTACGTATATGTCAATACATTTTTATTACACTATATATACATCATTATTTCTATACCATTGTTTTACAGCCATATCAACACATTACCTCTGTATGATATATTACCCCCATGTTTTTCTCGACATTTGGAAACAAAATTCCTATATATATTTTTATATATTGCCATATATGAAAATTGCACGCCTTTATTTCAGTAATATAAATAACCTCACAAACAATTTCACTATTTATGCATTATATCCCTTATACTTATAACCTCAATATACGAATACATACCACATAGTAACACATTATTCTCAAGTAAACACAATACTCCAAATATACACACATTACCTAAAAATCAGTGCAGTACCTCCATATAAACTTATCCTTTTGATACATCATCTCTATATAAATACATTACAGCCATATTGGAACATTTCATTCATATATATACTTTACAGCCTGATTGAAACATTACCTTAACATCAATCAATTGCTTTCACTCTGCATAAATATATCACGTGGTGCATATATTCACGAACATGTGCTCTCCCTACTCGTAATTACAGCTAAGATAGATTGTGTTTCGGCCACTCGATTTCCTAGTTAGGCCAATGAAACTCAATCCTTTCCAAGCGTACCAAATTGAACGAGATATACTTCAGAGAAATACTTCCTAAATTCTTAATTACAGAGCGCAGCGGCGATTGAAAGTCAAATTTTACAACGTCTCGACCTCGTTCTCCAGTGTCACCAGAAGCCATTACCTAGCAACAACGGCCGTCCCTCAACAACAACCAGCCTGCCTCAGCATCATTCCCCTAACTCAATAACCGCATGTTGACATCACATCGATTTCCCATCTAAGGTATTGTTCTCATATAATACACTACTGGTATATACTCATGGAAAGGGGTGGAGGGCAGCAATTGGACCCGGCTAGATATACTCACCAGTTTGGAGTTTTTGGTGGTTATGGTGGGATGGAGATGGGGACATTGGTAGCATTAAAGAGCGAAGCCAGCCATATGTGGTCAGTTTGATGTCATGACCTTACTCGCTCTATGCTTGATATTGTGTCTGGCAACTCTTCTGGGAATGTATAAATCAGTGGTATTCTGAAATCTAAGGTGCCTGCTTACCGAGACGAGAAGGATTATGATACGTCAGCAAGTTTATGCAGTCATATGTTATTACTCGATATTACTGCCTCCACAAAGCAGTAGCACTGTGTCTGCCTTCTCAGAATAGCTCTGCTGTAAATTCACAGCCGATGTGCATTCCGAGCAATGATCGTTAAGGAAGTCAATCAACACCGCTATGAGAGCTCCTACATTAACGCGAGGATGTGAGTGATGATGTGAGCCAGTGTATGTACATATAAACATATGAATGAACGTACATGAGAATGTGCAATAGAGCCATATCAACACATTACCTCTGTATGATATATTACCCCCATGTTTTCTCGACATTTGGAAACAAAATTCCTATATATATTTTTATATTGCCATATATGAAAATTGCACGCCTTTATTTCAGTAATATAAATAACCTCACAAACAATTTCACTATTTATGCATTATATCCCTTATACTTATAACCTCAATATACGAATACATACCACATAGTAACACATTATTCTCAAGTAAACACAATACTCCAAATATACACATTACCTAAAAATCAGTGCAGTACCTCCATATAAACTTATCCTTTTGATACATCATCTCTATATAAATACATTACAGCCATATTGGAACATTTCATTCATATATATACTTTACAGCCTGATTGAAACATTACCTTAACATCAATCAATTGCTTTCACTCTGCATAAATATATCACGTGGTGCATATATTCACGAACATGTGCTCTCCCTACTCGTAATTACAGCTAAGATAGATTGTGTTTCGGCCACTCGATTTCCTAGTTAGGCCAATGAAACTCAATCCTTTCCAAGCGTACCAAATTGAACGAGATATACTTCAGAGAAATACTTCCTAAATTCTTAATTACAGAGCGCAGCGGCGATTGAAAGTCAAATTTTACAACGTCTCGACCTCGTTCTCCAGTGTCACCAGAAGCCATTACCTAGCAACAACGGCCGTCCCTCAACAACAACCAGCCTGCCTCAGCATCATTCCCCTAACTCAATAACCGCATGTTGACATCACATCGATTTCCCATCTAAGGTATTGTTCTCATATAATACACTACTGGTATATACTCATGGAAAGGGGTGGAGGGCAGCAATTGGACCCGGCTAGATATACTCACCAGTTTGGAGTTTTTGGTGGTTATGGTGGGATGGAGATGGGGACATTGGTAGCATTAAAGAGCGAAGCCAGCCATATGTGGTCAGTTTGATGTCATGACCTTACTCGCTCTATGCTTGATATTGTGTCTGGCAACTCTTCTGGGAATGTATAAATCAGTGGTATTCTGAAATCTAAGGTGCCTGCTTACCGAGACGAGAAGGATTATGATACGTCAGCAAGTTTATGCAGTCATATGTTATTACTCGATATTACTGCCTCCACAAAGCAGTAGCACTGTGTCTGCCTTCTCAGAATAGCTCTGCTGTAAATTCACAGCCGATGTGCATTCCGAGCAATGATCGTTAAGGAAGTCAATCAACACCGCTATGAGAGCTCCTACATTAACGCGAGGATGTGAGTGATGATGTGAGCCAGTGTATGTACATATAAACATATGAATGAACGTACATGAGAATGTGCAATAGAGAGTAAGATGTATGCAGAAACTTCGTACCTCGCTTCTCGGACTATGCTGTAATGTCCTGTTTTATATCAAAACACTACACAACCAGCGATGCATTAACTTGACTGCAGTCAATACCCAGCAATCCTCGCCAATGCTATGATCAGTAAGCGAATGCACAATTAAATAATTAGTGGTTAATGTGATTTTCTTGTTAGTGCAAGAATGATAATACAGCATTATCAGCTGTACTTTATACCCAGCATAAGGTATCATGAACTGGCCAATATGCGTAGTGCCGGGTACTATTATATTAGAAACATAACTCGATCCTCGACTTCGACTCCTCAGTGACAATACCCAATGGGAGCCGCGAGCCTATTAACCTCAAATGGAAAACAAACCAGCTAGTATTGATCACAAACACTAGTTCCATTGTGAGTGCTTCAGGTAAATAAGTCAGGGGGTGGAGGCCGCTCCGTCATAAACATAGGCACATAGACAGCTTCACATTATCTCTGTTCGTATGCTTGCTACATACTGTTGGTGTTCATTAGTGATCTATACCCTGCCGATCACCAGGGCTAGCGCTGTCTATTAGCAATCCCAATCGTGCTCACAACGCGATGTTGACGTTGTTCATGTTGTACGGCTATGCGGAGGATTTTTGTACCACTCGATCTTCGATCTGCGCATGACCAAACAATATGTACCGAGAAATGTGATAAAACAAGTCCCTGTCCGTGGAGTAAGTACAAAGTGTTTTGTTTCAGGTCACTCTGCAACGAACAAAAGGTTACGTCAACGTTGACAGGCAGAAAATTGTTGTGGTCAAAATTGTCTCAAGGTGGGTGAATTTTGGAAAGCACAGTTCGCTACCAGCTGTTGTCGTGTGGAGCCAAGGCAAGGTATCTGTCTCAGGTGGTACCAACGGGGGAACGTGTAGTTTATCATTGGTTCCGAATGCGGGTTTAAGTGTGGTAATCGTTTATGAGGCAATTATGGCAATGATGAGGAGAGTATGCTTACTTTAATGGAATAACCAAGCTAATAGAAACAATTTCTAATGATTTTATCAAGCTATATACTCTTTTTGGCTGACATACGTTTTACAAGAGTGGTAGCCACCAAATTAGTTTTGATGACGTCACTGATTGACGCAGTGGGGATTCAGAAACTGTGGCATATAATCAAAACCTTTGATCTGCAGCTCATTAAAGAAAGTAGATGTCAGCTAAACTACGATGCATCACACATATCTCTGTGATTAAAGCGGCTGGACTATCAGTGAAATCGTGATAAGCATCAATGCAGCTACTTTGCGAAATAAAATTGACTATGAAACAACATTTGACATGATCATTAGAAGGAACGCTTAACCGGATTCATGTTAATATCGATTTGAGCGATCCTGAACAGATAGGCAACAATGCATCTTATATAACTCAATGATTACACCGGCTGGAAATCACTGCAACAATACGATTCAAAATTGATACTTACAACCTATCAGACGTGACCATCAGAAGAAACGTTCAACTGGATATCTGTTAATCATATCAATTTGAATCAAATTGAGCAGAATCTTACAAAGGTCTCAAGTTCCGTTTTGAATGGCATACTGCAACAGAGAGCAAAGCAACGACTACAGAAGCTCGAAATTTCTAAGAACACAGTGATTTAGAGAAGATCCAAGGTACTTCTAAGCTATTTGATGTGAAGTATGAGAGGCTCATTCTATTTGGCCATGAGTTGTGGATGCTTATGTTCCCATCCACCCAGACTCCCTCTGTGTTTACCGTGGCCTTGGCTGACAATCAACCTCTCAACCTCTCTAAATAACCCCCAGACCCCAGCTTAGGCAAATCTGACTGACGTGGGTCTGTATTAATCCCCCTTAATCACCTGCAAATGTATTAAGCACCAGCTATGGCATGAATTCAATAAGCTTTCGGGGGAGATCTCATGCAGCAATGCATGCGTTCACACAGACAGTGGTATTAATTGCCTCCGATGCAACAGCCCAAATGTTAGCGCGACGCGACTCATAGAAGTATATACAGGTAACAAACCGAATGGGCAATAAGTTTCTTTGCCTGCTTATGTGATTAGTTACAGTGAGTGTGTGTGTGTGTGTGTGTGTCCGTGTGTGTGTGTGTGTGTGTGTGTGTGTGTGTGTGTGTGTGTGTGTGTGTGTGTGTGAGTGCGTGTGTGTGTGTGTGTGCGTGCGTGTGTGTGTGTATGTGTGTGTGTGTGTGTGTGTGTGAGAGAGAGAGAGAGAGAGAGAGAAAGAGAATGTTTTGCACAATACTAAGTCCATAGCACGCACAAAAACTATTCTGTAACGAAAAGCTCGCATGCGCTGTGGCACGGAACTACACCTCCTGAATATATGACGCCGAAAAAGTGGCCATCGATACGTCGGACACTGCATGATTTTATTTGTGTCTTAGGAATTTTTCCCTATTAACTGAAATGAGGCAAGCTATTCCCGTCGCTTTTTGACGACAATGGCCTCGATCTATCACCGCGTAATAACACAATTTGTTCGCGCCACTCCTTGTATGACCTCATTCATCTCCAAAGCTGACGTCTGCACGAGTTTTCAATTACGGACCTACAAAACAAGTCTCTTCCGATTGCTGACATTGTTAGCTGCCATTCCGTTCTCTTTGTCGAGGAAATATCGCTCCAATGAGGTCATGAGTGCACAGGTAGTGAAGGCGGAAATATTGCGGCACAAATTCCTGCCCATCTTCCGATTGCTGACATTGTTAGCTGCCATTCCGTTCTCTTTGTCGAGGAAATATCGCTCCAATGAGGTCATGAGTGCACAGGTAGTGAAGGCGGAAATATTGCGGCACAAATTCCTGCCCATCTTGGGATTGTGTGTTTGTAACCTCCCTTAAAGGAATAACCAGAAACACCAGCAACATGCTACTGCAATCAATGAAGAGAATAGCTGTAATTTATCCAATGAGAAGATCATAGAACTCCTGTACAAACCCACAGACAGATCGCGGCTGTCATGAAAATCTCTAGACAGGAATGTAGACATGGCATGGTTTTGCGCGTGACCGAGAGGGGCGGAAGGTGTGGAGGCGTTAGCTTTTGTTAAGTTACCACATACCGACAAGTTGATGGGTATGAGTTCTGTACAGTAATAATACCAATCAGCTTGGATGTGATCGTACCTGTTCAGGTGCAAGAGAGAGTTAGATGTTTATGGGTAAATAATGGAACCACCGAGCTTAGTGTTGTACATCTGAGTTGCAATGATGTCCTGTTATATAAAACTGGTGTTGATCACAAACAACAATGCCACGGTGAATGTTTGTGATTTATAAGTCAGGAGAAAGAGATCACTTGGTCTTCAAGATAAGCAGCCTTATATATAAGCCGTATGTTGATGAGAAGGAACACCATAACTAAATATGTATTTTTGTTGTAGCACATGCAAATTGATACTTATAATGTAGTTTGTAGTCTCTAGTGTCAGATTGAATCATGCATCTGTGTTGCTCTATAATGCAATATCGATGTTCATTGTCTGAAACAATTACAAACTGTTAAGGTCATCAGCTGGATAGGTGCAAGCCTCTCTGCTGACCAGTTATGTGACTCTTTCTACTTATGTTTGTTCTAGTTCACACATAGCGAAATTAATTATTTTATCTTATATTATCATCATATGCATGGTTGCTTCAGAATGTCAGTGATCATTTGTGATCATCTCATTGTTAATCATCCGGTCTAGCGCTGTCCATCAACAATCCAAATCGGCCACACAACGACTATGTTGGCGGCGTTCAAACTGCTGAAAGCAGCTGCAATACTCATACAAGCTGCGCATTGACCGTGAATGATTTGATGGACGAATTGCACGGACTGTGATGTCAGAAATTGCATTAAGCCAATTGCCTCACCCCCCTGCCCCCACATTTCTCCCACCACTCTGCATCAACCAATAGACCTCTCACCAGACAAACAAGTGGTTTTCGATTGGTTCAAAATTAGCGTTTGGTTTGGGAGATTTTAGACAATTTAGAGTCGATAGAAAACTTCTTCTTCATCAATTGATATCGCCTCAGACCGATGTCTAACCATGTCTTCACACGACCATATCAGCGAATTAGCCAGAAAGCAACCTTCAAAGTTGATTCTTTGATTGTACGGCTTGACAGAGCTGATAGTCTATTGTTTGTTGTGGAAAAAGTGTAGAGAAAACACTCGACATTTGCAGGACATAAATAACTTAGCCCCGGTCCAACGTAATATGAATATATACCGTTCTGCTTCGACATTTTGGGCACGTCTAAAATTACACGTTTGCCTAAAGTGCTGCATAACGCATCTAGAAAATAACATATATCAAGAGCCTGTACAAAAAAAAGTCATAACGCACCAAAAAGCTATTCTTCAAGAAATGCCATCCATATATTATTTCCGAAAAATTGCGATACGATGACCGCCATTTTTGGAAACTATTGGGTCGCGTGATTTCCCCCGATTTCCCGCCGTCTCATCCGCATTGCCTTAGGATAAGTTGTCGATGGGTCACATCATTCTGAGCATTTGCGAAGCACGTGGTCTTGAACTTGAAAACAAACATGGTGCTGTGTTTCAAACTTTTTACCGCTTCCAAATTGATCGAACTATAACTAATTACCAGCGCTATCCTTCCATCAACGCGATTTGTTTGAATTCACATGGGTCCGCGGCTAATTAGAGTAGCACAATTAGGGCACCATCAATTACGTCGCTCAGCACAAGATAGGGATTGTTTATAGCCAGCCCTGATGATTAACAATGTATAAATCAATAATGATCAATAACACACTGCAACGAGTTTGCGAATGGTTTTGGTGTGAAACTGTCATATACGTTTTAACCTTATGTAAACTGCATGTCTTGATCATATGTGTATATTGTAGTACTGAGCTTTGAAGGACACCGCTAATAAACCTTGTCCAATCCGACTCAATACCATTGATCACCACTTTCTGTCTCAGTAGTGATAGAAGCCATGGGTAGTAGAAGTTTACCTTGGCCACGTGCCTACTTTGGGTAAAACGAAGTTAACAATTATAAGACGTGACTAAATTTTATTCTGTTTAGTTGATTATCAATAACAACGTTTAACAATCGAATTGACTCCTGGAGTCCCACTATTGTGTCAGTAAATAGTAATCAGCGCTTTCATTAACTTCTGAAATTCTGTTATTGCTTTGAACTTGCATAGCCACATGTTTGGGTTTGTTCTTATTTGATTTACTAAATTGTCCTCAAATAATCTTTTGTCTTCTCTCATTTCAATATTACTAATACGTAGCTGTTCTTTGAATATTATAAGAGTTTGTTGTTCTGTTCTATTAAACCATTGCCAAACCATTTTTTCTGTTGATTGCAGTTGTGACTTTTAAATTTAGCTATCTATGTCTAATGCATCCCAATGTTGGTGTACACATTGTCCTTTCAAGATACTAGTCCAATCAACTTGATAAATAAATTGTCTTAATCCACTTAATTTTGACCTACAGATATTTTGTACCTGTTTGCTAGATGATTTATGCGATACTCTTGAAGCAATATCTAATTCAGGTACGTTTATTTACATGCACATACATTTGCTCAGGTCGTCACGTCCTCGCCGACTTGAACATAATCTTCACAAGATCATCTATATACAAGATCTCATAGTTCAGGTGGTTCAATTCATAACTGTCATTGTTTGGGGTATGGCTATGTATTTCTGTGCATTTATGTGATATCAAGCCATGACTTAAATTTGTTGACTCTGTGAAAGTCGGGTACAGGTTAGTTAGCGCCATAGTTTTTGTGAATTATGCCACTGAATGATACATAGATATTTCATACGCAAATAGTGCAGTTTGGTCATCAAATCGATCTTAGAAGGCAGACATTACAACGCCCACAGAAAACCTGCCTAAATATTAGGATTATGTTGGACAATAAGAGCAATTTGTAAATTTGTGTAATGCAATAGTATTGATGTAAAACGATTCCAAAGTATTAACAAAGACGTACCATATTAAGGTAGGAACAATGTATCAATATCAAGGCCATGTGCGGATATGGGTTAATGTATAGAGATAATTTGTTGAAATAGGTTGATGCATTCATATAGAAGTTATGCATTAATAATGAGGTGCTGGGGCATTATGGTTATGATTTATAGTTGTTGCCATTTTGTAGTGTGACTGTTGTGTGTTGGTATAAAGAACATGTGTTCATACAAAAGTAATATATTTGTATGGGTGCAATGTATTACGTTAGAGGTAATATAACAATATCGGTGGAATGTATAAATGTTCCGATCATGCGTTAATATGAATGTGATGCATCAGAAGTTTTGTGTTTACACGGGAACGATTAAGCGATGTTCCTTCTGTAAAGTGAATGGGATGGCAGCCCGGGAAGGGTGGCAAATGCGATTGTTGCTCAGCAATCGACAACTCCAGCAGACATCGTCTTAGTGGATAAATGGGCTGGCGCGATCCTCGAATCTCATTATAATAACAAATAGGGATACTTTGGGACCATAACAACCAGGACAATAGTTGATAGGATCTATCAGGTCAGCTTCGTATCACCAGACTATTCATGTCTTGTCCACACACAAAACCACTCTACTCTAAATGAAATGGTGAAACTATCATCACGCAACATTTCAATTTCAGCATCGCTATATCCATGATAGCCGTGATCTATCAGCATAATAGTTGGAGCCTCTGGATCCTCTGATCTTATAAGTAATAGCTCTTCCCTCTATTGATTGTTGTAGCGTGTTGTAGGCATCTCTACTCATACAGTTTACAAAGTTTCGAAATTCAGGATCCAATGAATGGCATGATTTCGTGTCGGCTTCTCTTCGATGGCGGAAGGTGACATCGCTCCTAATGGTTATTGATACGGATATCACCATTTAGGGGGTCAGATCGACGGACGGTGGTCTGCTACTGGATTGTTAGGCAATAAGCTTATGATAAGTTCAGGAACTGCTCAACACAACAGGATCAATAGAACAAAACAGATTCTATAATCCTACCGTACATACAACAGCTAATGAAGATAATTAGTTGTTTTCCAATATGACGCAATATATCGGTACAAGTCAGCCAGCCAGTCGAGTTAGCTCGTTATAAAATCAAAGTATTGCTGTCGAAGTGATTCTGTGGAACCACTGATATATTATGATATATTGAATTTGCAGTCCAGCACTTCGAAATCTAAAGGATGACTCTCTTTCAGTCTGTTAACAAAAAACTAACACATTCTTAACTATAGTGTTGATAACTTTGCATTAAAATACATTTCAGTCCACCTATTTCGCTACCTATAGAAATATTCCAGGAGTTCGGTGATATCGGTCATTTCGACCCGTGAAAATGCCTCACACATTTGCGCTGAAAATCGAACGTGTGGATATACAAAGTAGCTGCTGTAGATTAAAGATGTAGTAGCAGGGCATTAAATATAGCAAGCAATTATTTCTGAAGAAAACCCAAATGGTCGCGATGCAACAAATGCAAAAATAATGGCAGATCATTCATTCAACATAGGCACGCACAAGTGTGTGATTACTTAGATAAGAACCGAACGAACGAAAATAATTTGGGAAATGTGATGGTAAAATGGCCATTATAATTAACAAATTTGTCTCTGGAAAAACATTTGGTTCATTATTTACAGCCCAACCATATGGGTTGCTGAAGTATATTTTACATGCTTTACAAACATATATCGACCCAGCTTACCGCCTATTTTTTTAGACACACACCACCACCGCTATAGGGTATGTATTTTCTGTCACTGTAAACAATGAAAATTTCAGTGCGATTAATTACTACGTTAAGGACGATTTTGTGCCTAGTTCACCGCTAAATTCAAAATAACAAATGCCATAGCTAAAATATGTTTTTCTTACTGTATTTGGTTTAATGTAACGGCATTATCAACGCATGGTAAAGAAGAGCAGAAGAGCCTATAGTCAGTTAACCATTGTCCCATTGCATCTAATCAGTGTGCATATTTGTAGGTGGAGAATTCAGAGGCTGAAGATTGAGTCTTTTTCCTGGAACGGGTTGGCCTATTTGTTGACCCCTGTGTGAGAGACCAGTTGATGTTACACACCATCTACAGCTCCCTGACGATCTCCATCTATAGTGAGATGCTCGTCATGACT
>CM067352.1:1115661-1129958 GCA_034190875.2 Urechis unicinctus | reverse complement strand
TCAACCTGCATGATTCCCTCACTTAAATTGTCTACTGATTTTGAAAACTTGTCCAGTGGCAATTAATAGGCACAAAAGACGTGAAGGCTTACCAAGGTTAAAGACGCGATTCCCAAATAGCGCGCATTGAGGACTTACAAGGTGAAACAGCAGCGTAAATGTTGACCAAATTGTGCATATAATGAGCAACGTTGACGACCATAATATATTATTGAGCACGCTATGGTAGTTAAGAATACTTCGGATGGTTCCTCTTGTTGTCATTCACTATACAGGTCAGCAAGGTGAAAGGAGAGACAAGTATGACCAGTTTCATGTATTGGCTAAAGTCTTACCCATCTAAATAACTTGCGACGGCTTTGGCAAGTCGTCCATAGAAATACTGTCTTCGATTGATTGACGAACCAAATCGTCTCTGATTAGTTGGCTTATTGTTGCTAAGGAGGAAGCTGAGGATATAACGGGGATATCGACTTTTACTGCCGCATTGCAGTATACGATAACAAGTTTTCTTCAAAGAACAGAAATCTAATGCCTATTGAAACCTTCAAAATGACCTATTCCAGTAAAAAGGAGCTAAATCAACTTTGAGCCTTATTAAAACGACATGGAACGACTATTTTGCCAATGGCTTGCATTATGTAATCTATATTAAATGCATAATTATGTAACAATGCACTTGTTTGTAGTTATTGCGTTTTATAAGCACAGGTTACAATAGCTTTGTAATTTATAAGCAAGGTGACATATTGAACTAATGGTTAAATATGATAGGCGGGTATTCTTCGAGCTCAGCTTTGGTCTTCGCGACTACTCAAGGTTTCACATACGCCTAAGGGATTCTATCACGTTGTTGGCTATGGATTATTTAAAGTAGAGGGAGCTCTATATAGTGAACTTTTGAGGCAATATATACTACAGGCGAAACTGAATGCCGATGATATACTGGCTTTTGTCATGATGAGGCATTACAACCATAATCTTGTTCTCGAAAACAACACGTAAACGACGTCGTAGATGATTTAAACGAATCGTGCGTCAACTAAAAAAGGCTGGTATGGCCGGTTATACGAGTGGAGGGGGCATAGTTGAAAGTTGCATTGGAAGATATAATTTATCGGTCGGGCGGTGATATTCATATATGCTGTCCTGCAGCGGCGAAAAGTATATTGCGATCGGTCGATACATTACATCAATATATGTATTTACGTATCTATATGGATCGAGATTTGGGATGAATATTTGTTAATGGTCATCAACGGTATCATGATTATTTAGCATTTGTCACATCAACTTTTAGAAGTTTTATATATATATATATATATTATATATATATATATATATATATTATATATATATATAGAGATATATACAGACATACATAGATAGAGAAGAATATATAGATGTAATGGTCTATGTCTTTAAATTTATACATATAATATACATATATAAATATATATATACTAACATATATATATATATTATCTAAATATATATATATATCTATATAGGTATATATATATAGATATATATATATATATATATATATATATATATATATATATATACATATATATATATATATATATACATATAAATATGTATATATATATCAAATAAGGATTTTTGGAATAGTATCTTCGACTTTAGTGTATACTTGCTTTTAAATATATGCACACATATTTCTACCAGATTATTAGATGATATGTTCAATATGCGGTGATGTTTTAATGTGTAATTAAGTTCTTCTTTGCTGAAACACATAATTGCATGTTGCGTAGTGAGAGCACAGAACATTGGACATTGTTTTGAAATACATCGCAGTTATATGGCGTCTGGCCCTGAATCATCAGATGCCTTATATTGGATCAAGGGTCAGTATATACTCCTCCGTACCTTAGCAGACCAATCGAGAGTGATGCATCTGTTCAATTAATACACAGGTGCACGTCGTACAGCTGACTTGGGCCTACATGACTTATCCTGACAGGATTGATTACAAAGGACGCGTCCTATTATGGGCAATATGGTTTTCATATAGGTAGCGTCAATTGCTGGTTTTATGATATGACTATGGAGGTTATGTAAAGCTGACCTTGTGAGACCTCCTGTGTCCCAGATTGCTCTAAGACTAGATATTTGAATGTCAGTCTAACTGATTTACTGTTTGTAGCATGCACAGAATGTTTTACTGATCAAATTGAAGCATGGTTAACTTGCTTGCTACACTGACCCCCTGTGCCCCATATTGCACTATGTCAAGAGATTTGAAAGTCCAGACTAGCCGATGTACTGCTTGTAGCGTGACTAGAATGTATTTGCTGATCAGGTGGAAGCTAGATCGATTTATCAATGTTCAGATTGTTCTGCATTTCATTGATGACATGTTATTGTACTTCATGAATGGTGGACAGCACACACCCGCATAGAGAGACCATACGATAACGAAGAAAAGACATATATATGTGCAACGGAGTTAGGCAGACCAAGGGATTGGGCACAGAATTATGATAGACATATACGGTGACCATAATAATGTTCCAGTGCAAGGCTAAATTACTAACCATTGAAGTGATTTACCTATAACACATGGTTAATTCATCAGCCAGAAAACAATCGTAAGGATATAATTCAGTCCGAATCTTGTATAACAATGCTATAAGAAACCCATATTGTAGGAGCCAGTCTGGCTGTTTTCGCACGTTTTTGCGGGCGCAACGTGGGGTCGGAAGGGAATTATGACGACATCACTTTGTAGTCCTTTAACCACAGGGATACTCGGGTGGGCTTACGCATTGCCGCATTGTTGCTTATATCAAGCATGTTTCGCTGCCCTATTCACTACGTCTGTCCATATCATCTCGGCTAGCGATCGTTTTCAGCCATTCAACTCTGTGTCGTAATTGCAGTTGGTGTCTGTTGCATCCTGTCTTACTTATTATACGCTATCCACAGCCAGTTATCATCAGCTAGTTTTGGAATCAAGTACCTACACAGGCACCATGATTTAATTAAGCGCAATTTTTCACGAACATCAACAAATCGATATATATATATGAAGACATTCAAGCACGGCATTTGAACAGTTTGCTTTTCTTCGCAATGTTTCAAAGGACAACGTCTGTCGCCAGGTATGTTAACATCCATTTTATTTGCAATATTCAGTGGTAATATATATGGTAAAAGATCCCTTGTGATGTAGATCAAGCCTGTTAAACAGCGAAATATCTGTTGAGATCCATGATTATACAACAAATACATACACAATACGTTTAATAGGAAATACCTCGAAAAATAGCAACTTCCGCGATTAATGCCCGGCGATTATTATTTTTTCACTCTTTAAAATTTGCATTGTGCATTTAATATGAAACTATTCAGTATGTCTTGTTATCCCATTTATTCAACGATACGTACCCACCCGACACAATTCATGACTGAATTGGCCATACATGATGCGCTGCAGATGTATGACGAATGCGTTCTTAGTCTATCTGCATGAAAATCAAGCTCAGTGCTCATGGAGACTAGTGAGGGTGTGGGAGGGGGTGGGAGGCGTCTCATTTTGTGGCTTTGACTTCTGAAGGCAACCCTGTTCATACATGAAATTATCCTAAATTGCATAGATATTCTATTGCGAAAGATTGGGTAAACAAACTATCAATATGACGTTCAAATCTAGTGGAAAGCTGAGAAGAGGTTGATTTCTATCATCAAGAATTATTGAACCAAATGTACACAGTGTGTACAATCCCGATGAGAATTGTTTCTCTTGGTTTGAAAGCAACTCTGCCTATAACTTATGAGCATTGTTGTGACTAATGCATAGGATCATGGCTATTGACGTCGATAATGTCTATTATTTAAATTATTAGATGATGATGCACTGAATAAAACTTAGGTTATGTCCCTTTTGTAGCGATCTAAATATTAGTTTTTACATATTTTTATACGAAGAAAGGTGCCAAAACAAAAAACCGGATCAATTCTGAAATGATGGATGGTGATATATTTGCAGTAGAAAACGTCTGTATACATCACATTTTACATGATTGAATTTTGTTCAAATCAACTTTGTGCTAGGTTACAGACGCAGATGTTCACACGCCGTGTGCCTATCAGCTCGTTTTGTTGACCCGTCGTTCTCCAGCAAATCAAATGAAGTCAAAATGTCTAGCTTGCTCATTTTACTTTCGCGTTAAACAACTGTGTACTTGCCACTCGCGAAATCGTTGTTCCGTAGGGTTTTGCAAACATGCAACAAAGCTTTCTACTTCAATTTTACGAACTGATGCTACGAAGTCTTGTGACTTGCATGATCAAAAGTTAAGTAGAGTTCATTATATCACGCTGAAATAGGTTGCTTAATGTAGAGCATTATCAGAAGTATGTATAACAAATTCCAGTTCATGATAACATTTCTTTGTATATGGTCTCATGTAATGTTGATGCAGCGCAATATGCAGACAAATTGAAGTATTTATTACACATATTTATGCGGGGGTGAATATTATACAACAGCTATATGAACCCAAGGGATTTAAATCGCCCGCAAAATCTGGGGATATGTTGACAGCGGGAACTTAGCACAACTATGCAACAGTAGGGAAATTTCGGAAAGTATGCTGCAGAATATGGTTGTCCTGTGTTACCCACGCGTAACGAAATGACCATGCGGCACGTGCATCAACGGCTGCCACGTTCTATTTGCCATAAATTGTCTTTGACAATGAGTGAGAAAATGAAAATAACGAACATGGATCCACCTCATTTAAAAGTAATGCGGAGTCGTGGTGAATCAGTATCTTTTCTGCTATTGGAAATCGTGCTGACTGAAGCCAATGTAGATTTTCCGCAATATTCCTTTGTTTCGGTGAACTCGCTCAGATTCATTTCAGGCTTTAATGGTGGTACATTAGCGTTACATAGATATAATGACCGTAAATGTTGTCACAACGCGAGCACACAAATCTTGTATGTGGGTATCACAGGTATAGCGATCGTTTGATGCTCTGGTGATTTCGCATTTAGGCTGCAGTGAAGGGAGGGTCTAATATTTATGATAGTAAACAGTCTGCTCAAATAACCAAGTCAGCGCTATTAACTATACTGATTGTAAACATCCGCAGATGGGCATACATGAATCATTTGTGTCTTGAAATATATTAAGTGTCACATTATTTTGATAGATACTATATGAGGTTGGCACTGTGGTTCAGGCATCAGCTCTGCTTACATAAACCACCAGCCCTATGTATGCATTCGCCACACTACTCCAGGAATAGATAGAATTAGCATCGATATATAACAGCTGACAAAAGGTATGGTACCCACGATCATATTGCCGTTTACGCATGGGTTCATGAGAGCGAAACATCTGCAACTCATCATCAGGCCTTCACAGATGGTTAATACGGATTAAAAGGTTTTGCGACTCTAAAATTTAATCTTGCGCAATATCTTTATAAGCGAGAATCGTTTATGACAATCATTACACGAAGGATTTAGATGCTGGTTTCTTAGATTGCATGGTCTCCCATTACCACAAACTGTACTTAATATTATCGTCCGGATTTATGTTATGCCATATTACATGCCAGACATAGAACATATTCGTTAATGTATCTAACTGACTGTGTAGTTATATAAGTGGTGCCAACAGAACGATGCCAGTCCTGCCGTACGTGTATTCACATCAAACGATGACGTGACCAAAACAAGCAGCAATCGGACGATCCGTGATCAACAGTCTGGTTGAATACAATGTATAGTAACAAGGACAAATGCTACATTAATCACCAGAATGCATTCGCTGTGCTCAGTCTGCATTAAGATTTATGTGTGCAGTATTCCAAACAGAAATAGGCTATATCAAACCACGCTTTCATCAGCTACTCGAAGATTTTATGAAAGCGTAAAAAGGTAACGATGACCCAATTTGAACAATTTGTGTAGGCACACAGTCGCTTAGATGGCGCGAGGCTTGCTCTTACTCTATGCCTATTCACTGTGAAGTTGGTATCTGGTAGTGGTATGTCGAGTCATTTGTCAATGTACGCAATTGTCGAAGACATAGCTACTCTAAAAGTCAGAGGATTAAGGTGGCGAGGAGGCGTTTTAGTGGTCTGCTTTTCTTTTATTACATGAACATAAGTAAGGAAATTACTCACGAACGCGCAAGCTATTACGTCCAGATACATCTAGTCAACTACACGGATAGCCTTAGCGCTACCGCCAATATATATGATAAATTGATCAAGAGTCGAGTTGTTCTAGCATAGTTATGCGGTGCGTTAAAATTATATTATCTAGCGAGTGCGCTTTACGGAGGTTGATTCACTATCAACTCACTCACAGGCTCTGTTTTGCAAGCGAACTTTGTGCGTATTGCCAACAAATACATTCGCTATGCCTCAAGGCAATCATCATCCTGCAGTAACATTTTGAGCAAAATCATAGTTGCATTGTTCGCGCGTCAGGGGTGGGCCACTCACGTGTCATAGGTATCAGTTCCATTGAGCTGAAAAATAACAAATACCAATGCCACGATAGCAATGGTCCAATTCAATTGTCCCTGACTAACCAAAGGGTAAGTGCTGCTAATCAATATGCGGTGACATAGATACTCATGTGTACTTATAAATCATCTTCACCAAGATAGGGGTCTTACTTACAGTGTAGACCTTTATGTCCATTACAAATGATAAAAGTTTTCCTCATTACAGGCATATCAATACTAACGACCTGGTATGTTCCCATTTTCAGCTTGGATATAGCCTTTGTCAAATATATCTGACGCATCCTTGGAGGTAAAATCCGTACAAACGTTTATGGTGAAAATTTAATGATTTGTCGAAGCTCGAACGCAAAACTAGCTTGATATTTGCCTAATGCGTATTGGAACACAAAGAAAATTGCCAAGTTAATACATTGGGAGTGAAATGAATACCTCCATGTCCACGTCTGCACTTGGAAACAATCATTTAGCAGGCAATATTTCCAACATTACATACTTGCTAGCATGTTTTTCGTCATAAGGAGTAGAACCTTAGATAGTTACACAATGAATTATGTATACATATATGGTCGTATAACATGCCTTATACAGCATACAGTTTTATAAATTATCGGTTACCAATCTATACATATATCATCATATAACACTACTGTGTATACAGCCTTCCATTAAAATGGGTCAATGCGCACAGTCACGGTATGCTTGTTGTTTACGATGAGTACACCGAGCATTTTAAACCAGACATCCACTGCATCCAGATGCAACATACACTTGTAATAACTGTCGAATATCCGGTATGTAAGTCGTTCTGTTTATCAGATGAAATTACCATTAACCAACCAACGTCAACGTCCGCAGTATTTACTCGTGCTAGACAGAAATTGGAACTAGACTATTACAATCACACCCTCACCCCCTTTCATAGTCAATGCCATCGATCTCATTCCCCATTCTACAGTGAACTCAGAAATCCACACCTTGTTTGATATGTAATGTCGTCCTGACAGGTAGCAGTAGAGAACTGTGTCTCTTATGAACACGACCATCGTTTGGCTCATTCAATTCTATATCCATGCGGCTAGAACGACACATTTACGTACCGAACAAACCCTTTTACAGTGTTTCGGCTATCACCAAGTAAATTGCAAGCATCGCAAAGAGCCGTAAATCTGGTTCGAACATGATGAGCACAACATGGAAGAAGGATATGGCGTGCATCGTAAGAAACGCTATGATCAATTGTTGCAATGGAAAGCCGTATCTTGCCATTGACCCATTCGAACGTAACTTGAAATTTAACATTAATGGTATCGAATAACTGCTTGAAGTAACAACAACCAACTGCACACGCTACATTATCAATCAACCACTAAATATTATATAACATTATGAGGTTAAGAGAAGGTGGTTTATCCATCATTAAATGCCACTTTAAAACTAAGCGGGCGAAGCAGAAATGACGTTGATCTTTTTGTGCGAATTGGTGTATGACAGATATGTCCAGGCTGAAGTGATGAAGAAATCAGTGAACTCAAACAGGGTCAGTATAGTGCTTCCAAGAACGAGTCCAAGAGCTCCACCGATGTCACAAAGTAAAGCGAGGATGGTATAGGACGGTACAGCTATGATTTCTTCCGATGTCAGTTCAGACATGTAGACGTATATCTGGGAATTCGAATCCAGAAACGTTTGCGATGAAATTCCAAACGAATAACTGCCAGTTATAGAATCGGCGAATGCATTCGACAGGTCTGCCAAGTGGAGGGCGTTTTCGTAATATAATTGGTTGCACTGCTGAGGGCAATTGCAGTTGGACTGAAGACCTTGTTTATACCATTCGTTCATTGCTTTATCCAAGCATATGGCCTTGTCATAAAAAGAACATGACCGGTTGAATTCTAGTACAAACAGACAATGATATGATTGTGATAAACAATATTTAACTCGCACATGGACATAGAAATGTGTTCTGCAGAATGCTTTATAAATTATAATGCTAGCAGTGCTATATTTCAATACAGACTACCCGTCACAAGATTAGTCTTTTTCTACATAGTAAGCTAGTGATTTCCCAGAAACACATAACATTTTCATTAAATCCTATCGAATAAGTATTGGTTTATATGCTTAATGACGGAATATTATAAGCACATAATGAAGTGTGATCCTGGACCTTGGACATTCCTAGATGCTCCAAAACAATAGCTTAAGATAACTTCTTAGGGAGCAATAAACCTTCTTTTGCACGCTATTGCAGTTAAACTCTAATCGTTATATAATTTGGTACGTTCAGCAGAGCACAATACTCACGCAGATGGTGCTTAGGCAAATAATCTAAAGCGCAGCCACATTCTGAATGTAAGTATGAGGCTCTACATTCCTCCAAGCAGACGGTTCTTCTGTAAGTTGGCTCATTTTCACATCGCCCATAAGGTTCTGGCAACTTGGTGACCTATATGAGTGTTTGGGGGTACAGTTAAGCTGGTAATAATGGCTGTCATACGCCTCGCAAACATATATACATTGGCCGCCAAAGTGAAAGAAATATTGACAAAATATAGAAAGTATCATTCATTTACATTACGAATAGTTGTTGGCAGCGCTAATATGTTCCCGACTGGGGCGTAGATACCATGCTGGTCCAGGGCCGGAAACTCATTGTGTTCATGGATCATCACCTACAACATGCAAAGCCAAATGGCATCTTGAACATTATGGGAGCACATCTGGCTGCTCTTGGCACAAAACTGAATGAATTTTGATCAATTCTGCACGTCGCAAATGCCAAATAACATACCCTGTGTCCTTTAGCAGGTGAGTTAAGCACGCCATAATCTGACTGGTTTGATGACATTAAGAGCTGTAGTCCATATTTCGCCCCGGCGCGCTCCACGTACAAACTCCCATCTGCAATAGGATATGTCCTATATTACTTGCGTACTGTCATTCACAGCCTCCGCCGTGTGTCAAACAAAAGTGAAAACGCAAACAACAGTTTTAGACGTTTGTCAGTTAATGCCACACATTGGTTCGTAATACGTACTTGCGTTGAACTGCGCACACATTCCCAGTGATGTGTAAAAGGACGTTATAAGTTCGGGCGGGCAGAAAGCTCCATTGAAAAAACACTGCAGTTAATAACGGAAATAATGTAGACGCAATTTGTAATACAGAAACACCAAGTTTTTCTTAATAATCAAGTTCACACAAGCTATGTTGCGAACCTGTTCAGTGTACTGCAGAGCTTACCTCGCTCCAATAGTGATTCCTAACAATCCCCTAATCTTAAACCTCAATCATTTGTTTACGATAATGGCTTACCTGTATGATTTGTCGGAATGATGTGGTTTGCCATTGTAATAAGTGAAAACAAATTTATTATTAAGCAATGGTTACCTTTGTCTCTTCTCAAACACCAATTATGTCCCTTACATCTTGCGTAATATGTTCCCGTTTACTATCTGCCTTATTTATCGCTTTATTTTTCTGCCAGATTGGTCTCGTATACACCAGCATGTAAGAGTATGAAATATAAATACTTACCATGGTAATTAGTTCAGCTGGCATCAATTCTTGCTCCGCTTCTATTATGGACTTGTTACCAAGAAAGTTGAGTAGCTTTGCAGAATCTTCATCCCCAAGTTGTAAGTCCTCTCTATACCAGAGAGGAAACACCTGTGTAATGACGTCGTAAATATCTGTGACATTCAAAACAATTGCAGAAGGCGATCAACATTTTGCTTACACATTGTAGACACAGTTCTTGCATGGATGGAAGATAACTTACTGAAATAGCATGATGTTCGTGAACTGCAGTGATAAAGGGACATTACTAAAGTAGACATTATGCAATCGGAGAGACACCGAAACCCATTGACATAATAGATGACTACCGTTCGGCTCAATAGTCGTTATAATTCAAATCCAGTTCCACGTATCAATTTAACAAAAAATGGATAATGCTGTAAAAGGCTTCAGTTTGCAAGGGAGGTATAAGAAATGCTTTTAATTAAAAGGAATTTTCATCGAAGACACATCAACAACACTAAAGCATAAAACGTGTCACTGAGTAAACTAAGATGCATCGTTAGTCAGTGTTACCACAAGTATTAGTTTAACTGCACGTTTATTATTGTACAGTGGCAGTTTTATGTGGTATTTGTTTTTTAAATTTCCCATACGACTATGACAAAGCTCCGATGCTTACCGTTTCGCAGTAACGCTTGTTTGCTCATTCTGTTCTCACTGCATACAGTTACCGTTGGAAACGGTACAGATGGAAGGTGATTGATTTCCAAAGTAACACTGGTAGGATAAGCGAAATAATAACTTATCCTGCTTATAAGCTGATAAACCATGAATGCAATACCAGCTAGAACAAGTAGCAGCCAGATACTTTTACGCACCAAGCTAGCTCCCTCAAGGAAAACATACTTCAAACCCACGATACTGACACCATCTGTAAAGCCGCTCAACTCCTTTTTCCATACAGCTCCGATGTCGGAACCAGATTTACGACTGGTGACATTACGTTCAACGTCAGGTGGTAATGACAAATTCATTGTATAAGTGTATGTCTTTACGGAAATATGTCTTCTCTTTCTAGGCGGATGGCCACTGGGTGGATAATGACTTGAACGAAGCAAATGCTGGCTCTATAAGTATGCGATATAGAGTAGGTATTGATTCTTGCGTTCACTGTTGTTAGGAATTGAGATCGCTGGTGTTGACCATTAGCCCCAGGCAGTGATTGCTACCGTGTAGTCCGCTTGTATTTGCTTGTTCCAATATTTGTATCTCAAGCAAATAAAAGTGGTTTGACAATAGCTGGCTAATGAGAGTAAATCAACAGAGTAACTTACGTCCCAGATATTACACCTCCATTGCAGGTTTATATAACTTTCATCGTGTGACCGTCTTACGCAGCAAGATGAATGCGGTAACGATAATCGTAGAATCAGATTATGGTAACGTAGCTGTCTGGTTAAAGTGGCCTTGTCTTCAGATAATCATTAAACAAGTATGTAGAGATGTTAGCTTTGGCTATTATTCACCAGTTTTAATGGAGGGTATTATACTTATACATCAATGAATGCTTGCATAACGTATTGTGTTACTGATATGTTATAGGTGTTTTTATGAGTAGCGGTTATATAGTCCTACCTGGTAAACGTGGATTATAGTCATATATATAACTTGTATTGCACTATTCTATGACTGCTTCCATTTGATTTTAAAAAAGATGCTTTGCAGAATATTCTTCTTCAGTGTGCATGTCATCTCGGTTGCAGGCTACTTCATCGACCAATGACCGTTTAGTACTCAAGACATGCTCCACAAGTTAATGCCTGTGTGACATATGAAATTAACTCGCTCCGCTTTAAAACCATTGCGCTTAAAATTACCAATCATTCGGGAGGGTGGTCGAGGATCTGATCGATCGATATCGACCGAGTGAGTTGCGCAATGCTTCTTACCGTACTTAAGCCGTTGAACCAGACACCTATGAAGACAGATTTTCTCATTTTCCAGTTGTTGTTGACACAGATATAACTTGTATCGACTGCAGTTAAATGAATACAATACCGTTTGTTTATCGCATGCCAGAGCTGTGATAACCTATCATAAAGTCAGTGACAAATAAAATGGCACAGGCGTGCATCGTAAGAAACGCTATGATAATTTGTTTCAATGGAAAGCCATATCTTGCCATTGACCCATTCGAACGTAGCTTGAAATTTAACTTTAATGGTATCAAATAACTGTTAGTTCCGTTTTGTAATATTTAGTATTGATCTCAATCGGATTAGATTTCTACCCTTTTCAATCACAAGAAGCCACTTTCATTTGATCATGCGTAAGTATCCACACGAAGCAAATTCAATGAGAATTTCTCAGCCACACTTTTGTCTGCTTCGGGTGTAGATGAAAACGTGGCTGATGAACGCATGACAATACTTCCTTCACTGATATCGAAGGAAAAGTACTGATATCATCCACGCGCACAACTTCATTCTCGCAAGTCAACCTGAATGATTCCCTCACTTAAATTCTCCATTGAGTTTGAAAACCTGTCCAGGGGAAATGAACAGGCACTCAAGACGTGAACGCTTACCAAGGCCAAAGAAGCCATTCCCAAATAGCGCGCATTGATGACTTATTCGATGAAACAGCGGCGTAAATGCTAACGAAATTGTGCATATAATGAGCAGCGTTGACCACCATAATATATCATTGAGCACGGTAATGTAGTTAAAAATACTCCGAATCTTTCATCTTGTTGTCATTCACTATAAAAGTCTGCGAGGTAAAAGGGGAGACAAGTATGGCCTGTTTCATGTATTGGCTCAAATCTTACCCGTCCTGATAACTTGAAACGGCTTGGCAAGTCGTCAATAGAAATACAGTCTTCGATTGATTCGTGAACCAAATCGTCTCTGATTAGTTGGCGTATTGTTGTTCAGGAAGTAGTTGAGCGATTTCCGGAGATATCCCCTTTCACTGGCGCAATGCGGCATGCGATAACAAGTTTGCTTCAAAGAACAGTAATCTAATGCCTATTAAAGCCTTGAAAATGACCTATTCCAGTAAAAAGGACGTAAATCAGCTTTGAACCTGATTAAAAGGGTCCTCCACAGAACGACTATTTTGCCAGTGGCTTGCATTATTTTTTACAGATTAAAAGCATAATTATGTAACAATGCACTTATTTGTAGTCTTTCATAGCTTTTAATAAGCACAGGTTACAATCTCTTTGTGATTTATAAGCAAGGTGACATATTGAACTAATGTTTAAATATAATACGCGGGTAATCTTCGCGTTCAGCTACTGTCCTCGCGGCTCCTCAAGGTTCACATACGCTTCACTGATTCGATCTCGTTGTTAACTATGGATTATTTTAGGTAGAGGGAGTCTTATATAGTGAATGGAAGCTGGCATGACCGGTAATCCGAGTGGAGGGGGCATATCTGAGAGTTATATTGGATGATATAAATTACGAGCTTGATGAACATTTATTGCAAACATTTACCAAACACACATAGTTCAGCATAAGTTTGACTGGCCCGGCCGGACGGTGATATTCATATATGCTGTACTGCAGCAGCAAAAGGTAAAGTGCGAGCGATCGGCACCTAACATCAATATTATGTACTTACATATCTATATGGATCGAGATCTGGGATAAATATATGTTAATTGACACTATTTAGGTTATCAACAGTCTAGTGATTATTTAGCAATTGTCATATCTAGTTTGAAAATTGCAACTTGCGCTCAAGGCAATCTCCATCTTGATAAAATAACGTAATATTACGCAGTTTTAGTTTCATTCGCCATGTGGCTGTGAGTACCCACAAATGTTGTTTTTTTTTAAATGCCAAGGCAATATAGATGAATACATATTTTCCATCTAGGGTAGGTATTGCCAAATAAGACTCATCGACAAAATGTGCTCAAATTCGGAAAGCAATAGATCGCATGCAAAAGACCTTGTCTGCGCATGCGCGCAGAGACCTCTCTTGTCATCCAAAACAAACATGAAGCAGATATGTTGGAGATTTAAACTTTGCAAAATTTGACTGGCTGAATTGAATCGCATACGTCAAAATCTCACATGTTATGACGTATATAGAGGCGATCTCGGGGTTGATGTCTCACTGGTATCGCAGTGTACATTGCAACCCAGTGTGTGTGGGGGGGGGGGGGGGGTACCTAATTTGTTCAGGCACGTACAAGTATAGTGCAGTTCAGGCGCCACGATCACGCCCATCCATCGTC
>CM067352.1:1081081-1115561 GCA_034190875.2 Urechis unicinctus | reverse complement strand
CATTATTTGTGAAGCCACATATTGGTAAAGCCACAATATTGGTAAAGCCACAACACTTGAGAAGCCACAACATTGGTGAAGCCAAAATATTTATGGAGACACAACACTGGTGAAGCCACAGTATTGGTGAAGCCAAAATATTGATAAAGTCACAACACTGGTGCAGCCACAAAATTGGTGAAGTCACAATATTGATGAAGCCACAATATTGGTGAAACCACAACACTGGTGAAGCCACAACATTGGTGAAGCCAAAATATTGATGAATCCACATTATTGGAAAAGGAACAGTATTGATGAAGCCACAATACTGATGAAGTCAAAATATTGATGAAGCCAAAGAATGGGTGAAGCCACAATAATGATGAAGTCAAAATATTGATGCAGCCACAACAATGGTAACGCCTTAACACTTGTGAAGCCAAATATTGATGAAGCCACAGAAATGGAGAAGCCACAGTATAGGTAAAGGCCACAATATCGATGAAACCACAGTATTAGTAAAGCCACAACATTGGTGAAGCCACAATATTGATGTCACAATATTGATGAAGCCACAATATCATTGAATCCACAACACTGGTGAGGCCACAACAATGTTGAAGCTAAAATATTGTTGAAGCCACAACCTTGGTTAAAACAAAACACTGGTAGAGCCACAACTTTGGTGATGCCACATTATTTGTGAAGCCACAATATTGGTAAAGCCACAATATTGGTAAAGCCACAACACTTGAGAAGCCACAACATTGGTGAAGCCAAAATATTTATGGAGACACAACACTGGTGAAGCCACAGTATTGGTGAAGCCACAACACTGGTGAAGCAGCAGTATTTGTGAAGCCTCAATATTGGTAAGGCCACAACACTGGTAAAGCCACAACATTGGTGAAGCCAAAATATTGATGAAGCTACAGTATTGGAGAAGCCACAGAATTGATAAAGCTACAATATTGATGAAGCCACAATATTGGTGAAGCCAAAGTATTAGTGAAGCCACAACATTTGTGAAGCCACAATATTGGTGAAGCCAAAGTATTGGTGAAGCCACAACATTGGTGAAGCCACAATATTGATGTCACAATATTGATGAAGCCACAATATCATTGAATCCACAACACAGGTGAAGCCGCAACAATGTTGAAGCCACAACACTGGTGAAGCCACACCACTGTTGAAGCCAAGAAATTGGATGAAGCCACAGTATTGGTGAAGCCACAATATTGGTTTAGTCACGATATTGATGATGCCACAGTATTGGAAAAGCCACAGATGTGTAAAGCCACAATATTGATGAAGTCACAATATTGGTGAAGTCACAGTATTAATGAAGCCACAATATTGTACAGCCATAAAACTGGTGAAACCACAATATTGATGAAGTTGTGAATTTACCATTAACATAAAATTTGTTTTCATGGTGGTTAAGCACATGGACCTTAATATTGCAAATGTAACTCATTATGTAGAATAGTGAGGAGGTCATGTGGCTTCATCTACATTACTGTCAGTAATGTAGACGAAGCCACATAACCTCCTCACTATTCTTATCTTTAACTATTCATTTATATCAAATCACCAAATGTCATGAAATAAAAGGACTAAAGAATATTTCTCTTCACTTAACAAGAGCCTAGTGGGCCTAAAGCAAACCGCTGCTCCATTTGATATGAGGAGGTGTCTTGCAGAGATAGATGAGCATAATTGAGATGTTTGGACAGCTGATACTGTTGCCCATCTTGAAAAAATAAATTTCCTAAATTGGGCAGATTAACCAACACAGAGGATATTAATCTCCAATATGATTCAATTGAGATACTGGGTCCATAATATTAAACCCAGAACAGGAGGTAAAGCAGTTAATCACTACCAGATTGTGAGTGCTGCTGAGCAAAATGTCATCACAAACACCTAGTCAATCTTACTGCCTAACAATAAAGACAGAAGACCTATGGCTATTGAACTCTGCTGCTTTTGACAGCATTTAATCATAGCTTTTATTGTATATCTTTGTATTCAATGACACACCAGGGCTGAATAATAACTCCCAAACCCACTTGTCTAGCAACAATAGTCCATCCCCAAGTATGCAAAAAGTTTTAGCATTTAAGCCTAATTATTTAAGTTATTAAGAAATGATTCACCCTAACACCCATGAGCTAATAATAACTTAGCTACATTTTTCCCGGAACAAGCAATTTTAATTTGCGTTTATTTAGCAAGTCAGAGGTCAAGAGCCATAAAGCTATGAGTTAAAGTTTGCAAGATTTGGTCAATGTGAAGTTGCAAGCTTGCATTATAAGAAAACGTGCCATCAAGAATTATTCCCTATTGAGTAAATCACTCAGGAACAAAAGGTCATGCAGTGCTAATATTTACTTTGTAAGTGATCATCAATATAAGAGTGGTTCATGTTTAATTTGAGACAGGTATTCCCTATATGGTTAACATAGCTAAGAAATATTTTTTCAATAATGCCACAATCAATATATGAGTCACTTGCATTATTAAGAAAATGTGACACCAAACGTTTACAAGCAGACAGATTGACAGGGCAAAACTGTACTGTGTCATGTGTGATTTGGGATTTCAGATATGCTTAATACCCCTATCAACACTAGATCAGATGCACAGCTTTTAAGACTAACTGACAGATGACCATGGAATTTATAGCTTATACATGACATATTCAAATGATGTGATTGTACTATTGAACATTGAACATTTGACAACAATTTTACTACCAATATTGATGTGGCAGATACCCTGACAAAACAGGCTCTGGACTTCAAAAACCAACCTAGGTTCTAATTATTTGGCAAGCCACTGTTGAACTTGGCTGGCAACTAAAACTAGCACAGTTTGTTTTGGATAGCTATTATTGAGATACAGATAGGATCATTCTCTTGACTTATTGATAACAAAAGTTGTGACTATCATATAACACATAATCAAACTTATAGGAATGTAATAAAGAATTCATGTTTTAGTGTATTACAATGATACATAATATTAGCAGATCATGCTATTTCCATGTCCAATAAAAGTACTTTATAAGGTAGGTTAAAGGTCACATTACTGATGCAAGTTAGTATATTTTTCAAGAATGTTGAAAGCAAATTATCAATCTTCAACCTTTGAAAAAACATTGAAAGAGTAACCCCACCCCACTAACGCACTACCGCCAGAGTAGTTATAACTTATATGGTGTACTATGACACTAGGCTAGGGGTGGCTAGTGTCATAGTCCACCATACAACATTGTTAGTTACAGGGCATAAAGTCTGAAGTCTGTTTGGGTTATTGTGATACCGGAGCGGATTAGGCAATGTTTATATCTGACAGATGACAGCAAAAGCCGTAGGCAATAGTCGATACGGTTTAATGAACGTTAGGAAATACATTTAAAAAAAAAATCAGTGGTAATCGATAGATCTATCCAACCAAACTGCAGGCATCTAGTAACATTAACGTGGTATCTGGGTGTTGTTCGCCGTTGGAATAGTGTTAGTGATCGGTAAGTGTGAGTCTGAACCTGTGAACGGTAGAGCCCACGTGCGGAACAGCCCGGTGAAGCTCGCTAACCACTGTAAACTACGGGTATTTCGTAATTTGTCGTACATGAAATTTCTTTCCGCAACAATAACGTTCATTGTTACATGAATGATATTCAATCTGTAAACGTTAGAATCATACTGACCGAGCGAGAATCACATGGAAACAGTGCGTGTAAAATTGTCATGGCTGACCGATCGTCTTGTTTATGTTCGCTCGTGTACCGGAAATTCCATGAGGTATGGCAAGCTGAAATAGTTACAATCCCAAAATATACATTCAGCTTGAGCCCGCGGGTGCGTTAGTGGGAACATTTGGATTTTACGACACGAGCAAACTGATAACGCAGAACAATCTTTTTAATTAATCACTTGATAAAAACAGTCCGTTGATACGATATGCTTTCATTGATTACTCGAAACTTTGCACATCATAGATCGAAAAAAACCGGTATTTCATTTCAGTGAGATTCTCAAAACATTTTAAATGCTGATCTGCTTCTAGAATTCCCAGCTTAAGTACTACATTTGTTCTTATTTATCTAAATTAAACATTATCAGACGGATTTATACTGAGAAAAAAAAACACCAAAAATGAGTTGACAAAGACTTACAACCACGGATTTCCCAGTAAAATCGCCATTTTTTTTTTATATCCGCCGGTAAAGATATTTGAGCGTGTGCCGCACGTTATTCTTTAATCTGCTGATTTATATATTCATTCAAAATTTGTATGTTTTTCATTTCAAGCGATAATTTAAAACAAAGAATTGTTCATTGAAGTTAAAAGTCACACAAATCATGAATATAAGTTTGAAGCAAATATACATCGAACAAAGCCATATAATGACCGATTATTCAACATGGCCAAAATGGTCCTTTTGGCCAAAATGTAAATTCAGGCAAATGCATTTAACGCCAAGAAAAAGTGGATAGTTATCCCGAATAATAAGATTCCAACCTTAGGAGGAGAGAAGCAAATAAAGTTACTATTTCGTGGGGAAGCGCAGCTGTGTAAACCTATGGGATGACGCTGACTATTTTGGCCCCATGATCATCGGCCAAAATGTAAGTATGGGCCAAGATGGTTGGTGAATTGTACCAAAATGGTCGGACTTGTATAATATATATATATATATATATATATATATATATATATATATATATATATATATATATATATATATATATATATATATATATATATATATATATATATATACCTATATATATATCTGGGAACCGATAATATATATATATATATATATTTATATATATATATATATATTTTATATATATGTGTGTATATATACATATATATATATATATATATATATATATATAATATATATATATATATATAGATATATATATATATCTCTCTCTATATCTATCTCTCTCTATCCTATATCTATATATATATCTCTATATATATATATATATATATATATATATATATATATATACATATATATATATATATATCTGGGAACCCGATAATATGGAACTACTATCGTGGACAGCTAAGTCTAATATCTCATCCTCACAACATTCATGTCTAAGAACGGCCTCTGACCTCGGGACAAGGTTGACATTTTTGACAAACAGCAAGGTAGCAATGTAAAAGACACGAATGTTATGAGATGGACAACCGGATGGTTATGTGTTTTGCGCATCAAATGACCAGGGTCGGATTTCATCAACCTAACAAGTCTTGCGTTACAAGCAAATTCAGTCTTTATATGTGACAGTTAATGCATACCTTGTCGGTATTGCTCAGATACTGCGTCTGCAATTAATGGACGCGTAATATTAATGTTAGTGCTAATCACCGACATTATGGATAACATCGGTGCATATGTTTTTTATATCTGACTATGTATGTATATTTCATATCTGACTCATAATTGTTGCTTTAATGCCAACCTGTTGTATTCACGTTTTATATACACAAAATAAACTCTAAATTGGTAAAGTATAGCAATAATGGCACTATACAAGCAGATTGTTATCGTATTCGGTTGGTCATATTTGCATAAAAAACAAATAATGCTGACAGAAAGAAATTTTGTGCTGTTACACCTAAGTGGTCAATGATGACTGTACTAACGACCACGTGGTTTTATAAAACAAATTGTCTTCCCTCCATGATTGGTAAAAATACCCAAACAAAACCGTGTCAATGGTGTCACAAGTGGAGATTGTTTTAACAACATCATCGAAAGTGGTTAAATGAAATGTCGTATAAAAAGTCATACAAGCTTTTCCTGTTCGAGGTCATGACCAAAAGATCAGAGTAATGCTTTCTGGAATAAGTTAAGGTGCTCCACTGACGCCACAGAGCAATAATGATATAAAATGACGCAGCTGTCATTTCCAATAAAGTCAACTCAGACATGAAGAAATCAATTCGAGAATACTCTTTCTGAAATGTACCCGGCGAGGTTACGGTGAAGTAGTTTCGCGTCATATATTCGGGCATGCCTGATTAATGCAGGTTGCGATCGCAATATAATTGGACTGATGTTGACAAATGTCTGGTATCAGTGTTTCATTATTTTATCGAGACATTTGGTATTCTTTTAGATATAACATAAATGGTTGAACCCTAATTATCACAAATATAATAGCGGTTGTGGCTCAGCCAGAACCGCAATTTTGCACGGGCTTTTCAGACACGGTTCTTCGTAGCATGTCATAGAAATAAGGTCACGTTTCACGCCGTGTGACCCCGGATGCGCTAGCAAACAGTCAGGTTCACGCAGCGCCACGTGCCATCAGTTTTTTCTCGGTTAGCGCCTCGCCGTTATTTAAACAAAGCTTTTACTACAACATCGACTTTCAAATTCGAGTTATTCACCTCAGCATTATATTCACATTCAACAGTCTATATAAATGGAGTCCACACACCACAGTGTTAATAAGGCAGGAAGCAGACAGGTTGGCTTAATACCGTACAGACAGGGCAAACACTCGATGCTCATAGCTGTTGGTCCAACATGACCGCTTAACTACAAGATAGTCCTGCCACAATGAACAACAAGATAGTTTAATTCCAGTTAGATACTGCTTCAGCTACCACCAATTAGACAAACGCTGCCTCATCTCAAATTACCCATTCAAACAGTCATGCTCTATGTGTCACATAAACACCCAACAGTCAAACCTTGCTCATCAGAAAATTTCACAGCCCCACTAAGCTCTCAAGCCCTGTCAAACCCAAAACCGATCGGCTATTAGGAGGAAATAACAGACCTAACCAATAACTTATGGTTTCTATCTTAATTTCTAAGGGGAAGAGGTTTCATTTGTCGACATAATTGCTAATGCAATCCACAGCAACTCTTGGAATCCTTTCAATTAACTCCTTCGCCGAATTGCAAAAAAAGTACTACTTGGAAAAAGAACAACCTGGCAAATTTAGGTTCCTTCTCGACCTTTATGAAAACACGTCGGTGAGCAGCAACATTGCAGATCTTGATGCCACAGCCAAGCATGCATTTTACCTTTTTTTAAAATAATCACCGGGGCTTACCTACAGCTGGAAGCAAAATATCTTATGCTTTCCATCTCATGCCTCTGTACCCATCCAAGAACCACCTGATAGGCTTTCACATTAATGGGTATAACTATAACATATGCATTCCCATGGGTTGCTCCGCCTCGTTTCAAATATTTGGAACCTACTCCTCTGGAGTTTTGTAGATTCTGCAAAATAAGCTTTGGTTCAGCAACGTTTCCAATTCAACCATACTGCGCCAACATACCTCACCACATTCACCAGTTTCTGGGAATAGTTAGGTGTCTCAATCGCACCACATAAAAGAGTTGACATTGAGATTGATTAAGTCACCATGATGTCGATGCTACCGCAATAAAAATCATTTCCTAAAGTGAGGTCATTAAGGCACTTGTGAATAAAAACCAAGTAACAAATTATAATTCCTCGGTAATTTCTTCCTGACACGACCTTCTTTGGTCGGCAATACGACCTCATAATGGGTGTTAGCAAACAAGCACTTCAAGTGTAACTTTCCAATCTTCAAATTTGCCAACGTAAAACTTTCATAAAACATCTGTCAATTGTCAACTCACATGACATACATTTTTTTCTCTGATGCTTCAAAAACTGAATTAGGAGGCGGCATATTGCGCATGGATTCAGGGTTTTGGCCAAACTCGTGCAAGGTTCTGACATCACAATTCTGGAATTCTATCTTGTCTTTACTCTCCTATCACATTTCACTGTGATAACCAAGCAATAGTTACCATCGCAAACGGTCTTCAAAATGTCTGTCTCCGAATCATGTAAAATACCAGGCCATTCATTTTAATCTTGCTCAAGCACCACATCACAGTCTCAGCAGCTCATATCTCCTGTGCCAACCATATTTTATGTGATATATAGTCTCGTCAACAGGTGGCACCATCTATGCTACGCCAGGTGGGGATGCAAGCCAAGCCCATAGTCATGCCACTCAGCCTTCTACCTTCATAACTACTTCAATCTCATGTAAATTAACTTAAACAATCCTCGCTAAAACAGCACCTCGACCATAGAAATTGCCTGATACATTTTACTTCTATTCAACTAAACGTTGCACTATTCATCTCTCACCTTCATCAGTCGGTCAATATAGGTCGGTTAGCGCCTCGCCGAGACTTTCTCCCTTTATTTGTTAATGTTTAATAGCCTCATCCGAGGCAATTTCGAGCCACAATTTCCATTTTCTAATGCACAAGCTGTAATGGCATATGGTTAGCTTTATGTGAGAACGTAGATCGGATCCGGCGGTTAAATGGTAATTGCCAGACCCCCCACTGAATAATTTGTCAGCTACGTTGCAGTTGTTGTCTTCCTGAGGCAATTTGATAGTATACATGACATGTTCAATTAGGTGCGGGGAAACCGACCCGGTTGCTTCCTTTCTGTTATTGCCACCAAGTCAAGTGCGTTTCCTACAACCAACTGTTTAACAAGGTTAATAGCAAATGCTTTGTAACTTGATCATTCGTTGGAGAAATGGTGAAATAGCCACACATGCATTGATCGCCCCAGATGACAACTCCACATATAACGCTCGACTGAGCGAGAACATAGTATATCATACCCTTTGGACATTCAACTAGAATGTTTATAGAAAGGACGTTATACATTCTGTCTGTATGATCCAGCAAAGAAACCTTCAGCCCTTAAACCCTTTTCAATACCATGCCTAAAACAGTTATTATATCATTCTAAGAGCCACCCTTTAAATCTACAGCTTTAACTAGATGGATTTAATATGGAAATATTGTCGTTCTCTTGAGTAGTAGCCGCCAGATTAAAACAATCGAACAGCGAGGTCATCAGCACAGGCGGAGTTCATGCGACAGTTGGGCGACAATTTCACAAGGGTCGGGGGCCAATTGGCTCCCAACCCTTATATCTGGTGTCTCCCAAAGTTCAACGCTTTCTGCCGATTCCGTGTCTGTTTAAATTCGCTCCAAATTTTGACAAACTGTAGTTTGATTACTACTTAGGTCTGGCGATCAGTTTTGTTATTCTATAAGCAGCGACATTTGTTTTATTGCAATTTTGATGCTTTCAAATATATACCCAAATTGTTGTCAACGTTACGGTTGGGCGACAGTTAGTTTTTTGTGAATTATAACATATATACGGGGTATATGTTTACGAAATACTCAGTAAAGCCTGCAAGTGCCATTCTTAAAAATTTACCATCATGCATAGGCGTGAATTATCTTTATAGGTAGTGATCGGGGGTTTTAGTACATATATATTGACAATTTTTCGCTCTTTCAGGCTCCCACTTGCTTGCGCGCCTCTCGGCGGAGGGGTTACTACGTTTTGTAATCAAGATCAGGTGAACGGAATTATACAGTGTGATTCCATACCAAAAATAGTCAATTAATAAACTGAAAAATGTTAGTACTATTCTAGTGTCAAATGACATTCAGTTAGAATTTTTGTTTAACGTTATCAACGGCATTCCAATTATTATAATATGATGAGTTACCTCACCGAAACCGGTCATTTGTCTTCGGTCCCTTGACCGCTGCATAGCAACCGCTCTGCGCGATCTGACCTCGTTTCCGCGCGGCTCTGAATAATCTAGGCGATTCAGGTTACGTTTCTGGAGCCGTGGGAAGGAAGGAATGCTGTACATGCTTACCAAGTCAACTGATATCATGAGTTGATTTAGATGGCAACATTTCGTTGGAATGTGCAGTCGGGGCGGGTGTCGCTATGTCAAACGCCATGAGGCGCTCGATATATCTCAGAACAACTCCTTGCTCAGAATAATGACAACGCAGCGTTGTTTATCTACTTGTTAATATCGGATAGGTGTTAGCACTGTGTAGGGATAGCCGATACGTGATCCTAATGGCTTGCCTGGCTATCCGTGTTGCTGCTATAAGTGGGCTGCCTAGCGCTTGGCTTAAATAAATATTTAAAAAATATATTTAAGCATATTTTTTATACTTCTCTCAAAAACTAACATAAAAAACAATTAAAATGATGTTGAAATTTTAGGATCTGGGGTTCGAAACCACAACAAGTAAGTTTTACGCTAGCCGAGCTGCCCTCTGAGCCATTTTGACTTTCGTTTTAATGTACAGCAGTATGTACTAAATAGAACAAAAATACGACGATGGTGACAATGAAGATGGCAATGATCATTCCTTTCATCCTCACATTCCTCACATTCCTTACCACCACCACCACCACCACCACCACCACCCCCACCATTATCATCATAATGATTCAGATATTAATGAGTTTTGCGAGAATGTCCATACGTTGGCGTTTGCCATGCTGTCAGTTTAATGGAGATAGAGCCTTTATTAAAGAAGTTGATGAGTGTCCTTAGGAGAGAAAACAACAGGATAAATCATGCCTCGTTCCTTTATAAGTGATGTAATTCCATACGATACAGGTAGTTCCCCGGCCCGATTACGCTCCGCTGATGCCATTGGTGACAAACGGTGGTAAGCCAAAACGACGCGAATTAACCTTGGACGCACGATCGTGCTGGAGTCGCAAAAGCTCCCCACTTCCCTTCTTGGTATCTTAGTTATTTGCCTATATGTAAATGATGTAATTAATGTTGTCTAGGCCATAGTGATAATGGAGATGTAGCCTGGATGCCAGTGCCGGGGGAGATGTGGCCTTGATGACAGTGATGTTGGCGATGTAGGCTAAGATGCTTATGTCAGTGATGCATCGAAGTTACCAAGGTGTAAGTGACAGAAAAGCCTGTCAACGTAGATATGTATAATAGTTGTTAAGGTGAATGCGGAGATCTACAGGATACAGGACAGTCAGGGCTGCTGTGAGTTCATATGTGCATGTGATGAACTATTTCGCATCTGCAATATTCGTAATTCAGTGGAACGTGCCTCTTTCGAAGCTCTTATAGATCCCCAGTATGTACAGAAGAGGTGGTCAGAACAGACATATAAAGCCAGTTTCAGAGGCGGTTTACGCAGAAACAAACAGAAGCGATTGCTAAGCTGAAGCTTGAATACAATGATCATGGCGTTATTGACAGAGATATAAACGAAGTGGTGTGATGTTTAGCTAGAGATGCAAAGCCAGGGCATGGCAGGTATAACACGATACAGAGGCAGTGATGGGGAATTATTGGTAGTTAGTGACTAACACACACAAGCAGTGAATGGTAGTTACAGACTGACTCTCACACGCGGTGATTGGTTACGGAGCGACACTCGCAGGCAATGTAGGAGTTATAGCCTGATACCGACATGCAGTGAACCTGATCTAATAACTGATATACACAGGCTGAGGTGGGGTTTTTAGACTGATACACACAAGCAGTAATGGCGAGATATATACCGATACTCACAAGAAGTGATGTGGAGTTATTGACCGTTATTCTGGATACTCACAAGCAGTCTACATACCACATATTGGGCGTCGGTATTTGTATTTGGGTATGTGTGTTTATGTGTATGTTAGTTAAGGGCGTGTTTGCGGGGAGAATATGTTAATTGCAACTTCATGACGCTTATTATTGAATAACATAGTAGCTGTGTTACTTTTGCGTATCGCATGGCACTGTCGGTAAGTCCATTCTCAGCTATATCGCCTCAATCCGGAAGATATCGTATGACCAGCATTCTGAACCACCCTACCGTATTTGTTTTTATTTGAGAAAGTCCCTTTGAGTTTTGTTGTATGGCTGATATCAACCTCAGCTTACTATTGCAAGCCTAAAGGGTTTCTCCAAAATGCGGGTCGTGTTAATGGTGTTTAATTATCATGAAATCGGGTTAAATTAAGATAACATTACCCCCGCCCCGCCCCCTTCTCATGTTACTACATCCCCACATAGGGACACAGATGTTCTTTGTCCACTGTCCGGTATACTTCACGAGACCAGCCTCAAGACGCCTAAACTGGAACCCATAACTTCCCATGCATAATTAGTTATGATCGGTCCAAGTTAATCATTTGAAGTGTTCGTCTAATGGAAAAGAAAGTAAGGTCTCGTGGTAATCGTCAGGAATTACCTCACAACCCAACCGCAAGACGAGGCATGATATCATGGTGGGACGGAAGACAGCAACTGAGGCATCCTCTCCGATCTTTGATAATGAGGGGAGTTTAGCCAACGGATACGGGGGGGGGGGGGAGTGGCTATTCTGGCAGTATGTGGTCACCTCATTTATTGTTGATTTCGAGGCGCAGTATCATGAAGGAGACGATGAAAGGAAGATGCTTCTCTGGTGTAGTAGCGGTGAGCTAGCAGGTCACCCACCAAAGCTATTCATATGGTTACACTGCCCATCCACTGACGCGATGGGCTATATTGATGTAATTGGTCATATTCGTTGATGTGTTCAAAAAGTCGGGTTATTAATACCATAAGGTCTTGCTTATTGCTAGATCAACAGATATTTCTGACACCAGCCAAGAAATTCAGCTTTCACTGTCCTTACAATGGATTTCACGTTATAACCTATTACTATTAATTTACTTGTATCAATGTGTGGTTCTCGATTTATACTGACCACAATGCTGATAGAACTCATGTGACAGAGAGACGGAATGCAACGGACGGGGGGATGCATAAATATCGTGCTATTGAGTCTTTAATAGTTATTAATTAGCCCCTTCCTCCCTCGTTCACCTTCCTCGCTCGCACTTCTGTCTGCTAGACATTTGCCTCACTACATGGGCCTGTATTGGAGCGTCAACGCATAGTCATAGCGGTGGATAGCAAGTGTTGGTTATCGCATGGTCACGTGGGTATATCATCCGCGTGACCATGCGATAACATCGCGATGGCACCTACACGCGATAATCAAGCACGACGCTGTCTCCAAATAATGATAATTAGCGTGAACCTATATTATGTAAGGTATCTGCCTGGGACCTGTAAATATGAGAGGTAGTCCCTTAATCCCCCATTCGGCCTCAGCTGCCTGTCATGCTGGTGTCAACTATAGGAGATCTCGGAGATTTATCTTTTTTCGACGCTATGCATCGATAATTTGTAGTGTGAGAAATGTCCTAACTCCGGTAATCAGAGCTCCGCCGACTTCGCCGTTGTTTGATGTAAGAAACACTGTAGCGCAGTAGACACGGCTCGGCAGGTGTTAGAATTTCGTGCCTCAGCATGATTCCGGGGAGATGGGATAATAACGTGACTTCCGGATGAGCGCTACGCAACCATATTAGCGGCTGGCAAGCAAATGACTTTTGAGAAAACCTTCGATTTAAGACTTGTAAAGTGTGCGTGATGTTAAGAACCTCCGTAGTGTTACCATGTTAGAGCAGCGGTGCTCTGTGAAGGACTATCTCAAGTGAAGTTGTTTCTCGGTGATATATCGACATGGTTGCAGTTATCGCATGGCAAACTGTGCGTTTGAGGTGATATGGGAAAACCGCTTTTTCTCGAGCTCTGATTGGCTGAGAGTGGGGTGCAATGCGATAAGGCTGTATAACACGCTTTGAGCTCCAGGTCACCAAACAGTGAGATGTTTGGTTCGTAGAAGCCTCACCCAGCTGCTCTATGTGCGCCTCTTGGATCTCCGGGATACATAATCAACTACCCAGGTGGCACTTCCTATTATCCTCCTCCTCCTCCTCCTCCTCCTCCTCCTCCTCCTCCTCCTCCTCCTCCTCCTCTTTATCATCACCATCGCCGTCATCATCATCATCATCATCATCATCATCATCATCATCATCATCATCATCATCATCATCAGTGACGTGTGAAGGCTGCTTAGGTGCCAGAAATGTATAAAAGTCTGCGGTAGTTTACAGGATGCATGACCGGTGCATGTGACTTTAAACATGTTCGTATCTGAATTATTTATAATGCAATGAAACGTGTCTCTTTCGAATCTTTTAGAAGCTCTTATAGATCACCAGTGTATACAAGTGAGGTGTTCAGAACCGACTTACAAAATCAGGTCAGAGGAGACATGCAGAGATTACAACAAAGCGACCAGGAGAAAGTTAAAAACTTATGTTCGAACACAGCGTTGATGGCGGTATTGACAAAGTTATAAACGAAGAAGCGTAGGGATAGAGATACAAAACCAGGAAAAGGCAGGTATAACACGATACAGAGCCAGAGATGGGGAATTATTGACCGATACTCACAAGAAGTGAGGGGAATTACAGAGTTATTGACGGATACTCACGAGATTTTAAGGGGAGTTATAGACTGATGCTCACAAGCGGTGATAGAGAGTTATACACCGACACAGAGTAAAGTAGTGAAGCAGCGAGGTGATGTTATAGACCGATACTCACAGGCAGTGAAGGGAATTCATGGACCGATACCCATAAGCTTTGAGTTATAGACCAATACCCGCAAGCATTGATGGGGAATTATATACTCACAAGCAGTGAAGAACAGTTATATACCGATACTCACAAGAAGAACAGGGGAGTTATTCACTGATACTCACAACAAGTGAATTGCAATTATACCATAGAAAGGCAGGCATAACACGATACTCGTATGCAACGACGGGTCGTTATAGACTGATACCCACAAGCAGTGAACTGGATTTATAAACCTATATGCACAAGCAGTGAATGGTAGTTAGAGACCGACACTCACAATCAGTGATATAGAGTTATTGACCCATATTCACAAGTGGTTAAGTATGGTTATTGACCGATAGTAGTGAAGACGAGTCATATACCAATACTCGCAAACAATCTTCATACCTGACATTGGGCGTGTGTGTGTGTCTTTGAGTATGTGTTTATGTGCATGTTAGCCAAGGACGCATTGGCGGGGAACGGAATCTCTTAATTACAACTTTATTGGCCGTTACTTATGTGGCAAAGCTGCAGCTACAGTAGTAGTTACCAAGAACCTAAGCTATAATCTTTCTGAAGACATTTATATACAAATCTTATCCAACATATCCTTGGATAACATAGTATCTGTGATACTTTCGCGTATCGCAAGGCACCGTTGGCATATCCATTCTCAGCTATATTGTCTGGGCTTCTCGTTATGAATACAGCACATCCTAGAAACAGGTATATAAGTCATGGATTTGAGTCCCTGCTTATCTCCAACTCAAAGACGGCATTATTGTTGTTGTTATTATTAAATATTATGCGATGCAAAGTTTGTTATGATCGGTCCAGGTCAATTATTTGACATGTTCGTCTACTGTAAACGCAAATCAAGTCTCTTGGTACTCGTCATGTAATCTCGCGAATTACTTCACAACCCGACGCAAGACGAGGCGCGATATTATGGTGAGACGGAAGACAGCAACTGAGGCATTCTGTGTGTGGAGCGCGCAGATACATGAAGGGGAAGATGAAAGGGAGATGCTTCTCTGGTGAGGGAGCGACGGGCTAGCCAGGTAAGTGATGGTCAACTTGTAACAGACTGACATTGTTGACGCCTTCATTCTATTTGTTCCGATTGAATGAATTTGAATGACAGGCGCAGAGGTTAGCTAATCACCAAAGCAATTCTCTTTGTTCCTTTATATACTTCAGCCTCATTATTTCCCTAGCTGCCCTGTTGGATCGGAGGTATCCCGACTGGAAGTCTAGCGGGTGTACCGACAGGTAACACCGAACGGCCAGTTCCCGTTGTAGCTATTCCACTGTTTGCATTCCTTGGTGCAGCAATCGTCTTGCGGTCGGAATTTATAGCTCCATCAGAGAGCTCTCGCTAATCTTGGCTATAATCTGCTCAATCATCATTCACATTCGGAGTTCAAACGGATATCATCACGAGATGGTTCTGTCGTACGGGAAGCGAATGGTAATATGAATCAATTATCAGAATATGTTTGTGTGGTTTTTGATATATCAAATTTTATGTTACGATTTTCTCGGACCACATGATAAATTTTCTGCGGCCATGAGCGATAAAAGTTAGGAAAAGTGACATCGATGTAGACTACAAATGCCCTAAATCGATTTCTTGCAACGCTTTTGTTCTCTTTGGTGAATTGTAGCTTAGTTTTGCACGCCTCTTGATAAACCAAATAACATGTTGAGATGAATAGCGTTCCAGCTCACCAATTTCATCAATAACTAAAATAAGACATCCTTGCCACCAAAGCTGTACTTACCAAAATCATGTAAAAAAAATAAACATGACATCTAACTTAAAATATTTTATTAACTATACGACATAATAGATGACCGACAAGATATTCGGTTAATTAACAGACCACATTGCACGGTGCGACACTGCTATGTGACTAGTCAGTCCTGTAATTAAGTTTATTATCAAAAGATTGAGGCAAAGGTCACCTACAATCCAGAAAGTTGTCTCAGATAATTTATGCGCGTGCGTGTAAGCGCGTATGGGCGTTTGTTGGGGATGCAGGTGGGTTAGGGAGTGGGTCTTATGGAACTTGTCGGCCATACAATTTCCCTTCGATAAAGAATGAGGTCAAGGTCGTAACTCCTTGTCAATTGTCATTGAATCGATATAGCTAGATTGGTTTCCTAGTTTAAATAGTTAATTGTATTGATTAAATTGTTTGGTTTGTTGATTAGGTGTTAGGCGAGCTTCACTGCAGTATTTGATGTAACTAGTGTTAAATGCATTACTTATTTGGATTTGTGTAAAGTTAAGAGCATCAGTTGCAGAAGGAACACAGAAACCGGGCGGATTCATATTGAAATACATATATGAGCGCTTAGGTACGTCTGTATGTATTTAGGGGTTTAATTTGAGAAGCAAAAAAGGAGTGTCTCTTGTGCTAGTAGATTAGCGACATCTTTACAATGAATTAATATTTGACGTTGGGCATGACATATCTTAGAATATGGTGTGGTCGCTACGGAGCGGTTCAAAGAGAGCTCCTTCCTGTTGGAATGTTGTGGACGGCACATTACTCATCTATCGGAATCTTCCGAGAAAATCAAGCAGGAAAAGTCGTTATGTTTGTTACGATAACTTTTCGATTCAATTAAACTATTAAGAATCAGTTGGATTCAAAGTTGGAAGCAGGATTAAGTCGCGTGCCTCCTACATTAGTATTGTCTACCAGCATCGATGCCACTCTCACTACCGGAAGAATAGGCCACAACGTAGCTATTGCAAGGGACGACAAATACAATTGTGTGGTGAAAGTTATCAACTCCGGGACGCGGATGAGGATGTTTTTACATGCATCGTCCTCTATTAAACCAGGGGACGAACTAATAGCCAGTAGCGTTTGCCAGGATGGCAGCAAATGGCGCAAGATCACAGTAGTAATATGTCATTATTTGAATTTAAGTAACTTTATGTCAAATCACGCCAAGACGATATAAACTTACTAATTAGCCGTTAGTTTGGAAGGACATCTATATGAATACATTACATTATCATTATTGAATGTAATACAAACACACAACCCATTCATTGTAGTGGCAGCGACCACCGAAGAGAAGTAAAAATGGCATGGGTAAGTCTAATATGGGTATTCTGGGCGTTCTATCGGCAATTCGATAGTTAACCGCATGTCTAATTAATTAACATAGATAGTTTATATGCGATGAAGCCTATGTCTATGCCAAGTGCGGACGTAATTCATTACCCATGTTCCAGATTTCTCGAGCATATCGTCTGATTACTGCGATACGAGCATTCCTGCGAAGGAATATTCAGGTAGGTGCAGAAATACTTGTAACTTTAAAAGTCCGAGCGCACTATTAGTTTTTGTCCAGGAATACGCTGTGTCGAAGAGAGAAAGCGAATGATCGACAGGTAGCATCCATACCAGAATTAATCGGTCATGCAGCGGCGTATACCCGGAGGTTTCCGCCTCCTAAGCAGCTTCTCGTATATGTGCAGTGTTGTCGTTCAGCTGTAATATAACGAATAGCTGCAGTATGTTATATTTCAGTCACGACATCTCCTGCTGTTGTCACATCTCCCATAGCTGACGAGCTTCCTGCAGCTATCGTGTTTGTCTCAACTGCCTCACCTCCCACTGATGTCACATCTCCAACAGCTGACGAGCTTCCTGCAGCTGTCGTGTTTGCCTCAACTGCCTCACCTCCCGCTGTTGTCACATCTCCCACAGATGGCGAGCTACCTGCAGCTGTCGTGTTTGCCTCAACTGCCTCACCCCCCGCTGTTGTAACATCTCCCACAGCTGACGAGCTTCTTGTAGCTGTCGTGTTTTCCTCAACTGCCTCACCTCCCGCTGTTGTCACATCTCCTGCAGCTGTCGTGTTTGCCTCAACTGCCTCACCTCTCGCTGTTGTCACATCTCCAACAGCTGGCGAGCTTCCTGCAGCTGTCGTGTTTTGCCTCCACTGCCTCACCTACTGCTGTTGTAACATCTCTCTCAGCTGTCGCACCCCTAGCTGTTGTCACGAGGCCAATAGTTTGTGCAAAATACAACGGCTCAAGCGTCACTGCCGTCGAGGGAATTCCATTTGAAAAGTCACGTAGGAGCATACCGATGAATGTGTGCTGTGATGACTTCAACAATGTACCTTTCAGTTAGTATTAAATAAGAACATTTGTGTTCATTATTTCTAAACAGATCATCTTGATGAACCAGCCTTCTGTGGACCCTTTGATCAGTCCTCCTTAATTAACAGTTAGGTTATCATTTAAGCGTAACATCGATTCGATGTCTTGCAATCTAACATTTCGTGAAACTTTACTTCATATGCAAAGCGTTAGTCATGCCATTTTGTTTACAGAACAAAGAGCCTAACAATGGTCCGCATATCACGTCAGTCGATGCCCGAGTGTCGATCAGTGAGTGTTTTTCTCATAAATGTCACCCACATGGGATATAAAAAAACACACACACACTTTCACACACACACACTTTCACACACACACACACACACACACACACACACACACACACACACACACACACACACACACACACACACACACACACACACACACTCACTCACTCTCTCACTCTCTCACTCTCTCACTCTCTCACTCACTCACACTAATACACTTTCTGATATATGCTGTTTTTGAATTTAAGATGACTCTCGTGTGCCAACAGTGCAATCGGGTGAACTTGCTCTTTACTACAAATGGACGGCAACGACGACAAGCGAATTTACCGATAATTTCTCAGATTGGATACGGCTTCCCGATGGAAACTGTTTGCCGAGTATAAAAATATGTTCTATCAATTGTTCAGATATTAACTTAAACATTGGTTACCAGCTTCGCGAATGTTTACTTTTTGTGGCCCCGTCTGTTGCAGGTAAAAATGAACTGATTCAATTTGCGCAAACTCGCGAGTACAGTTGGCAGCAGTTGAAGACCAAGATTATGAATGAGCAAAACAAGGCTCAGCGACTTACTACGAAACGTCTTAATGTTATGAAAGTGTAAAATGGTTTCAGATGATTGTTGTGGCCTCAATACATTCTTGCCAAACGTTGTGTTTAATTATATATTCATAATAGGACAGTCACGTGCAGTGAATGGTTTTCAATATGAATACTTATCCGGTCCAACCATTTATATGATGACTTATATCAGATATAGTTGTGTTGTAAAATAAATTTAGGATACATGTTCCTCTCATTTGGGACATTGATATCAACGGATCTGAATACAGTGTTCTAGTTCTTTACCAATGAAACATATACCGAAAATAACCCATTATATACGTATTCACCTGTTGGCGATACAGTTCAAAGAATCCCAACATGCATTACTTTCTCATGTTATGAACGGAAACTTCGAAGGTGAGAAAATTGCAGGTGGGCGATAATTGGAAAGAGGTAGTGCGAGTGCGGCAGTGTCTATAAAAGATAAAAGGCTGAAACGAGTGCAGTTGCCATTTAGTATAACGGATTTAAATAACAAAAACCGAGACATTCTGAGAGAAAAACAGTCAGGGGATATAGATAGATTTGTGTACATAATAAAATACATAACAGGTAGGGACGCACAGCACATCATGGAAAATATTAAACAATATACTATAATTTGGTACACATCTTGTCTACGCGTGGTCTCGTAAAGCTAATGTCAGTTATTAAGTAATATATAACGAAATATCATGGGGGGGACAAAGATTGTGCGCCTTAACCGTGTCCGTCCGCAACCCATCCACTGACACTGACACTCTCTAGCAGTGGCTGGAAGTTAGAGACGGACACTCACAAGCAGTTAAGGGGAGTTACAGACTAATACTTGTATGACATGGTAGAAATCTTGCTGATGAGGAATGGTGAGCCAGACTGGTCTTTGTAAGGATGTGTCGGCAGGATGAGTTTATTTGTTCTTTAAGCAGGTAGGGATAAGGATTCCGTATCCCATAAATCCACCTGTCAATATAGATTATGACACGGTAGAAATCTCGCTAATACGGAATAGTGAGCGAGACTGGTCTTTGTTGGGATTTGGCGGCAGGATGAGTTTATTTGTTCTTTAAGCAGGTAGGGATAATGATTCAGTATCCCATAAATCCATCTGTCAGTATAGATTATGACACGGTAGAAATCCTGCTAATACGGAATAGTGAGCGAGACTGGTCTTTGTTGGGATGTGACGGCAGGATGAGTTTATTTTTTCTTTAAGCAGGTAGGGATAAGGATTCAGTATCCCATAAATCCAACTGTCAACATAGATCATGACTATTTAGTAATGCGAGATGTGAGATACTTATATATCTATATATATATATAATATATATATATATATATATATAATATATATATATATATATATATATATATATATATATATATAAGTGTGCCGTCGCCAGCAAGCATGGAGATTTCTGATTGGGGCTCAGCTGCTACAACGGGGCTTGCCTACAAGTATGGGCAGATACTCGAGTTGGATCTGGGGAATTGATATTTATTGGCCACGCATGGCCAGGGAACTAATTTAAAGCACATTCGCCAATAATAAAATTGTCAACATGAGTGACGAGGTTTGATACTTGAGGGACAGGGGATTCCACACTGGCTGACGACGCTTATTACGATATGAATTACATTAGATGTAAAATGTGTACACATGTGGACGACGCTGATTAGTATTGGTTATCGCATGGTCACGTGGGTATATCATCCGCGTGACCATGCGATAACATACTTATCGCGATGGCACCTACACGCGATAATCAAGCACGACGCTGTCTCCTAATAATGATAATTAGCGTGAACCTATGTTATGTAAGGTATCTGCCTGGGACCTGTAAATATGAGATCTTAATCCCCCATTTGGCCTCAGCTGCCTGTGTTTTAGTGATGATCAGATAAATACTTTTGTTTCTATACTTGTTTGTTTATTTGATTAGAATATGCTTCGATAGTTTGTTGTGTCCAGAGCTCCTGCGACTTCATCATTGTTTGATGCTAGCAACACTGAAGCGCAGTAGACACGGCTCGGCAGGTGTTAGAATTTGGCGCCTCAGGAAGTTTCCGGGGAGATGGGATAATACCGTGACTTCCCGATGAGAGATACGCAACCAGATTAGCGGCTGGCAAGCAAATGACTCTTGAGAAAACCTTCGCTATAAGACTTGCAAGGTGTGCGTGATAGTAAGAACCTCCGTAGTGTTGCCATGTTAGAGCAGCAGTGCTCTGTGAGGGACCATCTCAAATGAAGTTGTTTCTTGGTGATATATCGACAGGTTGCAGTTATCGCATGGCAAACTGTGCGTTTGAGGCGATATAGGAAAAAGACCGAGTTTTTCTCGAGCTCTGATTGGCTGAGAGTAGGGTGCAATGCGATATTGGTTGATACTACGCAATGTATTAAATCTTATCAATAAGGGCAGTCACACACAGTCAATGGTAGTTAGAGACCGACACTCACAACCAGAGAGGGGGTATTACAGGCAACACTCACAACCAGAGAGGGGGTATTACAGGCCGACACTCACAACCAGAGAGGGGGTATAACAGCCGACACTCACAACCAGCGAAGGGATGTTACAGACTTCCTCCCTCGTGTTTCTCGCACGCTGGCGGTTCCTCCGTTACCTTCCTCGCGCGTCCCTTTCATGTCTCTGAGGTAATTATCCCACCATGGGGGGCCTTTATTGGAGCGTCAACAAGGCTGCATTACACGCTTTGAACGCGGGTCGTTCCAGGTCACCATACCTACAGCGTTTATTGCGAGATATGTGGTTAGTAGAAGAAGATGAACGGGTTCAACGAAGACAGGAGGTGATACGGGAGCGGGAACCAGGCGGAGCATATGATCATATGCGCGTACAGGGTCCAGAATGTGAGGGATGGAAGCTATGATGATTGTGAGAGATGAGTCGCGATCTTAGAGAGTCTTTGTGTGTTGTAAATGAAGCTCAGTCCGGCTCAAGTGCGACGAATTTTTTCACGCAACAAATGTCGACGAGGGTTGAAGCTGGTTTGGGAAAAAGGGACTATATTTCTCTTTCTTAAGAAGCCGAAGAAAGCGAGGAGAATGGATGTTAATGCAATCGCGTCTTCTGGTGACGCGTAGGTAGTTGGCGTATCATCTCTTGTCTTCGTTGAACCAGACGTGCACGGCCGCCTCAACACGCTCACCCATGGCACGTTGATTACCCGCCTTACGCGGGTTGGATCAGACCCTCATTTAGGTCATAGCCTTCTTAAAGGCGGCCGCTCTCTGGGTAATCGTGCAGGCGGTCTTCCCGACCTGCTTCAGCATCACGGTAGCTGTTGCTCCGACTGTTACCAGCGATATATCTCGTTCCCTCATCAGTAGTGCCTATCAGTCACTCATGCTATGAGTCACGCCTTAGACAATACTTATCCCGTCAACCCCTTAATAAACATTTGTTATCTATTAACAAGTTAACGCTTCTTCTAATGTCCTCCCCACCCTCTCCTCTTTTCTTCTACTCTCCCACTTCTTCTCCTCTCTTGACCGGTCTACCTAGGTGGTCTTCTAGGCAATCTCTCATATATCTTCCTCGCTTCTGCATATTCCGTCCTGATCTGTTTCGATATTGCTCGTTCGCTTTGCTTAACATATAATCTCGCATAACAGCTCCGACCTTTGTAATTGCAGCGGGGTTCTTGAATTTCTTTAAGCCCAGTAAAGCGATTGTATGTACCGACTTTCCGTCTCGGTTTCCTTGTGAGGTTTGGGGATAATTATCAAGTAATCCTCCTGGATACGATCTTATGACATTCTTTGTTTATGCCGATGCATTACACGAGTGTTATATAATCGTATTCAATCAACCTAAATAGAATAATTAGCTATACTAAAATTAGTGATGTGTTATAATTCTGACAGCTACAGTAGTCTTTACATACAAGCAGCCGACTCGACCGGATGCAGCGTGTATACATCCATTAAGCGAACACGCATTAAATTGCGTAGTCACGGTAATTATGGTATGGGCGGACAGTAACAATAGTACCATTCATGTCCGACTCAACGAAACGATTAAACCAACCAAGATTATCTTGGATATTTGAAAAACAGAAAAATTGGGATTGTCGTAGGCTGAATTTAACCTATTAAATTACAATTGCGAATTGAGAAAGTGTAATATATTGATAAATATTATCAAGACGAGCGCGTTTAAGTTGGTATAGCATACACACCCTTCCATTGCCCCCCTGACATTCGATTGCTTCATTATGTGTGGTGTTATTCACAATGATATCGTGAGTCACTTCAAACCATGCGCACCGCAGCCCTTGCATGCTAAACATAGCAACATCTACGGACATATATATATTTATATTATATGCATCGACCGTTGGGAGACTTTTGGCGGGAAACGACCGTTGGGGGCCTAGTCTCCCGAATGTTGATTCAGTCTATAAAATAGTTGGCTTGACCGTCGGGGGACACCAAAAAATATATATCTTAAACCGTCAATATAAAAGGTTATTTCTTTACTAAATCATAATCACGGGCACCGTAGGAGCAATTTGATGTAAGTAATGTTCACGTGCGGCGCATTAACAAGAAGTCCCCCGACGGTCGTGTTTTGCAGCATGTCCCCCATATATATATATATATATATATACATATACATACATATACATTTATGTATACATGCATTGATTCACGACAAGAGGGGAGCTTGGTCATAGTTGAACTAAGGCAGGAGGGTAGCTTGGTCATGATTGAATCACGGCAGGAGGGAAGTTTGATCATGATTGAATCTCGACGGGGGAGTAGCTTGGTCATAGTTGAATCACGACAGGTGGGTAGCTTGATCATGATTTGATCACGGTAGTAGGGTAGCTTGGTCATAGTTGAATCACGACAGGAGGGTGGCTTGGTCATAGTTGAATCACGACAGGAGGGTAGCTTGGTCATAGTTGAATCACGACAGTAGGGTAGCTTGGTCATAGTTGAATCACGACAGGAGGGTAGCTTGGTCATAGTTGAATCACGACAGGAGGGTAGCTTGGTCATAGTTGAATCACGACAGGAGGGTAGCTTGGTCATAGTTGAATCACGACAGGAGGGTAGCTTGGTCATAGTTTAATCACGACAGGAGAGTAGCTTGGTCATATTTGAATCACGACAGGAGGGTAGCTTGGTCATAGTTGAATCACGACAGGAGGGTAGCTTGGTCATAGTTGAATCACGACAGGAGGGTAGCTTGGTCATAGTTTAATCACGACAGGAGAGTAGCTTGGTCATATTTGAATCACGACAGGAGGGTAGCTTGGTCATAGTTGAATCACGACAGGAGGGTAGCTTGGTCATAGTTGAATCACGACTGGAGGGTAGCTTGGTCATATTTGAATCACGACAGGAGGGGAGCTTGGTTATAGTTGAGTCACGACAGGAGGGTTGCTTGTTCATAGTTGAGTCGCGATAGGTGGGTAGCTTGGTCATAGTTGAATCACGGCAGAAATGTCGTTTAGCGATGATTGAATCACGGTAGTAGGGTAGCTTTATCGTGATTGAATCTCGGCAAGAGGGTACCTTGGTCATAGTTGAGTCACGACAGGAGGGTAGCTTGGTCATAGTTGAGTCACGATAGGTGGGTAGCTTGGTCATAGTTGAATCACGACAGGAGGGTAGCATTGTCACATTTGAATCACGGCAGGAGGGTAATGAGATTATGAATGAATCACGGCAGGAGGGTAGTTGGATCATGGTTGAATAAATCTCAGATAATTCTAAACTGAGGCGTCATGAACATGTTGTTGTCGTTACCTCACATTGTGTAAGCCTTGCCTACATCCAGCTGCTATAATGTGGGCAGCAACTTTTCTTCGGGCTTATCATCGCCTTTTCAATCTTCGCGTTAAACTGCCAATATATGCTGCTAATGGCCTCACTTCAACCTGTTTAAACCAGTTCAGTATTACTGTGGCTTAGGAATCATTAACGCGTAAGAACACAGTACTGCTACCCGTGCAGAAGGTGCATACTCAAAGAAAACTACCCGTGCAAGGATCGTTAGGAAAACAATACTGCGATTTCGAATGCTTTAGTGCTGTACCATGCGTACTATAAGTGTAGATCATTTAAGTTGGTCCAGATAAGCAATATTTTATGCACCTACAGAATTAAAACGCATTTGTCCGTTGCAATTTCTGATGAAATTTTGCCATAATTTGGTAACTTGGAAACACAAATATCACAGCAGCGTAATGCTCCGGGGTGGCACCCTACTAATTCATTTCTTTGATTCATAGCACAGAAGTATACTAGATTATAGCGCGGGACCACTGAGTTATGCAAATGCATTAAGTGCTTTGCATTTTTAGGGATCATGCTATCACCGGATGACTATTTGCATAATCGAATGCAAAACTATTATCCGTATAATAAAATCTGCAGTGAAGTAGAACATGTAGTGACGAGTAAATGTAATGAAAGAGAACATGTAATGAAGGGAATCATGCAGCGTAGTAGAACATGAAGTGAAAGAGAAAATGCATTAAAGGATAACGTGCAGTGTTTTGATTATACATGCTTATTACAAAGGTAAGATGTCTTAAGAGAAAGTTTTCGGATTGATTCCGCACAAGATACATCTAGCCCAGTGGTGTGCTTTCTTCCTAACTAGCAACAGCAAACAAATTATCTAAAGGTTTAACCGAACGAGACTATAATACATAATTGTGTTAATTATTTTATTACAACTGTAATTTATATATTCATTCCAATGATTGGCGTACCCGAAATCACAATAAACTTTCTCTCTGTACCTAGCAAGTGTGGATGATGCGTGCTCGATGCATTGAATATGAATATCTAAGCTAAGTTATCATTATAAAACAGGTCCGAGTTGTTATTTTGGTTTGCTTTTTGGCGTCCGTAAAAAAGCGAATACGGATAATCGTCATATTGCAATCCTAAAATATTCGACATAATCCAAAACACCATAACCTAGAATTGTCGGAGATTTATGCGCATATTGTATAACCATTTGCACCATGTGCTGCATATAGCCTCTTGATGTAGCTGATTTAAAACAATACACATATATCAGGGAAAGTTTTGCGACGCCTCTTCTGCGAACTCTAGAGTCAATGTGCAAATAATTCGATCATGTTCTCCACACATCACGGGGTAGCAACGGTGGGACATGAAGTTTCCAGCGATATCAAATAGCCGGGATGATCGTAAAGCAGCCTAGTGCTTGCATTCCAAGCAATAACATACTCGGTTTGTTAGCTGTAACTTGCTGAGCCGGTAGGTAAATGATACTACCAGCTACCATGGGTGATGACGACAGCAAAGGAATATGGTGAACTATATTTAACGTTTGTGACACAGTCCACGTGTGGTGAATGATAGTTAAATCAATAATAAAAACGACATGGTGTTTCGTAGGCATCATGGTATATATCCTCTGTCAACACTAACGGGGTATTTTACAGGTCAGACCAGGAGCATCATTAGCTGTGTGGTGCATCCGTTGTCTATATACGCGTAAGCTGCTGACATCAATCATCATGATTTATTTCCGCAAAACACAAGTAGTGTCAATAGATTGCGGGTGCGAGAAACACACCTAATTGCCAACGCATTTGGAGCCGGGCAGCCCATCCAGGAACACAGCATATTACAAGCTTTTTGCTATACTATTTTTCTCTAATGCTCGTTCCGATTTAGGGATAACGGGCCCTTTTGATAATGTATTCACACCACAGCATATGTCTGTCACTGCAAGCGTCGGTTATAATTCTGTAGACCGAAACAGGGCACATCTATCATTCCGTATGTTCTATACAACTCAAAGAAAGCAACAAAGCGGTGTTAACCATCCATAATTCATAGTGCAAGACTGTATAACTGGGACTGAACGTTTATTTAGATACGCATTGTATTATACAATAAATCGATCTCAGGATGGTGCGAGATCAACTCTCTGCAAGAACAATAACATTCGCTTGTCAAATCGACCATAATTCCATATACATATACATACAACATACATACATACATTTATACAATAAATCGATCTCAGGATGGTGCGAGATCAACTCTCTGCAAGAACAATAACATTCGCTTGTCAAATCCACCATAATTGCATATACATATACATACATACATACATACATACATACATACATACATACATACATACATACATACATACATACATACATACATACATACATACATACATACATACATACATACATACATACATACATACATACATACATACATACATGTATATATCTGTATTTATAAATTCATATATAGACATTTATATACATAAATTTATATGTAGACATTTATATGCATAAATTTATAAATATATGTATACGTATGCATATATATACATATATATATATATAGACATATATATACGTATATATTTATTTATTCATACACGAACATTCGTATATGTTTATATATTTAAATTTAATATATATATATATAATATATATATTATATATATATATATATATATATATATATATATATATATATATATATATATCTATATATATATATATATATATATATATATATATATATATACAAGTAGAATCTTATTTTTTGCATGCGTCATTAACAGGGTACTACTTCCAACAGCGATCACGGTAGCTGTTGCTCCGACTGTTACCAGCGATATATCTCGTTCCCTCATCAGTAGTGCCTATCAGTCACTCATGCTATGAGTCACGCCTTAGACAATACTTATCCCGTCAACCCCTTAATAAACATTTGTTATCTATTAACAAGTTAACGCTTCTTCTAATGTCCTCCCCACCCTCTCCTCTTCTTCTACTCTCCCACTTCTTCTCCTCTCTTGACCGGTCTACCTAGGTGGTCTTCTAGGCAATCTCTCATATATCTTCCTCGCTTCTGCATATTCCGTCCTGATCTGTTTCGATATTGCTCGTTCGCTTTGCTTAACATATAATCTCGCATAACAGCTCCGACCTTTGTAATTGCAGCGGGGTTCTTGAATTTCTTTAAGCCCAGTAAAGCGATTGTATGTACCGACTTTCCGTCTCGGTTTCCTTGTGAGGTTTGGGGATAATTATCAAGTAATCCTCCTGGATACGATCTTATGACATTCTTTGTTTATGCCGATGCATTACACGAGTGTTATATAATCGTATTCAATCAACCTAAATAGAATAATTAGCTATACTAAAATTAGTGATGTGTTATAATTCTGACAGCTACAGTAGTCTTTACATACAAGCAGCCGACTCGACCGGATGCAGCGTGTATACATCCATTAAGCGAACACGCATTAAATTGCGTAGTCACGGTAATTATGGTATGGGCGGACAGTAACAATAGTACCATTCATGTCCGACTCAACGAAAACGATTAAACCAACCAAGATTATCTTGGATATTTGAAAAACAGAAAAATTGGGATTGTCGTAGGCTGAATTTAACCTATTAAGTTACAATTGCGAATTGAGAAAGTGTAATATATTGATAAATATTATCAAGACGAGCGCGTTTAAGTTGGTATAGCATACACACCCTTCCATTGCCCCCCTGACATTCGATTGCTTCATTATGTGTGGTGTTATTCACAATGATATCGTGAGTCACTTCAAACCATGCGCACCGCAGCCCTTGCATGCTAAACATAGCAACATCTACGGACATATATATATTTATATTATATGCATCGACCGTTGGGAGACTTTTGGCGGGAAACGACCGTTGGGGGCCTAGTCTCCCGAATGTTGATTCAGTCTATAAAATAGTTGGCTTGACCGTCGGGGGACACCAAAAAATATATATCTTAAACCGTCAATATAAAAGGGTTATTTCTTTACTAAATCATAATCACGGGCACCGTAGGAGCAATTTGATGTAAGTAATGTTCACGTGCGGCGCATTAACAAGAAGTCCCCCGACGGTCGTGTTTTGCAGCATGTCCCCCGATGGTCGCATTTGTCGGTATATATATATATATATATATATATATATATATATATATATATATATATATATATATATATATATATATATATATATATATATATATATATATATATACATATACATATACATACATATACATTTATGTATACATGCATTGATTCACGACAGGAGGGGAGCTTTGTCATAGTTGAACAAAGGCAGGAGGGTAGCTTGGTCATGTTTGAATCACGGCAGGAGGGAAGTTTGATCATGATTGAATCTCGACGGGGGAGTAGCTTGGTCATAGTTGAATCACGACAGGTGTGTAGCTTGATCATGATTTGATCACGGTAGTAGGGTAGCTTGGTCATAGTTGAATCACGACAGGAGGGTGGCTTGGTCATAGTTGAATCACGACAGGAGGGTAGCTTGGTCATAGTTGAATCACGACAGTAGGGTAGCTTGGTCATAGTTGAATCACGACAGGAGGGTAGCTTGGTCATAGTTGAATCACGACAGGAGGGTAGCTTGGTCATAGTTGAATCACGACAGGAGGGTAGCTTGGTCATAGTTGAATCACGACAGGAGGGTAGCTTGGTCATAGTTTAATCACGACAGGAGAGTAGCTTGGTCATATTTGAATCACGACAGGAGGGTAGCTTGGTCATAGTTGAATCACGACAGGAGGGTAGCTTGGTCATAGTTGAATCACGACAGGAGGGTAGCTTGGTCATAGTTTAATCACGACAGGAGAGTAGCTTGGTCATATTTGAATCACGACAGGAGGGTAGCTTGGTCATAGTTGAATCACGACAGGAGGGTAGCTTGGTCATAGTTGAATCACGACTGGAGGGTAGCTTGGTCATATTTGAATCACGACAGGAGGGGAGCTTGGTTATAGTTGAGTCACGACAGGAGGGTTGCTTGTTCATAGTTGAGTCGCGATAGGTGGGTAGCTTGGTCATAGTTGAATCACGGCAGAAATGTCGTTTAGCGATGATTGAATCACGGTAGTAGGGTAGCTTTATCGTGATTGAATCTCGGCAAGAGGGTACCTTGGTCATAGTTGAGTCACGACAGGAGGGTAGCTTGGTCATAGTTGAGTCACGATAGGTGGGTAGCTTGGTCATAGTTGAATCACGACAGGAGGGTAGCATTGTCACATTTGAATCACGGCAGGAGGGTAATGAGATTATGAATGAATCACGGCAGGAGGGTAGTTGGATCATGGTTGAATAAATCTCAGATAATTCTAAACTGAGGCGTCATGAACATGTTGTTGTCGTTACCTCACATTGTGTAAGCCTTGCCTACATCCAGCTGCTATAATGTGGGCAGCAACTTTTCTTCGGGCTTATCATCGCCTTTTCAATCTTCGCGTTAAACTGCCAAATATATGCTGCTAATGGCCTCACTTCAACCTGTTTTAAACCAGTTCAGTATTACTGTGGCTTAGGAATCATTAACGCGTAAGAACACAGTACTGCTACCCGTGCAGAAGGTGCATACTCAAAGAAAACTACCCGTGCAAGGATCGTTAGGAAAACAATACTGCGATTTCGAATGCTTTAGTGCTGTACCATGCGTACTATAAGTATAGATCATTTAAGTTGGTCCAGATAAGCAATATTTTATGCACCTACAGAATTAAAACGCATTTGTCCGTTGCAATTTCTGATGAAATTTTGCCATAATTTGGTAACTTGGAAACACAAATATCACAGCAGCGTAATGCTCCGGGGTGGCACCCTACTAATTCATTTCTTTGATTCATAGCACAGAAGTATACTAGATTATAGCGGAGGACCACTGAGTTATGCAAATGCATTAAGTGCTTTGCATTTTTAGGGATCATGCTATCACCGGATGACTATTTGCATAATCGAATGCAAAACTATTATCCGTATAATAAAATCTGCAGTGAAGTAGAACATGTAGTGACGAGTAAATGTAATGAAAGAGAACATGTAATGAAGGGAATCATGCAGCGTAGTAGAACATGAAGTGAAAGAGAAAATGCATTAAAGGATAACGTGCAGTGTTTTGATTATACATGCTTATTACAAAGGTAAGATGTCTTAAGAGAAAGTTTTCGGATTGATTCCGCACAAGATACATCTAGCCCAGTGGTGTGCTTTCTTCCTAACTAGCAACAGCAAACAAATTATCTAAAGGTTTAACCGAACGAGACTATAATACATAATTGTGTTAATTATTTTATTTACAACTGTAATTTATATATTCATTCCAATGATTGGCGTACCCGAAATCACAATAAACTTTCTCTCTGTACCTAGCAAGTGTGGATGATGCGTGCTCGATGCATTGAATATGAATATCTAAGCTAAGTTATCATTATAAAACAGGTCCGAGTTGTTATTTTGGTTTGCTTTTTGGCGTCCGTAAAAAAGCGAATACGGATAATCGTCATATTGCAATCCTAAAATATTCGACATAATCCAAAACACCATAACCTAGAATTGTCGGAGATTTATGCGCATATTGTATAACCATTTGCACCATGTGCTGCATATAGCCTCTTGATGTAGCTGATTTAAAACAATACACATATATCAGGGAAAGTTTTGCGACGCCTCTTCTGCGAACTCTAGAGTCAAATGTGCAAATAATTCGATCATGTTCTCCACACATCACGGGGTAGCAACGGTGGGACATGAAGTTTCCAGCGATATCAAATAGCCGGGATGATCGTAAAGCAGCCTAGTGCTTGCATTCCAAGCAATAACATACTCGGTTTGTTAGCTGTAACTTGCTGAGCCGGTAGGTAAATGATACTACCAGCTACCATGGGTGATGACGACAGCAAAGGAATATGGTGAACTATATTTAACGTTTGTGACACAGTCCACGTGTGGTGAATGATAGTTAAATCAATAATAAAAACGACATGGTGTTTCGTAGGCATCATGGTATATATCCTCTGTCAACACTAACGGGGTATTTTACAGGTCAGACCAGGAGCATCATTAGCTGTGTGGTGCATCCGTTGTCTATATACGCGTAAGCTGCTGACATCAATCATCATGATTTATTTCCGCAAAACACAAGTAGTGTCAATAGATTGCGGGTGCGAGAAACACACCTAATTGCCAACGCATTTGGAGCCGGGCAGCCCATCCAGGAACACAGCATATTACAAGCTTTTTGCTATACTATTTTTCTCTAATGCTCGTTCCGATTTAGGGATAACGGGCCCTTTTGATAATGTATTCACACCACAGCATATGTCTGTCACTGCAAGCGTCGGTTATAATTCTGTAGACCGAAACAGGGCACATCTATCATTCCGTATGTTCTATACAACTCAAAGAAAGCAACAAAGCGGTGTTAACCATCCATAATTCATAGTGCAAGACTGTATAACTGGGACTGAACGTTTATTTAGATACGCATTGTATTATACAATAAATCGATCTCAGGATGGTGCGAGATCAACTCTCTGCAAGAACAATAACATTCGCTTGTCAAATCGACCATAATTCCATATACATATACATACAAACATACATACATACATTTATACAATAAATCGATCTCAGGATGGTGCGAGATCAACTCTCTGCAAGAACAATAACATTCGCTTGTCAAATCCACCATAATTGCATATACATATACATACATACATACATACATACATACATACATACATACATACATACATACATACATACATACATACATACATACATACATACATACATACACATACATACATACATACATACATACATACATACATACATACATACATACATACATGTATATATCTGTATTTATAAATTCATATATAGACATTTATATACATAAATTTATATGTAGACATTTATATGCATAAATTTATAAATATATGTATACGTATGCATATATATACATATATATATATAGACATATATATACGTATATATTTATTTATTCATACACGAACATTCGTATATGTTTATATATTTAAATATATATATATATATATATATATATATATATATATATATATATATATATATATATATATATATATATATATATATATATATATATATATATATATATATATATATATATATATATATATATATATACAAGTAGAATCTTATTTTTTGCATGCGTCATTAACAGGGTACTACTTCCAACAGCGCCATTTCATCTAACAATTTATCAAAGAGTTCGAGTTCACACAAATTCAAGAGGAGAATAGTCCCACTTAAAATGCCAATATCAGATAGTTAAGTCCATGTTGATTAGTCGATGCTACAACATTGAAATGTTCCAGTCCAACCTATGCAGTTGCATATGCATAATAAGCACGCTGTGTATTCTAATATGCAATCGTCAGAACAGTAGGGATGAACTCGCATTTGTACTTCTTGAGCTTGATTATGGTCTACAGGGAGGGCTGCAGTATCAACTTACCCAGTTTTGAGTATATTGAATAGCCTTTTTATATTCATCTTACAATTTCAGATGATAATGATCAGGTAGACGTAGTTGACATATTGAATAATAAATTCAACCCGGGACGAAAAGCGACTACCGTTACCAGCAATATTTATTACCATGCTATCAATTCGGGTAGAGGCAGCACACATCTATATTTCTTGCTCAAGGCTCAAGTTCTACAAACGATGGTAGGAGTATTTCAAGCGTTATAAATAGTTATCCATAATGCATTTTGCGAGTATATGAGATATGTGTCCGGCACATAAAGGCACTGTTATGTTGCGTGATATGACAACTACTCATTTCAGGTATCTTTTACAATGTAACACAGAAAAGGCGAATAGAGAATAGTTTTATCTTGAGCTATCGCGTGTTCACTACTGGATGAATGTAACATATGCACAATTATATTCATTATAATTTTACAGCATATAATAGTTAACGTATACCTAAAGAAAATTAAAACATGGTTGCATTGCTGTCATCGTTCACTGATTCCGTCCTGCTGCATTGGGCCTCAAGTCATGTGAAGTTTTAATCAAATGAGAGTTTGAACATAAGCATGTGCATGCATGTCTGTAATGAAATTATGATGCATTATTTTTTCAGCCGACAAACCGTCCATGTGCGTTTACATATCACTTACTCGGCAATCTGTGGCAGTAGTGTATTGTGTCATGCTAGTTGCTTTTGTGCCTTCTATGAATGGTTTCAATCG
>CM067352.1:1068581-1076081 GCA_034190875.2 Urechis unicinctus | reverse complement strand
TTAGTTATAAACAATGAAAGTGATTGGGCGGGGTTGTCATTCATGTGAAGGTGTCGCATCTAGCGTAAGCAATCATGTTGCTAAAACGTTTTGGATTGTTCCTCAAATACTGTGTGTGTTATGTCATAACTGACATAGAATATATACATGAATCACATCCACCGATATTCAGAATACGCGAGCAATTGATTAACACTACATTAACAGCTGTATCCACCCAACAACTGCAAGGCCTAAGAAACCTACTATAGGGAATTTTTCGTGGCCCTTTAAATAGATGGCATGACAAAACGATTATTTTCCGTGATCTACATAACAGGATGTGGAAAAACAGTGGTTACATTTGAAAGAATAAGTAAATCATAGCTAGCCCAGCACTTGGGATACACATCCTAACAATGCTCAGGGACAAACCGTTACACTTGAAAACTACACACTCCTCGCACGTGTGCCTACCCAGCAAATGTGTTGGGCACCTGCATCAACCCAGTCTTCTGCCGTCTGTTTATAGTCAGGGTATCTCCTAAGTGAGTACCTCGCAGTATTCTAGTTGCATTCTTACATCATCCTACACTTTGGGAGGGAGCTGAATCCACTTACTGTGCAGTGGGTTTATATAAAATCGCATAGCCCGTGCTATAGCGACAGGCGGATGACGTCGGCATATCTCGACAGCATTTTTAGAAATAGTTATGCGACATTAGTTTGACCATCTGTTCAGTGAACTCCGCTCATGCTGTACGGACATTTCTTCGCTAAACATCAGTATGCACAGTTTGATTTCATGATAATCAATGAGATTGCCGCGATCAACGGATGTGAATCTTAATAAGGCGGGATAAGTCGTGGAAATAGCGGCAATGTCCTTACCTAATTGTCATTGTTTCATGAATGTTTTTCCTGCAATTTCCACGCTCCTGTTTGGAAGAAAATGGTCATTGTTAAAAGATGAATTGTTGCGGGAGATTATCAGGCGTGCAATGAACAAGTGAGGTGAACATCTTACATTCGTTGTGAAAATGTTATTTTCCTTGCCAGATGAGGCCAAATACGTGCTTGGAATTCAATGTAGAATGTGAAATGTTCTGTTATCAATCATGGTTGTTTCAAGGAGTGTTCTATATTTATAACAACACCGAACTGTTCATTTGTAAAAGAGTAATGTCTGTGACTGCATTGAGGATTTTTTATCACGCGTCAACTGGGTGTATTTTAACAATTGCCAATACTTCCTCTTGCCCCCTGGAAGCGCGATATTGTTTGCCTTCACAGCCTAGCTATGCTGATAGTTTACAGGCAAATACGCCGATGGCTTTACACATTTATGGGTGATTCGACAGTCAATCCCGATTATATTGCTCATAATTCAGCCCAACCGAAATCGGATAGATGTTAATAACGCATTACTACGCCTCTCGCGCCTTCGGGGTGTATATTTCAGCGGACACGGCGTGCGGAGGGATAATGTATGGGATCTGCTGTAGCACTAAAATGTCCAAAAGGCACAGCTTAGCATAGCTCATGTCGAGCAGCGATGTGAACATTATTCGCAATGGCGTGCTACATCTCACTGAGATTATGTTGCATATTTCTCTGTATATCTTGACAGAAAGATAGAATAAGATATAATATATTCCTACCCAGTCGATTAACTTACATGATATTACGTGGCCAATTCGTAATGGGTGGCCAATAACAACTATAAAAGCACCTCAGCCACTGTTCGTGTTTTTGCGTTAATGGTGCAGATGGTAGCTGTTGGCTTATACCTGGATGTCTTATAGACTCATTAGCATTTTTGCTAACGACCTTATTTCACACTGCATAGATATAGGGCGTTCAACCATATAACCTGCGATGTCTCACTAAGATATACCCAAACACCCATTTTATCTAGATATTTAAGATAACACGAAGGTATTTGTCAGAATATCGATAGTCTCGTACGCTGCAAATAATTCTATATAACATAGGTGATTAACTTAACCAGTATATTTAACTTTTTGAACCAGTAAACTTTTCGCAAGCCTCACGTTTAAAGTTGGATGGAATAGACATAACCATTGCAAATAAAATAATTAATATAAAGGCATTCACGTCTTGTTTAAGCTAACTTACAGCTCGCTATGTGGGATGCTTAAACAAATATATCCTGACTTATTCCTTCCCTTACAATAAAGCATGAAAAATAGATGATGCATTTGGCCTCACAATCGTGTCACACACCTACGTCAACATATAATTGCGAAGCAAGCATACTCTATGATTCGACTGTTGATTGGATGGGGTGGGGGTTGCGTCAACTATATTATGCTTGATATGCTAAACATGATATGGTCGTGTCATATAACTCACCATTATCATCAAAATATATTCTATACATATTCTATCCTGCTGTTTCCCCCGCCACAGGTCAGGTTTTGATATCAATGTGTGAATACCTGACTAGTCGCTCGTGACTTGGACGGTCACGTTATATAGCAGGCCTATAGATGTAGTCATATAGCCGTTAGTTGACGTTGTGATCTGTAGGGTAGATTACCGTGGGTCAGAAGTGGAGTAAGTACGTTAACAAGGTTAAATTACGTTGAACTACGTTAAGAAATCTGAGTGATGAGCCACACAAGGGTGCGGATAAATACGTTAACGTAAGGTAAATCACATTAAATTACGATACACTACGCTAATTCTGGTGCGACTCGAGCAGAACATGCCCAAAATTAAATCGACAATCACTGCTCACCCAAGTTAATACCAAGTTAGCATCACAGACAACTACGGTTCGGTAAACTGCATTCAACTACGTTAGCCTCCACTCCGTTCAACTACGTCCACCAATGGCTGCTTGACTTGGACTTTACGCTTTATTTGAACACTGTCCTACAAACCTTTGTTAAGCTGCTTATCTGACAAAAAGACTGAATATAATCCATGTTAAGACATCATTAAGCATGCCAAGCTGATTCACAAGAGAACATGTCATCTGAGTGTTCAAAATGTGAAGTCGTTTAGCTATTTTAGTATATCTTTAGGGGAAGGCGCTGACACTATGGGATAATATCTTCATTTACCATCATTTCCAGCCAAATTGATGTGCCTCGTGGCCGCTCGGTCGGAAGCAGCTCACATCCGTCTTCCTGGCTAAGTCCTTTCCAGCAAAAGCAAACGCACAAAAGTAGCTTGAGTTATTCAATTGTGCAAGCATGCAGGCTGCATAGCCACTGTAAGTAAGCCAATAAGGTATGAGTTATGTCGTGAAAACTCACTCTATCAGCTCCTGTGTCCGTGTTACCGGGAATAATACTCAGCGACGAAAAGGTACTCATGGGTACACATACTACTTACATGTAAAGCTCAATATTTCCAGGTATCGGTCCCAATCTCTTAAGCCGTAATTAAAGCTGCTAATTTAATCAAAAACCAGACCATTGGATAATCCGTTGAGTGAATGCATAATCTTGTGAGGTGAGGCAGTTTGGTAACACGTCACTTGCTGGTTCGGATTATTTTGATAGGAGTGAATCGTATATTTAAACCTATTCCATTCTCTACGTAGTTTTATTCGGCGAATATTTCATTGTGTTTTACAGCGGTGAGACGCATAATTATTGTAAAGATCAAATCTACAAATACTTCCCTAACTTTCCAAATACTTATCGGCTATCGTACATGACAACGACTACCTGCGTATTTAGTAACTGGTGAATCTAAGCATCGAGCGTAAGAAATAATGCAAACTGTTGTGTCACATTACTGTCTGGTACAATATCCAGGTACACATATATATATATTTACCCCCATGGTCAGTCCTAATGTGTGTCTCGTTTAAATCAACATTGAACTAGAAATCTCTGTTGACATAATGTTTAACAGATTTGCTGATGGCACCAAACCTTACGTTAGAATGAGGACACAAAACCATGCACATAACTAGCAACCGAGCCTAGATAGCGTATTAGACGACAGAAATGATTGACAAAAGTCTGTAACCTAAAACAATGTAAAGATCAGCGTATATGTCATACAAAGGAGCATTTATTACCAAATGGGGCGATTCTACTCTAGCGAAGGAGTCAAATAATCGGGACGCTGGTGTATAAATTGATCAGATCTGGTGAACAATCCAGTGCAGCAGCCCCAAAAGCAAACAGAGTTCTTGTAATGATCGGACGAACGTTCGCTAGTTACTCTAAGGGTTTGTTTGTATCAAAATTAAAATAGTAATCTCAAGGCAGAATTTCTTAGGAGAGCAACAAAGCTCGTGCGTGCCTTGTATGTCTGATTCAATTTACTCCCCGTTTCTGCAAGAAAAGCGCTTCGAACCTCTCGTGCGGCTGCCAATGTGTCGACCTAACACCTAGTGACAACCAGCCCTTTCTTGACAGTTATGTTATGACCTATGACAGCCAGTCTCTAATTGTCAGTTATGTTACCCACAATGAAAAATGATCATTGCACTAAGCCATTAAGAGATCGGCCATAACTCCACCTGCCGCGCATTTGAGCATAGATAAGTGCATGTTTAATCCGATCCACTTTGTACGCAACTGTGAATGACAGTTTGTACAAACCCCACATGTGCGCCAAGTGAGCTGAATCACAATGCCCTTAGTTTTAGCACCCAATACGCCCTAAACTGCTCTAAATGGATTTACAAACCCGACAAAGATCTAGTCTTGTTTAGTCTGTTTATTATTGGTGAATATACAAAGTGACCCAATTTCCTGTTAGATGTTTTTCTACAGATCTTTCCCGGGCCGGCGAAGGCGGGGGCCCATCCATGAGAAACTCTGCGATAAGGTCCAAAGCAACATTGATCATGCTGCCTCTAGAAACGATGGTTAGTTCAGCAAGGTCACTGGTTAAAGTCTGCTTGCGCCCATAGAGAGGAGAGATAATGCCAGATAAATACTGTGGAATATCGTCACGATATACAGGAACACATGAATGTTAAACATGAGGTAATAGGGCAATTGTCAATCGGCCACTGGCATAGTATATCCCTAATGCAATCGTTAGCAGTACACGGGCTCCTGGATCTAGGGTTAATGCAAAATTTTACATGACCATGTATAGTTTGTCAAATATTGCAGGCCATTGAGCTGCATTGTAATTGGGCATGATGAACCTACACACGTATATAAACATAAATATGTTTATATATATATATATATATATATATATATATATATATATATATATATATATATATATATATATATATATATATATATATATATATATATATATATATATATATATATATATATATATATATAAATATACCAATATATATATATATATATATATATATATATATATATATATATATATATATATATATATATATATATATATATATATATATATATATATATATATATATGCATATATACATATATACACATATATATCAATATGTATGGTAAATCAATAGATCAACGTTGGAACATATGTACTTTCGGACCATGTTTCCTAGGTTCTTCATACCCGTGGTCAATTCGACATTGCGTCCATCTAAGACATATACACAAGAATAATTGGACCTGTTATCGTTGCCACTGATTCACATTATCTGTTGACGTTAATACCTATAGTGCCTACGTTATATTGCTGGATCCGTCAAATCGAGGTTATTGCGGAATAAGGGCTTCCGTAAAAGTTGTGGTCAGTAATGGCGAACAAATGTGTCACACGTTACCAATATTATACCTAGCTCGATATTTGTGTGATCATTCACCAATTGGGGGTTATACTTAATTAGCGCGTGTAAATCATTGCCCAGCACCTTGGAACACAGGCATTGATAAACAACTTGACAAATCACTATGATTACTTGCCTTCGGTCCATAATATCGCTCCCCATGTTGAGCGAATTACACGCTAGAAGAACTAGATATTCGAGTTTTCATCATAATGAAAACTAGCATAAGCTTCCGAATTCCTTACGGACCATGTGATACGTAAGAGGCCTCCTGGTATAATATCCTAACTGTTCCAAGATAGCAGGAATGACGAGTCTAAATGATATTAAGGTTAAAGTTGCGCATATACATCGTCTTGGTACAAATCCTACATAGCTGATTAGACGTGAGTTGCTTCACGAATAGCTCAATGTTAGCCATTGTGCAAGCATATTTGTTGGTGAGCGAAAGTCAATTGCTTGTTAGGTTTCTAGTATGTCGTGCGCTTGGTTTTATATATCAGCGCATCTGCCTCAGAGCTACCATAACTATACGCAGCAGTACTACTTAACCAAATGAACATCAAACGCTTGAAATTTATATTAAAACCAAAGTACTTTCTTAATATTTTCGATTTATCAACTCATCAGAGAGAATGCAACTGCAAGATTTACGGCTCGCGGTAACAGAAAACATGTTTACTAATCCTACACTGCGTCTGACCTTTCTAAGCCTGCAAAACAAAGACACGTTTTGTCCTCTAGGCAGTCATTGAAGTTCCCGCAAGGCAGGGTTGATGTGGCTGGATCGCTTTGTTCGGGTGATAATGTTTGCAGCCGTAATTTGTTCCATTTGTAGCTTCTGGTGAAGACTATTGGGTAGCCCACATAAAACGGCGCTGCAGAAGTCTGGCACGTTTTCCTATGTGTGGAAAGTTCCGGTCCGAGCAATTAATTGTTATGGTTTAAAAGACGGAGATACATGTTTGAACCCCATGAAATGCAATACGATTAATATTGAGAGAAACATTTACCCTAGTAATAAGCTCAGCTTGTCGAATAATGGTGGTTATTCACTGGACCTGCCCTATTATTTGAATGGTTCCTCGAATATATATATATATATAGAGAGATATATATATATATATAGATATATATATATATATATATATATATAGAGATATATATATATATATGATATAGATATATATATATATATATATAGGAGATATATAGAGAGAGATATCTATATATATATATATCTATCTATATATATAGATATATATATATATATATATATATATATATCTCCTCTCTATATATATATATATCGATCTCTCTCTATATATCTCTCTATATCTCTCTCTCTATATATCTCTCTATCTCTCTCTATCTATCTCTCTATATATATATATATATATCTATATCTCTCTCTCTCTCTCTCTATCTATATACTGCAACTGCCCCTCCTCTGGTGCATCTTCTGCCATGATATAAATACAATGATGAGATTACAGCCATCTATGTTATATTACTCGTAGATATATCGACTTATGTTTTCATTTCATACAAAGGCAGACTACTGATAACGAGCGGGATTATAACGTCTTAACTGATATATTCCATATATTCGCGTCAATCTGTCTAACACAGGCTTTTGAACCCATGTGATTCCCATGATATGGTGGGTATTCGTTTGTTGCTTAGGGATGACTAAAGATTAATCTAGATTCTGCTGTTGAAGATTCTGATGTTGCATTCTTTAATAACACCGTTCGACAAATACGCCAATTAAACTCCACTGCATTCCGGAAGTC
>CM067352.1:1056081-1063581 GCA_034190875.2 Urechis unicinctus | reverse complement strand
CAAACTAGGGCTGTATATATCATACGGACATTGTTTTAGCTGTGTAGTTAGGAATGACCATTATTACAGATGCAGTTTGTCTGATTAATCGTCGTATTGGGACATTTAAAAGGAACGGTCATAGAAATGGCTGATTTACGATGTGATTCCCTTTAGCTGACATTATGAATCAGCATAAAACGCCATCGACACAAGCTATTACGGGTATTGCGCGATGAAATGTTACCAGTTGTGATATAAGGTGTATAGGCATAGCACATCTAATTGTGCTCAACTGATCTGGGTTGTTTTTGTATTTACGAGCTAAATATCTGTTGCAAGACAGGATGTACTTTGCAGTGCCAGACATGCTTCCATTAGCCTAGCAATCCGACGTGTCTTCAGCCGTCTTGCTGGCATCCGTTGTCTTGTTTTATGTGACTAATTAACTAATTGTGGCACAGTTGATTAAACGAGGCAAATAGCACGTATGATTCCCCGCTGTTATCATCGGACCTTCGCACGCTTAGTCACATCGGCGGTAGTTTACATCCCGCGTTAAGTGCGCTACCAATAATTGGCTAGATATTTTATGAGAACTGCGAGTACTTGCTTCATGAAGTTTCTTTGGAAGGTATCAAATAGTCTTGTGCTATCATGATTTGCAAGTTCTTCTAACCTGGGAACGTTAACAGTGGTTGACAACGGCTAGTAAAGCATCATGTAAAAGAGCAAATCCACGCTACGGTGAATTAGAAAATGAGATGCTCAAGAATCAAAGCTCTTAACAATGAAATGTCACACAGGCAGCTAAAGTGAGTTATAGCTCCTAAGTAACCGAGTGAGCTATTCAGTGTCACAGCAGTATGTGGCTCTATAGTAGGAACGCATATGTGTGACTGACAATTCATTCTGACACCAAATGAAAGCGAATTGTAACAATTATATACAATGACACAATCCAATGATATCAATGATGATCGATCAAGCTCATTATTCGTTATGTTGGATAAAGACGGACATTGGTGAAGAGATAACAGCTGCATAGATGCTATTGTAAATGTATTTCAAGACATCAAAGCGCAACTTAATAACGTACTACTTGTCCCAGAGTTGAATTTTTTAATTACACAGCTATGGATTAGTGCAAAATGTGGGTCTGATTGCGTTGCACAAGCATGTGACAGCCGTTCATCGTGTGGCTTGTTGGTCATTTCATATTCTGCCTGATGCTGAATGATGGTTGCATCTTATATTTGATGCAGACTATAAGATAACCAATCCAGTTCCAAATGTCGCCGCTATCGCTAGAGATGGTTTACGAGAGGCTGCGTAGAAAGCGATTGTTATCTAAATATTAAATCGCTAACATTGATCTATTTGTGGCCCTGAATGCTTTTGTGATGACACGAACACGACATAAGTTGAACTATATTTATTTGCCATACACATGCCGTATGTTCAATCTGCATGACTTCTTCGACAACACTGATCATGTAAGCGATCCACAAATTGTCTGCTTCAGTACCATAACACAACCCTCTGGTGATAAAATGCAGGTGATATATGGGTACCGTACTCGCCTTAGTATAAGCACGTTCTCTGCAAGAGAACAACGCGCGGGTTCGGAGAAAACGAGTTAGGTACAGTATTGCTGCATTATATTCAAAATAGCGATAGACTTGGGGATCATATTCTTAAACGATTAATCAAAATATTCGGCTGAAATGTATGTTTGCTCTGAATGAAAAATTATCAACAAAAGTATTCAACGATGATGTATTTGTTCAGCCACGGTGGCTTATTGCGCCAGTTGTCAAATGTATGCCTTACCCTGTCGTCCTGGCCCAAGACAAGGCTTCTCCCGACCGCTAAGCATTGTTTGTCAACGCAACCCATGAAGCTGCATTTACAACGAACATCGTTTTGTATCGATGATTAGCAAATCCGAATACAAGGGATCCAGTGTACTTGTTTAAACGCACATCTGCAGTGAACCAGGAATTCCAATGCGAGGCACAGGCCATATTCAAGTCGGTGTGGCGTACATGATTTAATTTGCATGAAAACTCCCAGTAGACTGACGGCCATCTCTGCATATCTGCACCTCTGCATTTGCCATATCTCAGATTTGCTTACGCTTGGAGTTACTGGGTATCCTTGTGGTGAGGCTTTTAGAAAATGACGGACAATATCAGTTTGCATCGCTCCAATTTACACAAAATATTGTGAAGTAGTGAATATCTATTTTGAAAATATCAGTGATGCAAGATTAAATGGCAATAAATCTACAGGGTCAATATCAAACTACAAACCTTCAAACATATCGCTCTCAGGTTGTTGTTTTTGTTGTGTTTCAGTGCCGTAACATTATATGACATTCATAGTTGTATGAGAGTTTGTGTTAAATGTTACGGAATCAAGATTGGATAAAGATTCTAAGCAAACATTAGTTTTGGCTAACGGCATAAATAATGACAACGATCAGGGCTGGAACATGGCGGGGATATGGGTCAGGTCACGGTGTGGTTAAGCTTGGGGTCATGGATGGATCTGGGTTTGCTTTGTTTGCTTTTTAGCGCTGTCTGTGTTATGAAGTGCTCACAACAGATGACATGTTTTACATATGATTTGCTTCGGTGAAGATTGCTATAGGACAGGGACAGTTAGTTACCCTGGTGCTGAATTGGATTCTCAAACAAAGGCAGGGTAAGAAACAAGCAACATAACAATATCAAATTAACATGACTTCATCTGGTTAAGTCACAAATATTAAAAACTCTCTAGTGGTTAATAAATAAAGATTCGCCCAGCTGGATTTTGACTTAATTCTTACTAAATTTCGTATCTTCATTTTGTCATCTGATTGATCGTTATCATTGGATATGACAAGATAATTGTGGAAGTTACAGCTGCACTAGATCATGATTTAAAAAGGTTACTTAGGTTATTTGTATTCGGTATAGACACTTACGACCATTATCCTGAAGTAGGGGACTGAACGTGCAATGTTGAGGCCTTCTTGTTTGACTAAACATGTCGATCAACAACCCTACTAATATAGCGGCTTACAAAGATATGGTAGAAAGTGCGTAAAGTATCAATGAACGACAAGCCGAACTTGTGCAACAAGTCCGTACCTTAAATACACCATGCCACCTACATTGGTTTGGATATGATTGTGACGTGCCTTCAACATAACATTGCAAGAACATACAAAACATTCCTGATCCCCCAAATTTAGTTCATAATGTATATTTCAATCACGAACTGCAACGTTACGTATGTTGAATCAGCGAAAGAATAAGATTAACACCAAAAATAATAATTTTGCATGTTGTTCAGAGCAATGATGTTTACACGAATTAGAGGGAAATGTTTGGAACATGAAAGCTCCAAATCGCACCGTGTTATACGCTTCAAGGCGCGTCATACATTTATGTTGCAGCCTGTTCCACATGAGCAGTCTGGATCTAATCTGTACCATCTGCTTTTCCAATGAATAACCGATTCGACGGCAACTGCACCATGTTAATCTACATGGCGCCTAGAAATATATCGATATATATGTATATATGCATATATATATATATATATATATATATATATATATATATATATATATATATATATATATATATATATATATATATATATATATATATATATATATATATATATATATATATATATATATATATATATATATATATATATATATATATATATATATATCTATATATATATATATATATATATATATATATATATCTATATATATATATATATATATATATATATATATATATATATATATTTATCTACAAACACGTGCCATGTTCAGCTAATGCTGGCTAGTGTTCTATACGGCTTAAGGTATCTCCCCCTGATTAAGTTCGTGGACATTTCCACGGTTAATGGCTCATTCACTTAAATGTACATGACCATAATTAAGAGGAATTATTTTCTGGAATGGTACAAATGGAATGGGTTCAAATAATTTCTAATTATCCCCTGATAAACTTGGCAATAAAAAAATCCATGCATGCATATATTGGCTTCGATTGAAAATATATTTTTGTTATGCATCGGTTTTCTCACCATTACTCACCATTACTAATGGCGCTTCCATACGTTTCCCTAACGGCGAACGACGCACCCATGGTCGATGAAATAAGTAAGCGCTGGTCTAAGCTTTGTTATGGGCAGAACGAAATCAAACTTGATGGTAATTAGATATGCAGCTAAACCGAAAACATCAATGCAAATTAAAATGCTTGAGACTTTATTTGACATCACCTGGTAATTACCGAGACTCACAACGAATACCAAGCCGACCGTTGATTGGTGCTCAGATGTGTGATACATACACAGAATGATCGATCGGCATCTGGTTAAGATGTTTCCGTTGTTGCTAAAGGGTTCCATCAATGCCACATCAATCAAACAAAAATAAACAAATTCACCAGATTTTGTTCAGCAGTGTATTGGGAGTGGCTTGTTTCGGTTATGGGTAAAGTATCAAACCAATACGCTTGAATAAAAATGAGTAGAGACCTAGTCAAGTAATTACCCATGCGCAACTCCGACCGAATGACATGCGCAACTCCGGCCGAATGACATGCGCATTTGAGTCATTTGCTTGTATCATCGATCAAGCTTCATCAGTTTTGCAACACATAATGCAAAATAGCTTATGCCGCGTGATATATTAGGGCAATTTACCGCGTCCCGCCGAAAATGAGGTTGCTATATATAGAATGGTGTCCCAAATACCCGGGTGTATAGATCGCGCTCGAGCTTACAGATATAAATTCCAAAAGTAGTGAACATTCGATGAGTGAAATATTTTCGCGGCATAGTTTTTAAGATTGTTTTACATGCATCTTAATTCTATTTTTTAGCGCCGTTTGCCAGCTTTCGATTGCGGTCGTTGCTTATTAACCATCATTTGTTCCAAATGGAAAACAATAAGAATAAAATGAATTCGCGTTCCAACAAACAAACCTCAGGGTTCTATTATTTTAGAAGAAGGTATCTATTCAGGGTGGAGCTGCAGTTGTATGAAAGGCTAGTCGGTTAAAGGTTGGCTTAAAATCGATACATCGAATATATCAACAGCTGTGGACAATTACCAGCTTCATTGATGTTAATTAGAACTTGCTGCTAGCATTATTGTGTATCTCCGCTCTTCTAGTGAAGCTACTGATGCGGATTGAGTCTGCCAGATAAAAGGATTGTGTGGTCATCAGAAGGCATTATAATCTGCACGTAGCCATGTTAGACTACAATGCTTACGATTTGATCGTTGTTCACTTAGCAGAATAAAGCGTTGCCGTTTGTATGAACCTGTATCTTTGTCAAGCATTAATTATATTAACATTCAAACTTAAGCGAAACCCTTTGCTGCCTTTTATGGACATTTTCAGGATAGAATGCACAAAAAATTTAAATTTGCTATCAGCATATAACGTCAACATAGACGACTTTTGACAGGACGCTCGCTAATAACATCTAACATAAAATGCTATTATTTGGGGCAATTAAGAAAATTATGGTGCTTGGAAATATTGCTATTATGCACACCATATATATGTATGGACTTGCAATTTCATCCGGGTCGTGTAGAATATCAGCTATGGTATGGTACTATATGAAGTTTTGCTGCGGCAATAGCATTGTCAATACATTAGCGATATAAATATCAAGGTTAATTTTCATTATACATATAATGCGGAGGCCCCATAATTGGACCATAGTTGAAGTCGATGAGTCACGGCATTTGCATCAATAGAAGCTCATGTGCAATAGTGAAGCTTGCAATTTGGCTGCGTGTCTTGCTGTCTTCTTGCTTACTCAGATGCATTGTGTAGGTATTACAATGAGAAAAAGGGCAGATGATATATGTATGCGGTAGCGCTGCTGCGGTACCGAATTGCAATTTTATCTCACTTTTGGTGGAAATCGGCTATTCGGTATAGAATTTAATGAATCTCATGGAATAAATATGCGTGCTTCAAAAGCCTAACCATAGCAAAGGCGTGTGTAAGATAACGGTTGGAAGGCCAATCATAGGAAATGCACCCTCAATATTGTTTAATACTTTGAAGCTTTTGCCGGTGACTGCAAATTGATTTCAAAATACCAAGTGTAGAATTTCCGTTATTTAGCTTCATATTTTTCCATGCTAGTAAAAATGTTGAAAAGCTTTTACAAAAGTGACCACGTTTAAGCTCATCTATCTATATAAACAAACTTTCTATTGCACCATAGTCCCTCGATGTCGAGTTTATGTGAGTTTATATATATTCCTTGCTAGCTTATATATATAGATATATATATATATATATATATATATATATATATATATATATATATATATATATATGTATATATATGATATGTATATATATATATATATATATATATGAGTATATATATATATATATATATAATATATATATATATATATATATATATATATATATATATATATATATATATATATATATATATATATATATATATATATATATATATATATATATATATATATCTATATATATATATATATATATATATATATATATATATATATATATATATATATATATATATATCACTGAAATTGCGTTTTTTGTAGCATGGATGACTTGCTTTTTTGTTCATTGTTAATCCTTATTGGAGTTTTCTTATGGGTGTATATTGTGTGGGTAAAGGTCAAAATTCGTATCGATGGCACTACCAAACGTTTTGGCTTTTGTCTTGTTGATGTTCCTGTCTGGCATTGAAAAAACTCAAATGTTTGTGTAGCAATCTGGTGAGTTAACTACATACACGGAATTATGGTCGAATAACAACTCATGCGTAACTGGATAATCTGTTGATAATTTACAACGTCACGTCAAAATAAGAAATAAGTCTAAATAAAGGCCACCAAAATATCCTCGATTGAACCTTTAATATAAGCCCCTTCACAGAAAATGTTCTGACTGAACACAATTGCTTGCAAACGTAGATGTTGTTACAGCAAAGAGTTGGGTGGGATATTCCCACTAAACAAGAGCAAGCAAAATTGTCATTGTGTTAGCATGTGAGATCGTCAGTATTCTACATAGGCCCAAGTGTGCTCCAGTGTGCTACTTGATATGTTTATTCATATTTAAATATTGTGACCTTACACAATAGAATAACAAATTGAAAAACCTCGATATGATCTGCCAGATATGCGAAAGGGAACGTCTCGCGTTCGTGGGATTCAGATTAAAGGCCATTGATGCCTCATTAGCCTCTCACGTATCACATTATATGGGTGACGTGATAGTATTTTAAACTATAGCCCTTGACACGTGATTTCTAGGTGTGTCTAGACAGTCAATTGTGTACTACTACAACGCCTCCAAAATCACAATGTTAGATAAACATATAGCGGGAGTTCCACGTGAGTGTTTTGTGTGTGTTGCTCTTGCAACTTTTAAATGGTTTCTGCTAATGTATCTAATTTCAAATTTGTGGACGATT
>CM067352.1:994622-1047665 GCA_034190875.2 Urechis unicinctus | reverse complement strand
TATTTTTAAATTAAACTTAATTTTAATAAAAAGGGGGGGGAAAAAAATATTATATTATATATATAAATATATATATCTTTTTAAAATTTATTTTATATATATTTTAAAATATATAATTTTTTATATATATAGATTTATATATAATTAAATTTTTAAATTATATATATATAGAATATATATATAACTCTTGAGAGAAAACATCAAATTTCAGCTGATGTCGGGGTAAGCAATTGTGGAAACATTGTTTCGAGACTTTTAATCTTTGAACATTTAATCGTAGATTTCACTTATAAAATATATTGCCTATATACGTCCTTCGATTAGGTCGACTAACTAACGCATAAAAACCGAACCGTATGTAAGAATAACACAGGCATGCTGAAATACGTTACTTGTTTTGCTCGCAAACTGTGATATGCAACCTTTATTTTGATTGACAAGGATGTGAGTACTGACAAATAGCTATAGCTTAAGTTTGCAAACAACTTGGAGAAACCACGATAGTGCTCTGTACGATAAGTGATTGCTACATATTTGTAAACAGTTATGGTCATGTTTGGTAGAGTCAAGAAGTACTAATTAATACAAATTCAAGATATAATGGTTTATATAAGGAATGCGTCTAACATCAGTCTCTCACAGAAGTGCTTTCAAATACATTGATATGTGATCTGAAAGTTTTGTGCATTAAGTGCTATGAAGGCTCGGCGCATGCTACATTACACATCCACTAGTACATACAAGTAAGCAGGTATTCCTGCAATGGAGCTCAACTGCCAAAATGGAAGCATCATGATCATATAACATGCAATACCTGTTTTCTGGTCGTTTATTATACATCATGCACAGCAATACACACATCATATGCCTCCATATATATTATGCACTATCTCTCTGTGAACGGGGTATAAATATCTCCATAATGTTGTAAACGAACACCTAGAGGATGCCAGATCCTCATACGTCTTATCTGTTACCAGAGGTATTATAACCTTTCAAGACGCACTTTATATTAGCATTTTGCGTTTGCAATCTCTGTAAATTAGCCACATTGATGCGGATTAAAACGGTCCATCTCACCAGAGACAATACATGTTGCAGCAATATGTCTAAACTTCATACATGAGAGCAACTTCGCCTTGATCCACATTTCGTATGCTTGAATTTAAAAGTGTTAACATGGCGCCATTATAGATTAGTATGCTATCAATCTTTGCAAACAAACTGAATATGCAGAAAACCAATTCCGTGCTTTATAGTTTGAAGAGCAGTATCCATCTTTATGGCGGTATCAAATGAATCCTAATCGTAGAGATTGCCACCCACGTGTGCTAGCTCTTGTAATGTATGGAATGAACATCATTCACGGCAGCAAATGATGCATACATGGCATTCCATTACTGTAGCAAATTTTGTGGCTTATCTGATTGGCTTTGCTATACTGGAATGCAGTTTGCATCAGACGAACCACAAATGATTAAGTATTTATTCCATAATGCTGTCACTGGTTCTTTACCTATCATATAAAACCTAAACAGCGCCCACTATGGTGTTGAGTCAGAAAATCAACTTTTAGTACCAGGCGCCATAACAATGGAACGGTGATATATCCTTGCTCGAAGGGGCGCACCGTTAACATAATCCATAGTCGTGACACTAACGCGATAGTAAAGTGTATATGATAGAGGGAACGATCTCTATTCACTGCAATAAACAATGTTATCCATCAATATATGTGGTGACCTTCAAGGATGAGGCTCCACATTCTAAATACGTTAATTTGTTTTATTCAGGTCGGTTATACGTCAAGTTTGATGACAATACACAATAAATGGCTCGGATGGAGACATAACTGCAGAAGTAGATCATGCTAGTAATTCGCGAACGGCTGCATTAAAGTTGTCTGACGATGAATATTATCTTTTCATCCATATCGCCCATCGTATATACGATCATTACAAAAATGGAGAACAGCCGATAGATTGAAAATACTTTATGGTTTTACAATTTCGACGATTTACGTTCTTGAGCCTCGTCACTTTCTTTGTTTGATTTACGCAATTAACAAATGGTCAGCACAGCAGACAAACCAAGCATACGGCAACACATCTGATAACATCAGAGCCGATATGACTTTTGAAGTCTATTGCAGTATTCAGGGGCCGTGGCAGCACCACAATTACATATCATCACCTAGTCACCTAAATTCTAACTCAATCGTTATTACACAAGTGGCGGTGTGGCACTCTAACGAAGCATAGAGCACGCTCGCTTCACTGCAATTTACCCATGCGATCCATCAACATAAAAGCTGACATTGCAGCTCAGTGCGTAGCTTATAAAGCAGCAATTTGTTGAATGCAGGTTGAATGCTTGTCCTGTTGACCGACTGTAAATCACAAATGGTGCTGATAAGAACATTAACGCACAAAAGCTACTGGCTATACACCACAGTTTAGCAAGTATGGCGGACTTATAGTCAGGTGATGTACAAATGTTGTTGTGGTATGTGCCTAAGTGGCCGAGATTATTGGTTAGTACAACATTTCGATTTAAGATTATGTTTTGCGATTCTGTGTTTAAAACATAGACAAATAATGCTCATTTGAAGAAATATTCCGTTTAGGTTTAGGCATTGTAGACGTTTGCGTCTATTAGCTTTAGTTGTTTGCGTTTGGCATCCATTAGATTTCATTTGTTTAGATGAGCTACTTTCATTTATAATAACGTTGAAAACCATACGACAATTGCATACCATCCAAATAATTGATCGATTTACTGATAAGTATAAAAGGGCATGCTATAAGGGCAGGAAGACTATCCATTTTGATTGAACAAATAAGCATTACCGAATGTGGTTAAATGGAATTTAGAAACGTTGAAAACTGATTGAATGAACAAATGAATGCACCCAGTTGTTCATGTACAAGCCTAGCACATCTCATCTATTCATCAGCTGTGCTGTGCTTTCTATAATAGATCATTCTGAATACCCCATGAGGCCAAACGTCATGCAAATTAAATGTCGCGATATACGAAAAACATTGTTTATTTCTCATGTTCTACTATTCATTCGTGGATTGTTCTTGAAAGGCACTATGCTAGTATCCATTGTAAATTAATAAAGACTGACATACTAATGACGTACAATGACACTTTGATACACACATTCACATAAGAAAAGTATCGGGGTTCATTTGAATCTGCTGAAATATCAACTGAACCTTATTAAATCAATTGCCTGCTGGCAGCATGTATAATCAACTATGCCCACGAGTTGTTTAATTTCGGGTAAAAGACATATGTGCAGGGTAAAATAGCCAGTATTCTCGCTCTAGACGGCTATTGACAATTTTATATCAAAATCTAAAGCACGGACATGAAAAATCGAGCATGGAAAACTGCACGGACGTTGTGAGAGGCTACTTTTGAAAGGTGTATCCCAGACAGAGCAATATATCCAGTCGACATCGTCGCTCCTCAAGTGTGTGTCAATTCGTGAAATGATAAGATATGCTGCTAGTTTTGGATATCAAACATAATTACCCCACCTACCATTTGTATGGGCATTCCTAGTGTCAGGTAACCTGGCAGCTGTGTAGGCATTCGTGTTATAAGCATCGGCTATGTTTGGAACGTTCACGTGAAAACAAGAGGGAACATAGGATGCCTTGCTGACGTAATCACTTAGTTTTGTTCGTGATGCCATATATTGGTTGAATATATTGCCAAAGGGTTTTACAGATGTTTTATATAATTCCAAATAATTTCAACTTAGCATCCGGTTCGTATGCAAATATACAAAATAAGGCTAAAGATATTTTCGAAAATATATATGTAACTATAATAGAATGATAGCGATATGGCAACCGCTTACGAACATGAGTTTTCATCAATGGATGCAAGACGCAACCAAGAGTTTTCAATATTCTAAGGGCAATATATATTTAATTTCATTGGCTGAATACAAATGTCAGCAGGACAGATTTTGCGACGCTTTTGCAGGAATAAGGACAAGTTGCAAATGCAAAACAGCAAGTCGTGCGTCTGGCTCCTAACAAAGTACACATTATTGGTCATTAATAAATGACTGTTAGATATATAACACACAGCATAGTGACATTGCTTCCGGGTTTTACATAATGTAGAAGACACAATGGGTGTCGAATGTAAGTCTGCAAGGAAGTAAATATTCAGCTTGTCTCTTGTGATAAACTCTATAGAATGCAATTGCAAGTCACATATTTCTCCCGTTCTTGCTTAATTCAGTGCAGCCTAGTGTTGACTCGCTTTCTAATTGGCGAACAAATAGCTGCAATTCCGACTGGCTGAATGAAGTACAACATGCTGCAGGATATCTCTGCTTCATTATTGAGATAATAACCTACTAGGGATTTGCCATATGAGATCTATCATTCTTATCACCACCACCAGGGACTGGAGTTCAAATTGTGATGTAGCTATTTTCGAGCGGAACACTCTCTCTGTATTAGTAAAAAAAATGGGAATATAACTTACTTTCATCAAGGTGTTTTTGCCTCGCGTGGCGCAGTAACGTGCATAATCTTTGACGTTTCAGATTACATTGATAATTCAATATCTTGTTTCATTGCATTGTCTTAAGATACATAGCGGTATTGCATCAAGAAGCACGTTTCCATTGACTCGATCGGAACATAACGGGTAACTTCAACACAACAGTGCTAGTATCATTTGGTTTGAATGACTGAGTTATACTTTTCTGTGTGCATATGCTTGAAAACAAACGTTGCATGATCCTTGGTAGAGCGACGTTAGTCTCGTATTCTGGTGTCTGCGTGCCATATGAAATCTTGCCATATTACGCACCTGCCACGATAAGTTACTCATGTTACATAGGTCAGGTAATATTGATAGAAAAGTATCCATGGAATAAATCTTATCTCAACTGCCTTCCGCTGTGAATAATTATCATTAGCGTCAGTAGTGATAGACGTACCCCTTCACACCTTGTTTTTGAAATTGAATACTGTACGAATACTGTACGACGTGTATTGCGTAATATATGTTTCGCTGACGATCGCATGCGGATTCGGTGCGGTATTTTGATGACCTAATTCTATTTTTGGATAGTTGACCATTGGATATTTCTCAAAATGGGGGTGGAGTTATGGGTTACAAATAGCGGATGGTAACTTAACTTCCAAATAGTTTTCCTCTGGAATATTTCCAAATAGCAACAATGGAGCACATTCACGCCAATCATTATTTAACATCGAACCGATCTAAATCAAGATTTTACGAATCCAACTATCCGGAATTAGTGAACGAAACAATGGCAAAACCAGATATAGAGGAACATTTTGGATTTAAAAACGTTTGTTATAAGCATTTTGACAATATAGTTGGCGTGACAGGGGCGTATCCTGGATATATTTCAGCCCCCACCAAGTGGGTAAAGTCATCACGAAGGGCGGGTCTCTCATAACAGGCTATCCCGTACTGTGAGTATTCGCTTAAAACACGCTATATCATAGTATAGATTCGTTGACTTTTGTATCTGTTATAAGTCTATATTTCTTTGTTTGCAGGGAACCCAAACATTTATTAAAAAACAGTGAGTACCGCAAATGTTTAAGAGATTCTCTGGAATTTTATTTTATTCTTAGAGATTAAAACAAAAATAATTTGTTTTTGTTTGTAGGATGAAGATAGAAGAAAATAGTTAAAATTTAAATATTTTTAAAATTAAATAAATATGAATATATAAATGTTATACTGGTGTTTGTGTTATTAATCGGACTCGATGAATCTGTGGTATAATTACACAAGCTGGTAATGTGATTTACCGATCGTTGAATTCACGATGCGCATCTATCTTAATTAAATAACGACTCATGTCAAACGATTTGATAAATTAGTCATTGTGAGTTGCCCCCCCCCCCCCCCCTGTCAGTCGATTTCGCATTCACCTCAGATATTGTGGTGACATCATTCTATTTTTGGAAAGTGTTTCCGACTGCTGAGCTTTGCGACCTTGGTTTTGCGACCTCATGGAGGGGCGCTATTTTGGATGAGGTCATTCTATTTTTGGAAAGTGATTTCACAATTTTTTGTCGGATATGTCGTCATAGTTTGCTGAGCTAAGCTAAATGATGGGATAGAGGGTGTATATAAAACGGGAGAGTGTCTCAGTCCTGCGTTCAGTTATAACCATGGCTGAGAAGAGACAGCTAGAAGCTTTCAACGATGCGTGCAAACGCAGTAGACCGATGAGCGACGGGGATTTGTTAAGAGCCGTGGAACAAATCGAGATGGAAAGCAGTAAGTATGATTTTATTTTCTATATCTGAATTATAGAATTACCAGGTATACGTCATTTATTTACTTATTTATTTTTGTTACGCGTGTGTTTTAGTGTTGACGGGAGACGAAGATATTTTACATGTCGCTATGGACGAGTATGAAATAGAACAGGCGAATACAGCATTGGATTTGTTAAACAACGCTCAACACAGCCCCCCGACACAAACTGGAAATGGCGCTACAGTCGACAACGCTAAGGGTAGGTCTATTAAAGGATATGTCTATTACCGGTAGAATTGAGGAATGACGTAATGGAAAGCTTTATGATTTTGTGTGATCTTTATATTGACAGATTATCGATGATTATGTTGACAGAAGCTGTGTTGGCTGCTAATGAAAGAGCTATTCGTACTCATACGCGATTTGGAAGGCTACAAACTGTTTACAACTATAATTTATCTGAAGAAGTGCCCAACCTCGACCAGAATATATTTGAGGAATGCGATTCAGCCTTTAAAATCAACGGGAGTTATGGATTCTTATTACGTCACACAAAGAAAAACAGATGAATTGCGGTACTTTCACTCGTCCGTCAACAACCATCGAATGCTACCAACCCCTCTAGTCGTACGGAATGCCGATGATTTTGAGAGGGCTATGCGTGAAATAACACAAAGAGACATTTTAACCTGCGCCCAGAACCAACGACCGGATTCGAAATGGAGTGTAGAGGAAGTGACTAATTTGACCATCTTTGTGAACCCAATCGAAGATCACGTGATCGGCTACCCACCACCCGTTATGCCGGAACACCTGAAAACAAACAGAGCCATCAACTTGTTAGAGCGAAGTCAACAAACGGGTAAACCGTATCAAGACCGATTGTGCTTTTTCAGGGCCCTGGCTTTACATAGAGGAGTGAAGATCACGAGTCTGGAGAATGCAGCAAAAACATTGTTAAAGACTGCTTACCCAAAACAAAAGAAAAAAACATTTGCAGGTGTACCCCTTGAAGACGTCGAAAGACTAGCAAAACAATTCAAAGTGAATATCACCGTGTATACGCTAGACGAGAATCAAGTAAGTGTGTCTTGTAGTGTTTAAACAGAAGTAACAACATAAACGATGTAATCATTTGATATCGAAATGGAAATATGAGATGTGATCGATTTGTTATATGTGTTTCAGGTAGCTACTTAGGTCAAGCGAACGCGCACAAAATTCGCCGCGACCTTGAAATTGAACCTGTACAAAAATCACTTTAGTTACATCAAAAACTTTGACCTTTATAGCAAATCATATATTTGTGGGTACTGTCAGAAGCTGTGGAAAAGTGAGAAAAAACTACATCGCCACGAAAACATATGTACTGTGGAAACCAAATACAAGTACCCAGGCGGTGTTTTTCATCTACCACCCACTATCTTTGAAGCGTTACGGGACGAAGGAATCGAAATAGAAGACGGTATTTACCCTTACAGAGCCACCTATGATTTTGAAAGTTATTTTGGAGAAGACAACCTACCCCCGTCAATTCACCCAAAGTCACCTGGGACCAAAAACACGTACCGTTATCAGTGAGTGTATGCAGCAATGTACCTGATTATACAGAACCAAAATGCTTTGTAACGGAAGGAAACGCACAAACATTGATTGACAGGATGATGATGTATATAGAGGAGATATCAAACGGCGCCTATCTACTGATGCTTGCTCAATACGAAGCTACCCTAACCCAGTTACAAGAGAAAATCAATGAAGCGTATCAACTGGACCGGGTCGTCAAGGGAGAACATCCATTACAGAAATTACAGAAAAAATTCGACAACTATTTACATGTATTACCGTTAGTCGGATTCAACTCATTGAATTATGACCTGAACCTTGTGAAAATACCGTTGACAACTTACCTGCAAGAACATTCATCGATCAAGTATACCATCAAACGAAATAACTCATTCATGTGCATTGAAACGGACCATGTACGGTTTTTGGATATCACCAACTTTATTGCACCTGGATATACATACGACAAATACCTACGAGCCTTTCAATGCGAACAGAAAAAGGGATATTTCCCGTATGAATGGGTGACACTCGATCGTTTGAAAAATACAGAATTACCACCCCATGCAGCTTTTTACAGTGCGTTAAAACAAGAAAACATTACAGAAGACCAATACGCTGAATGTCAAGAAGCGTGGGAAGCAGGTCATATGCAGACTTTTAAAGACTTTTTGATATATTACAAACAATTTAGATGTCGAACCGTTTCTGGAAGCCATAGAGAAACTGAGTCGTTTTTACAGTGAGAGAGGTATAGATATGTTGAAGGATGGAATATCAGTGCCCGGATTAACCATGCGATATTTATTTCAAGACTTGGAAGATTATTTTACCTTACCCGACGAAAAGAACAACGACATCTATTGGTTGATTAAAAATGGAATAGTGGGCGGACCCTCAATCATCTTTCATCGTTACCACGAAAAAGGAAAAACTTACATCAGGCGTGAACAGAACGGAAATGAAGCGAAGTTGTGTGAAGGAATCGTAGGTTATGATGCAAACGCGCTTTATCTATGGGCATTGGCTCAACCCATGCCAGCCAACTTTCCGACCCGACGTCACGCGCCTGAGTTTAAAACAATTCAGACCCGAAAAGGCGGAATAGCGGATGAATGGTTGGCTTGGATAGCACACAGCTCACAAAATCAAATACAACATCGTCTAAACAGAGGGGAAAAAAGAATTGGCGCCCGGCGATTACCTGTAGACGGGTGGTGTAAAGAAACGCAAACAGTATATCAGTTTCACGGATGTGTATGGCATGGCTGTCCGTGTCTGAAATTGACCCATAGCCCCATCAGTGGAAAACTAATGAGTGATTTATATACCGAAACAGAAAGAAATACCCAGTATTTGAGAGGATTAGGTTATGATGTCGTAGCTGTGTGGGAATGTGAATGGACGAAAAAACGAAAAACAGACCCTCAGATCAAAGCGTTCACGTACAGTTGACCGCAACCACTACGAACCGGTTTGACGGAAAAACAGCTCATAGCCAATATACGTGACGGAACCTTTTTTGGAATGGCTGAAGTAGATATACACGTACCAGAAACCCTTAAAGACTATTTCAGTGAAATGACCCCTATATTCAAAAACACTGAACTGACCCGAGATGAAATCGGACCCTTTATGCGAGACTATGCTGAACAACGGGACATTATGAAAGTAAGTACACAAGGTGACAAGGGGCTTGGGATCATAATGTATTTTGTTGCGATCACTATGATGTCATAACGATTTTCATTATTTATTTTCAAATAGACGGAATGGCGGACGTTGATAGGGAGCTACAAAGGTGTGAAAATATTGCTTGCTAGCCCACTACTGAAATGGTACTTGGAACATGGCCTGGTGATCACAAAGATATACCAAACACGGAGTAACTTTTAAGCTACTTGGAAATTCGGCCTATGGTAAATAAACTAAAATGTATTATTGTAAAATATATTGATTTAATTGTTACTTTCAAATTTATTTCAAATTTATGATTTAAAAAAATTTAAAAAAAAATACCCGTCAAGTGCTGTTGATTTATACTAATTTGTCTATGTTTGTAGGTAAATGCGTCACGGATAAAACTAAACACCCTGATGTCAAATACGCCGACTACCGAGAGGGTAAGAATTGATCAACGACAAAAGATTCAGAGCATTGAACGAATTAACCCCCAACCTGTTTGAATTCGACATGGCCAAAACCACCATTGATCTCGACTTACCCCAACAAATAGGCTATTTTGTTTATCAATACGCCAAATTAAGGATGCTGGAATTTTACTATGATTTTATTGATAAGTATGTCGCGAGATGTGATTTTGCCTATGTACAGATGGACACTGATAGTAGTTATATCGCTCTTAGTAGTAGTCATCTAACAGATGTCATCAAACCCAACATGAAAGAACAATTTTACAGAGAATACCCTCAGTGGTTGCCAGCTGTAGCGTGTGATGATCACAACAAAGACTTTATACAGTGTAAAACGAACGGAACCCCGTGGGTACCTCAACCGTGCTGTGTGACCCGCCAAAAATACGATAAACGTACCCCGGGGTTATTTAAAGAGGAGTGGAGTGGAGATGGTTTTATCGGACTGTGCAGTAAAACCTATTACTGTTATGGAACTACGGATAAAGCCTCGTGTAAAGGACTCACGACGTCAAAACGACCTGAACAAGGAGAAATATATGAATGTGCTGAGAGAACAAAAATCAGGTCGTGGTGTGAACCGTGGCTTTCGCATTAACAATAACACAATGTATTCGTATACGCAAATTAGAGATGGATTAAGTTATTTTTACCCCAAGAGAATTGTGAATGCAGACGGTGTAAGCACTAAACCTTTAGATGTGTGATACATTAATATGCTATTTAAGAAATTGATATGTGTTATTATGTAATAAATTGAAGTGAAGGTGTTATGTAATCGATGGATGTGTGCTCTGTAAGAAATAGATGTTTAAAGGCTGTGAGAGAAACTAAGAATAAAAACGTCGTACATTTTCAACACGCGTTGTTTATTTGCCTTGAATTAAACATGTCACCAGCTTATCGTTGGTTGAATAATCGTCGGTAAATACAGCCAGCAATTGGTTCAAACTTATTCCACGACATCGTCTCTTTAAATAATACAAACAATAAAGTCCACAAGTATTGGAATTAAAGTCTTGTAATGGCTTTGTATTATAAGTCCAGTTCACGCAATGCTTGGTCAAGAACTTCACAAATACGTTATGAATAGGAGGTAGTCCGTAAGAATCAAAATATTCGCCTCGTTCATTAAGATCAATGAAAATAGCAATCCAGTGTTTGCCTTTTTTGGAAGCTGGATCCGTATTACAAACGAAACCGCTGGGGTAGTTGACATGGCGGGGTAATTTATTCCGCGCAAACACTCCGCGCACAGTAGCTCGAGTGAAAGCGTCTTTTTGTAAGAGCTCGTGTAATTGCCTGGTATCCATTGTTAGGCAGCGTAATCAAACAGAACGTTACGGTTTCGGTCAATTTGAATCATATTTTCAAATTCGGCATACACAATGACATTAATGGTACGTTCTAGGGGCCGTACCAAAACGCATTTCCAAGCGCACGTTTCCTTGTTTCAACAAATTAAAATGAGTGCCGCTATCACCCAGGTCGGGGGTCAGATCAAAAGCGAATAGTGTATAGCCATTGGGATAATCACTCCAACTTATGGCATTGCCTTCGTCTTGATAGAGTTGTCCAGTGCTAATGAATAAATTAGCATAACTGCGGGTGTATATATGGTGATTAAAAAAATCGGGCTGTAATGGTTTTGCGGGCACTTGTTGCCCGTCAACGTACATAGCTAAAAATGTGAGGTCGTTATGCTTAAAGTTGAAGGGGTTCTGAGTGTAATCACCGTTGAACGCCCTATTATCAACACTTCCAACTACAATTCGTTTGGGTAACTGACCCAAAAATAAATTTTCTTGATTGATCGTCATAGCTCCTTGAGATGCAGAAAACACTTTGGTTTCTATGCGTCTTTATGGGGTATTTAGCTGGGCTTCGTTCTAAAGCCTTAATGTGAGCTAGTTGCACGGTGGGGTTCAACTTTATTTTGCGTACGAATAAGGTCACGGATTGCAGAACTATTTTAGTGGCAAATCCTTCTGCAGGATTGGCCATAAGGGCAAAGCTGTCACCGCTGCGTACTAATCGCAACTTCAAATCTACGCCGTTTAATAAATAGCGTTCCTGACTAAATAAATCTAAATGTAATTTGCCCATCATATCCACAATGCGACTCTCTTGAGCTCGTTCCTTTCTAGCTATCATCCCCTTGTTGTTAGTACCACCCACGGCGTCCATGTGTTTTGGGGTGTCTTTGTACCATAAACTAGCTGTTAACTGAGAGTTTTTGGCTTCCGAACCATAGCTCAATAGCGTTTCCATATAAGCGCGATACGGGTATGTGTTTGTCGAGGAGGACACAAGTTTTTCGTTGAGAGAGACAACGACTTGGGAAAAGAGTGAGTGTAACCAGAGGTTAACGGGTGCTACAGCACTGTCAGCCTCCAAAACCGCCCCATCCTTTTTCACCACTTTGGCATTCACTTGTAAATACGTGTCGTTCAGATCGATATAATCATCACCCGACCCACTGATGTAGAATTCGACTGGACCCGAACCTAAAGCAGCTACCGGATGGAATTCGACGATTGTGATCGATTGGAATAATACTCAGAAGGGGGACCACAGTGTCTCCTACCACCTGAGCTTTGATGAGATTACAATAGACATAGAGTCCGTACAAGCCTCGATCAGGGTCAACAATGTGCTGACCGACTTGACTGTTCTCAAAAATCCCCATTTCAAAACCGAGTCTTTGACGCAACCCCTCGTCCATGTAAACTACAACTGACTCATTGTCAAGGGTCATAGTTGCTGTCTGTCGTGTTCGATTGTAGGTGAGACGCACTCGCTCCTCATTTTGCTCCTTTAACTTGGCTGCAAAGGCTTCTATCAACGATCCGGTCGTATAAAAACCAGGGGTAATGTGAAAATATTTGGGACGGGCCTCTGCAAATTCACTCACAATGTCATATCCCTCACTGCAACAGATATCCGGGGGGAGATTGAGCGCACCAGCCACACGATCCATGACGACCAACCCCTCGTCCTCAGTAACATTGTACCACGTGTAAGGGTACTGAATTTCCGCTAATCCCACTTCCCAAGCCCCTTCCAACTGTACAGCTTTGGGGAGTCGAGTTAAGTAACGTGTCGACGTGTTGTTGGGGTGATAATTCATTGAACTGTTGGAAGGTAGGGTCAGAAAGAAACTCATGATGGTGATGCCATGAGACTCAAATTAAGTTCTTCTTGGTTTCACGGAAATGTAAAGTCACCATCACATGTCCGTCTTCGAATGCCACGGACTGACCCGTGTCGTCTCTTATATCAATTTCTATGGTACAAAAGGTTTTGGTGCCCACAGGGTAATAAAATATCTGTTCGTATGTCTGGGTCACCATTTTGTGCACCCGGTCGTAGTCCACAGGAACTGTGCGTAGCAAGGGAGCCATCGTGTCACCGACCACTTGTGATTCAATTATACTACAATAAACGTACAGTGCGTACAACCCTCGAAATACATTAGGCTTGTAATCAGTTTGAGAATCGTAGAGCGAAAGACATTCCTCACACCTCAATATTTGACGAAGACCTTCGGTCATGACAACTTGAAGTTTGGGATCAGTTATTTTTACATTCACGGTCTGTGAGTGGGAATTGAATTGAAATCGAACCACGCCTCTGAGATGCGATTTGCAGATGTGCATATTGATCCTGTCTATCAATTGTTCAGCACTGTAGGAACCGGGGGTCAGGCGAACGACCAAGGACTCGACCAAAGGATCCCCTTCCAAGTGTCTGTCTATCGTATGGTATCCAGCTCGCTCATCCACTATGACAAAACCGACATCGTCCCCGATGTTGTACCAGGAAACAGGGTACTGAATTTCTGCTAATCCCACCTCCCAATTACCTTTTAATTGTATGGGTTTAGGCAATTGAGTAAAGTAACGTGTCAGCGTGTTGTTGGGGTGATAATTCATTGAACTGTTGGAAGGCAGGGTCAGAAAGAAACTCATGACGTCGCTTTATGTTTCAAAGTGGGGTTGGGAAGAATGTACCCTAAGCTACTGCTTAACAGAGCAGTCCACAAATTACTATCTCCTTTACCCGCCGTTAGATTGTAGATGCTGACGATGATTACGGTATATAAAATGAGGATTTGTGTGAAAAACACGATTTCGGCTTTCGGAATTTCCCGACCAAATATGGTCCACACCCGATCACTTCTCTGATCTTCCATCCTAATGACGCTTCTGTTCCAAATCTCAGTTTTTATACAGCTCCACACCACTGACCCAACTATTAAAACTGGCAGGGTAGCCAAACCACTTGACAAAGTATTGTTTTTGTCCTTTCCGTTTACGTTCTTTGATAATTTTTTCAACCCTATACCATGCTTTGTCATTCACTTTCTGTAATTCTTCCGCGTAAAATGTTGCCTCTAACACTTCGTCATTATCATCCTTTATCGTATACACATTAGGGGAGCCTAAGTGAACGTTCTCCACCCGAAACAACTCCTCGCTCCAATTGGAAGTGTAACCCTTTTTAAATTTACCCCGTGCTTGACTGATACGGACACGATCCCCGATATCATACCGTGGTCGTTTAACCTCATCAGAGCGTTCCCCGTATAATGTCACATTTTAGTTTTTAACGTACGATTAAACCGCTCGACTATGCTAGCTTTGGTTTCTTCGTTGTGTGGTAAAAAAGCGAATCCCCTGCTGCTTAAGAAATGTCTGAAATTTACGGTTGATAAATTCTCCACCCTTATCAGTCTGTAAACACAGGGGCTTCCGCCCTTGTTTTAATATACTCTCAAAGGCTCGAATCAAACTGTCACCCGTTTTATTTTTTAGTGGTATCACCCACGCATATTTCGAGAATACATCGATACAGGTCAAGAGAAATTTCATGTCTTGGTTCTGTTTGGCTAAGCGAGCTATGTCCACTAAATCGGCTTGCCATTGATGGTCAATTCCCCCGACTATGACGCGTCGTCTTCGAAATCGACGACGGATCGGTTTATGTAATGTATAGGCATCTTGCTCGCCCAACCATTGTCTGACTGCCTTTGTTTTGAGTTTCGTAGCTCTAACCAATGGCTGCACACCTCCATACGCGGCCGGTGCCTCAGGGTCGAAATACACACTTAACTTCTCCATGACATCCAATTTTGTGTTACAGGCTCCTCCTCACCAGGTCTTTTATCTATTTGCATCGCCCCCTGTCGGATATAGTTCCATCGATCGGGGTGACCTACTAAATCTTGAGGAATGTTGGAGTCTCGCAACGCTTCAGCAAATCTTTTCCAACCCTCTGGTTCAAAGTGTTTACGCCGTCTCAACACATCGTTAACCAAATCCGCCACGTTAGTCCCACTAACGGCTTGTCCTTTAATCGTTAATTCCCCTCATTCATTCCAGCCCACGTCTGGGTTTTTTCGAAGGCGTTCTAATAGCAAACGCCCTTTTTTCTGAAATTTATCAGGGATGGTTTCTACAACTTCCGCAATAGACACATCTTCTTGTTTGGGTGTGTGGGGCGGGGTATTAGCTAAGGCTGTGTGAGGTGTTGGGGTTCTGTGCTGGCGGTAATACTCGCGGTGTTTTGTTAAAATTTGGTTATAAGATTCTACTTTAGCCTCCTCCGATAAATCACTACGATTCAGGACATCCCTCATCTCCGCATCCAAGTTGGATAACACGTCGACAGTGGGAGCTTGATCGTAACGCCCACTTGACAGTACCCGGGGATCAACCAACATCATTTTCTTAGCCATAATTTTAGCCCAATAGTTTGCCTAACAACGGACCAGCGATACCTAAAATAGGTCCTAATAACGCCGGGAGAAAACCACCGGTTTGTAATACTCTTTTCTTTTTCTTGACGTTAGTTTTAAGTGAGATCAAAGCGCGCAGACCTTGTTTGTATCGGGCTAATTTACGCTTCTGAACTGAAGTCAAGGATACGTTTCCTTTTAAAACATTGAGTGCACATTCACATAGACAATTTATCAATTCTTTGTCAGCCGTGTGAATCAAAGCCCTATTGACAGGGGGTTTGGCTTTAGCCATCACTCGTAATGTATCAGCGTGTTTTCTGAGATGCTCTGCCATGATCTATGTCTAACGATAAGAATGGCGGTCGTCCGATGATCGACGGTATTTATTTCTGTAGGTATACAACTTGATTGGGTCGTAGTATGTCAGTTCGTAGCCGTAAGTGATCTGGTGTTGCCTGTTTCAAATCGATAAACAAATAACCGTGAGGTTGCGAAGTAGCATCCAAAAAGGCTTCTTGTACATACTTGACGTTTCGCGGATACATTTGTTTGGCTAAATGCATGATTTGTGAAGCGTCCCGAGGGTTCTTAAATACCGCTAAATAATGAGCGTTCAAACTGATTGTTCGATGTTCTTTATTCTTTCCGAATAAATTTTGTACTAAATACAACACGCTAAGATTGCCATGGTGACTCCCTTTGGTGAATAGGCGAGTGACGCGTTCGTCAGTTTCTTCCATCAAATCATCGATGATCAACAAGTTTCTTTGTTGAGGATCTGTCTCAAAATTCAATCCCTCTACAAATTCCACGTGCGGTAGTTGAGTGTACATGGTTTGCCACTCTCCGAAACACCACACGATTCGGTCGGGTGGTGGCTCAATGTGACTACCTTTGATTAACTCACTCACAAAGTAAGTTTTTTTTCACAGCCGCTCGGACCAGCTATCACGCAACTAAAGGGGTGTTTTAAGGCTTGATCCATTCTTATACTGAGTTATCATTCACAGTTCCCCACTCTTTTTATAGATAGGATAGGTAAATAGTGTCGTGATAAGTAGAACTCAAAAAGAAATTCGATTAAAGTATATCATCACTTTTTATTCAATCACCAATCATATATATTCATGCGTCTAATAATTTTATTATATTTACAGTCATAAGGTTCCCCCATTAGGACTTTAAACCAGTGTTCGGTGGTCACACAAAAACCTAACATGGTACGTCGATACTCTCTAGAGAGCCAAAGACACAGTTCAGTCGAATTGTGTTGCTCACACAACAAGCGCCATAATAAAGTGACGTGATGTTCGTCCACCTTATCCAAGGCTCTTCCAACGCAATGTGAATACATCTTTTGTTGGTTCTCGGCTTGACATACGCCCGTTCCACACACGACGCATGGTTCTTGAGCGATGTCAGATAACAATGGCTTCATCAAACCACTGTAAAGGCTAATTATCATATCCCACCCATCAGGCGACGTTCCTTGGTCATCCATCTTTTGTGGGCGTGCTGATAGGTCTTGGTAAGCTTTTATGAGCAGCCACCAATTGAAACTATCAAAGCACATGGTCACGCTTTCACGGGTAATTTCAATATAGGGGACTGGGGCTTTCACTCGACCAATTACATCGTCACAAATGGTTTCTTCCGTATCAACGTCCGATTGGCCAGCTTCCGCGTCAATCAACGATAAGGTGAGTGATGTAAGAGCCGTCCCGCTTCTGAGAAAGGCATTTGAGGGTAATTTTATTTGATGTCCGCTCCATCGATCGCGAATGTGTAAATCATTGGGGTCTGGGTTACTACACCACTGGGTGATTTGAAAGCGACCACTACGACGACTGGTATACAACGGTCCGTCAATGTAATCACACTCCTCGCTGTTCTCCTCAGCCATCCTGAATGAAACAAAAATCTGTTCGTGTTCGCTTATTTATCCCCTGATCGAGGTGATGTCAGCAGTTGTTCGTGATCACGTGACGAATAAATTTAGCTGATGTCAGCAGTTGTTCGTGATCACGTGACGAATTAATTTAGCTGATGTCAGCGGTTTTTCGTGATCACGTGACAAATTAATTTCAGATCCGGTAAATCACGCACACACACACACGCACACCAGGTTGTGGGGTTAAGCTTTCCGATTACGTCACAACCTTCCTCTGCTTTGTTGTGCCAGTTGTTTTTCTTAATTTTCGATTGTGAATGTAGAGCTTATAATTACAGTGATATTTCAAGTGTTGGGTCAAAAGCGCCTTGGTAACAAACCCACATTGACACAGAGGACATCGCCTTAACCTCAGGGGTCTGTGTTTACCCTGAGCCGGTGTCTTGGGTCTATATGGTTGTTGGGTCTCAGCAACTCTCTGACATTCGTCACATTCTACACAAGTTTCCATGTCGTCGCTTTAAAGATTTAACCTTTACTGACAGTGAACTTGTTGTTAAATGATATTTATAATTACTTTAATCCACCTCATCTTCAGACACGAACGCAGTTAACTGACGATCCATTAAACACTCTCTAGCTTCGATCGCTTTACTAAGAGCCGTATCAAAATCGTAACCATACTCCATCAAGCGCTGTTGATTTATACTAATTTGTCTATAGATCTTATTGTCTCTCAGTTCTCGAGTTAGTTGTGCATGCATCTGTAACTTGTCTTTGAAAACAGACCACCTGCTATACGCATCCGTCATGTTGATGTTACTCTGTGACTATCTTAGCCATAAATGACCACCCACCAAATTTGAACTCTTTATAACATACATTCCAAATCATAATTAAAAGAAACAAACACAGGCCTGTATTTTCACTCATTTATTACACAATCTGTTAATTACACGTATTTCAATATCTGATTTCACCGACTCCAACCAATATTTCCTATAGTCCACACACAACCATTTGCTACGTTCCATCCACGAGGGGCAGGGGTCAATTAAACCTATACTTAATTCCCATAAACTTGATACATAGTGTTCGTCAACACGCTCGAGAGCATCCGTCATACACATCCAAACTTGTTCTTCAGGTTCGGCCATCAAACAAAGATTATGCTGTCGCAAGCGTGTCTGTGTATACCACCATCAGATATTCCTCCATTAATTTTGCTCTCATCACGTGGGCTCCATAGAGCTGTTTCAACTCCTCCCACGCTTCTACAAACATATACCACGAGTAACTGTCCATTTCCATTGTCACCTGACCCTTCTTTATCACCACCATAGGGATCGGGTATCGAACACTCATCGTCACGTCTGCACCAATAGAGACCTCGACACGACTCTCCTCTCCCGCTTCTAACTGTTTCATTGTTTCTGTGACAGCAGCTATTTCGTAACCACAGTCCAATACACAGTGCATCCCAAACTCTATGTGACATTTCTTGAAATTGTTTTTCAAAAACACTACATCTTTATTTCAAACCACTATCGAATACTGTGCAAAGTATCGTGTGTATAGCGGTTTCACTTCCTCCATTTCGATTTGTTCTACCGCTTTTAACAACTCCACGTCGCTCATCCGTTTCCCAGCCATGATTATAAATGAACGCAGAACTGAGACACTCTCCCGTTTTATACACACCCTCTATCCCATCACTTAGCTTAGCTCAGCAAACTATGACGACATATCCGACAAAAATTGTGAAATCACTTTCCAAAAATAGAATGACCTCATCCAAAATAGCGCCCCTCCATGAGGTCACCAAGGTCGCAAAGATTTCAAGGGCGGAAAATAACGGAACAGATGGTGAAATCACTTTCCAAAAATAGAATTAGGTCATCAAAATACCGCACCGAATCCGCATGCGATCGTCAGCGAAACATATATTACGCAATACACGTCGTACAGTATTCGTACAGTATTCAATTTCAAAAACAAGGTGTGAAGGGGTACGTCTATCACTACTAGCGTCCTAGTTGTACGCATAGTACAATTAGTTAATTAGTTGTCATTAAATCACAGTTAACGGAACCATTTCAACATACTGCATCACTTGAAAAATGTACATCTCCAATGTTATTTGCTCGGAGTTGATTGGATGCGCTAATTCAAGTCATAGAAATGTATTTGTAAAAACCATTGCATGATGCATGTACATGTTTGTTTGCTGTCTTACATTTCGCGGTGAAGAAGGTGGAGATTTATACATGGACATATATGCGTCTACTGAATGAAAGTGAATGCAATAAAGTCACACAGCGGAAATTTATCATGTGCCTGCAGTTGAGCTAATGCAAAGTTGAGTGAGATACATCGTTATATCAGGCTCATGTTGTATAAAGTAATTACAAATAACGCATCATCTATGCCAGTTAGCGATATGTTAAATCGTGTATTGCATGATGTGAAGTCTTGCCATACACATTCTATGCGACTATTAATAAGAGCACCCTATCCTAGCAATAACAGTTTGAACATAACAAGTCATCGCCACGGCCCTAACAAGCAAACATGTAGCAAATAATATATAGCTGCATTAATACCCGACCTTAATTTTCGACCACAGTAGTCAATATTCATCTGACCTTAACAATCAAGCTGTAGTCAGTATTTGTCTTTCCTTGGCTACTACGTCATTCTGATACTGGTGTAGAGACACGTATGGGCGTGTAAGTGTTGATGCTTGTGTCGACAGAGGCAAATGCATAGTTTAAGGCTTGCGCGTGACAAAACACGCGTGCGTTTGCGTATATTAGTCGTTTTCAGCAGGTAGTGTACACACGAGTGTGCAAAGACACATACATAATTCTACATTACGAAGGAGGTAAAAGCATAGACAATAGACTTATCGTGATACTTCAATATTGATGATACCCAGTATAAAGTCTTTTGATAATTCAGATAGTTGTTGCAACATCTAGCGAACCTGGCAATTCACGGGTAGATGAAGCAGTAGAGAGAAGTAAAGAGTTTAAGTGGACCTGCTGCATCAAACATAATAGCGAGTGTAAGACACGCCTGTAATCTACTGGGGATACAGGAAGGGCAAAACACGACATTACACCATTAACCCACGCTTACAAGACAATTAAAGCCAGAAAATTGGTTCATCATCAGTTTTAGGCGGTCATAGCCTAAACTCTCAGCTGATGCATATCTTGATTCAGAGACGCCGTTTGACGTTTTGGTTTCTAGGTTGTGTCAGTAGTATATTGATCTGTTATAATGATAAAATAAGAGGTATGAATATTTTGCTCCAGATTCCTCAGCTCAGAAAAACTCAATAACTTTAAAGAATTACTAGAGACACAATATATCACGCAAGGGTACTTTTTCATTATTACAGATAATTCGACATCGTTACAAAAAAAATACGTAATACCAGGGAAATCAACTGAACCGGATTAATTAGTCATAGCAACGGTCTAGAGCAACATCCCATGCGGCTGACAAAATATAGTGGATTAAACTGCAAATGACCTCTGTAGCAATCCACGGAAGTCGCATCCAATTTAAAAAAATGTATAATTGATATGATTGTTTAGGATGATTTGCATTCACCAGTAGTAAGATGAAAAGGAGAGCTGGCGCATGCTACCCCCAACCCAAACCCCTGATTAATGGGATAACGTTAATGTAGAAATTAAAGCCACGAATGTAATCATCGTCTCCCCCGATTTATGGGAGGGGTAACAGTTGTGTCCCAGCACCGGAAACGGGATCCAACCACGTGGCCTGAACAAAAATGAACTTTAAACTGTGATAACAGGGCTCGATCCCGATAAGTTTTTGGGAACGGACTGCCTGTGTACAGCAAGCTGCTTATCATAAAGACAACCGATACCTCAAACTGCCAGAATCTGTCGCGCTCAGTCATGGCTATGCAAACATGGTTTTGTTTTGCTTCTGGATGGAGAGTGACTGTTATAATTTGGGCTGTATATGTGCGTTTTATCGCAACAGAAAGGGATACGATCACGATCAAGCCCAGCATGCATGCGATCAGATACATCGATCGCACTAAACATAAAAGACGCAGACGCTGTCAAAATGGGAACAGATAATATTAATAGCGATTTCTTTGCACAGCATCTAAATAATCGCACGAGTAAATACATGTGAATTCAGCAGTATTATGTTTTTCTATCTCCATATTCAGCACCAATGCCAAAGTCAAACTCCTGCTTTATTGCACTCTTTTGACAGTGGATGCGCCTACTCTATCCTTTGGAGTAAATCGTGTTTCATATTCACTTTAATATCTCTACCATTTAAGCGATTATCGAATGTGTGCAATAAACACGTTTTCTCGGCAAGCACAATATAAGTGACCATTTAAGTACAAAGGATGTACGTTACCTGCCATGCTTGCTACATAGCACGGCAATGTTTGTTCTAGGAGGCTACATAGGCAGCATATTTGTTTCAACGTATGCATTTACAAAATACCTTTACACCAGTACCTTGTTTTTGATAGAATATGATACAAACTTATATGTTTATTAAGTACGTGGATGGGTTGCATATTTTGTGTTCTACACAGAAGCTCAAGCACTAGTTGACAAACATAAATAGCTAAATTCATGAGCAAGATTTATCTCGTTGAGCGATTCCTAGAATGTCGCACAGGCGCTGATGTGCTTGTCTCCTATCGAAACTTTAGTACCACACTAAAGCCGGTGGGCTGTAAGTGCGGTCATGACCTCATAGATTGACGGGAATTCCTGCACCCTCATCACGTCCGCTCTAACCACCACGCACAAATAAAGGCAATACTAAAACAAAGGAACATCACCAGTAATATGATGCCAATTTACATTATTAGTTGATATAAAACGGCTTACCAACATAGCCTTAACGACCACGCAAAAAATGCGGCAATACTAAAACAAAGAAATATGTATATATATATATATATATATATATATATGAATTCAATATCATTCGCAAATGAAGAGTTTGATACTTACTGCTCTTTAATGAAATTTTATGATCCAATGATGGTTATTTAAAGTACAAGAATTTCAACTAACTCAATCCGAATCATCGCGAAGAAAATATCGAACAAGCTAAATACTATGCATGGGATTTACGGGCTGCGGTTGTGAGTAAATATATTTGTACATCATTTCTTCCGAGGATATTGGACGTTGTCGCTGGAGAATGTACATGCTAATTCTTGAATTGTGGCGCAGTAATATCGTATGTGATGAGATGCTTCTGCAATATTGCTGTCGACCTCCGTGTCCAAAAGTATTGTGCAAAGGTATGAAGCTATTGATCCACCGTCACTCATCACCAAATGTTATTGTAATGGCGCACTTTAGACGCTTTTATCTATTTGTAATACATTTGTTAATCAGCAATAATATAAAATGAAAATTTGAATAGTAAAGTCGCACCATATCCACGAATCGTTTTTCTTCAATTAGAGGGACGATAAAAGATTATATCAGGAACCATTACGCGGTTGTGAAAGCCAACTTTAATAAAGGTAACTATGCCATGGAGTTTAATTTATTACTACAGCTCCGCACCTCATTGTTGGAACAATTCCCAATTTCAGTTTTTATCAAATGCATTACCGAAGTCGGCGTCAAACTGGTAACACAATGCGTAATGTTGATCCACTTGTTGATGCTTCGAAGTACAGCGTTACGGCAGCACTACAAATTCGAGTAAGGTATATTTATAAAATAACTCTTATAGCCAACATAGTTGAGTGTGCCTTAATTGTGCTTATTGATTTGTACTCGAACGCTTGTCATATTCAGTCAGTATAAGATGACACCAAATCTGTTGATTGCAGCATAGTTCAAACCAGAAAATCTTTCTTTACTGCGTAAAACCGTGCCCTTTTGAATGCCTATGTATATGAATGTCGGTTAAACTTCCTCCATATATTCGTCGTGGCAAGCTCTTTAAATGAACACATTTAAGCATGTTTTAAAAACGAATTTGACATTCATTGAAATAATCGTGTAATATCTATAGGTTATGCCTGTTCGAGGAGAACTTACATGGTTAGTATGAGACTGGTAACATCGCATTGATAGACTAACCACGTTATCTTGCGTGAAATGCCGTGATACCTTTAGTGCGATACTAGCCCGTTACATCTATCAGTATCGATGCCTTCAACATTATCATTCCATTATCATTGTTATGGTATAACGCAGATAATTAACTACAAATTGTTATCATTGTGGCTTAAGCAATTCCCATGATCGCGATCGTGAACAATATTAACAGTTATCATCACGTCCCATCATCTTGCCTATCTGCGTTCATTCGGAAACAACAATTAGAGGAACACCTGACAAATTGTACCACGACGGCAAAAACAAGAGCAGCATTGCCGAAACCCTGATTTAGCGAGAATAATGGATTGGTTTGTCACGCTCCAATTAGTGCGAGTGGGATTTTTCCTCATGTTTTGCTAGGAAAATGTCAATCATCTCCCACGCGTCGCCTGGTCAGGTTTCACGGAGGTCTTTAATTGTTGCTTTCTGGTGGCAGGCGAGGATATGCAATTGTCAAGAGGGGTAATTGATTTCGTAATCGGAAACAAGCAGACCATATAAGCATTATAGGTGGTGACACCTGATTGGATACACAGAGCGGGTTAGTTTACTAGAAATACGACTGATGAAGGGAAACGTATGGCGAGAGGTTGATGATTTCACATATGCAGGCCCTGATGTCGAAAGAAACCATTAGAAACTATGATCTTTGATGGAAGACATTCAGTTCTCTAAAATCGTAGCTTGATTGTTGAGGTCCGATTAAAATAAGACAATTGTGCTGTCCAATATTTTCAAAGGAGTAGGTTGATCAAAATCATAGCCACTATAAATTGTCATTCATGGAGCTATACTGCTAAGCTGGTTGCCACAAATTCTCGTGAAAGAGCCGCTGCAATTGTTATGCATTATATTATTGCAATTATTGCTTACTGTTGTTAATGACCCGACTAGGCTAGGAATCGCAATTTTTATTGTAGACACCATATATCACAGAAGCGGGTGCAAGGATACATATGCATAATAGCAGACTTCGACATCGGTACCTTGCTATGCAAAACACCAGGTAAGTCAATCAAATCGGATCGATTAGTCATAACAACACCCTAAAGTAACATCCCACGCAGCAAACGAATGGTGACAAAATAACTCCGCTTTTTGCCATTTAAACTAAATATGACATTTGTAGAAACCAACGGAAGTCGTATCCAATTAAGATATGCACACATTTGTCTAAATCGGATTAATTAGTGTGATTTGAACACACTATTAGAAAGATAAATGGAAAAGCAGGCGTTTGCTACCCCCTCCCTCCCTACAACTAGATAAAATTTAATAATTGTTGGATTTATCACTCATGCGCTTTTGTTTAATTCACTGTACCTGTTGCAATACAACTATGAAGGATCAGTATGAACGACATAATGCTCAATCCGCATGACAGATAATTTATGTTCCAACCTTCATCGTAGTTGCTTTTGGTGAATAAATTAAAGCTAGCTGAAACATTGAATGACCAATATTAGACGTAAGACCCAGTCAATGCTGATTGATATGCATATATAACTATTGTAGATAGCTTAACTCAGGGAAGTTCACGCGAATATATTTATCTGATCAGCCACGTCGGGATTTTCAAATTTAAGATGATTACAAAGGAAAACTTAACGATCAAATTAGCGACTCCTCACCGATTTATTTTTCAGTTAACAACCATCAGGAACAGTTACCATTGGATAAAAATTAAAACTACATTGATAAGCAAATATAATGAAAGAGAACCTTAATTATGCACAATGAAAACAACATGGCTCTTTATGGTAATCAAAAGCCACAGTTAAATAATGTGCAGCTATTATATGAATAACGTCACTTTTCCAACCCATAGACAGAAGGTACGGTATGTATGAAGAAAAGCAACCTCACTAGCATGACCGAGAGTAATCGTATTGCATTTGGTTGCGCATCTAACAATGCAGGGTTCTAACGCATTCATCAGACACATGCCATGTAGTTGTAGCATTGACTTATAAATGCTCAATGGGTACTCAATAACATACTCACTCTGCAATTAAATTTATATAACGTATGCCACGCATATTCATTCCATATCGATCGATGAATAAGCAAACGCTGCATAGATGTCGTATGCGGTCATCTTCGCCGACGAAATTACATTACATGGCATATTACTTAGCAAAGACCACCTACCCCATTAACCACTTGTGTAATCTCGCTAATATAATGACTGAAAAATCAAAGTGCATTGTGGTTGAGTCGCCATAACAAACGATCCATCATCGAACCATAGGTATTCCTATGTATAAGGTATATACCACTATATTGAGTGTAACAGCCATTCATATAAGATTTAAAATTACATAGCCATCCGAGTCATTGCGTGCCTATTGCAAACGTAAAATACAAAGCAAACATTGACATTATTATTGTTATGAGGCACAATATGGAAACTTTGAACGATAAAGAGTTGAAGCATTCTAAGCGATTGCTTTTCCCTAAAATACGCGAGAGATATTAGAACAATGGATGAGTCTAACCTCATAGATATATGTATCATATCAACGTAAACATCTGAGGTACGTTATCACTAAATGATCAAAGATCAAACATGAATTTTGGACCCTGTATATGTAGCTACAATACGATTCTGACAGAAATCATGAGTGATATTCTCTATCATATCAAAGTTAACATCTCAGGCACGTTATCACTGAATGATAAAAGGTCAAACATGAATGTGACCGATTCCTTCGACTAGTAGTTGCTTCAAGTCAATATGCATTCACGGCTTAATGTTTCATCTACTGTGTAATGCCTAATAAATGTTAGACCCTGTATACATAGCTACAATTCGATTCTGACAGAAATCATAAATGATATTCTCAACGTAATTGCAACGCCAAAAATATAGCTATTTGATTCTTGAACGACCCTCGATGAAAAACTAACCTCTGGAAATAATCCCATACGGTCGTTATCTAAACCTACGTAGTACATGAGTCGCACGGTGAAATTTACTCAGACCTGTGGTAGACGGGTATTTCCTTGGGAGGTTTGCAGTACCTATGTGTAAAAAGACATACGTTCATCATGCATTAACCTCGACCTATTTAGGTGCTAGTTGTACAGCAGATAAAACTATTACAGGTTCACTGGGCTAAGAACTTTTATTTGGTGTTACATAACGTAGTGTTCTGGTAGCTAAAGACACATCCTGCTGATACATAAACACCGCTAAAAGATACGACGGGTCTCTTTGTTATTAATTAGATTTGGCAACCGCGTGAACCGAGCGGCTGGCGTGTTGAAAAACACCGACGGTGATTCATTGAAATAGGTAAAGCAGATGTGCCATTGGCTTGCCAGAGATAGATCAATGGATATAGTACAATGCCACACAGCAAACACAAATTCAAATAGTGTGCGCATAATAGATTGATTCTTCTTTACAGTTGAACTTAGAACGTAGCACAATGGCGTAACTCAAGCAGCTTGTTTGATTTGAATAATAAAAAGATGGAAAGCAAATACACTTGCACATGACTAAACGAAATATGCATAGAAGCACATATCTCAGGCTAAGTGACAAGAATAATAGGTCCTTACAATATAATCATTAAATACGCATCAAATAAACAAGCATAATGAACGCCAACACAAGATGTCAGTTGTCCCAGGCATATATCAGACGTAATTTGTTTGCTTTGTCCTATGTCTGCGTTATCTGCTATGATTCCCTGTCAATTTACTCTAGAATTGGGTTCCTGAGCGATTATAATGCTCAGTTTCTGTGCCTTCTGCGATGACGAATGTGCGTTTATGGGAATAGAATATATGTGCAAAAACACACTTCGTACACAAAAAATAATCAACCGCCGCAGTGAACAATATTGTCAGCGACAACTAACGATATAAAACAGCGCCCACTATGATGTTGAGACAGAAATACAACTTTCATTACGAGGAGCACCTCGAACTAGCGCACCGTTAACAGAACCCAAAGACATGACACTAACGCGATGGCAAAGTATATGTGACAGACGGAACGATTTCTCTTCTTGGCAATGAGCAATCCATCAATATATATGGTGACCTTTAGGGATGAGGCATCTATTTGGTTATATACATGACGCTTGTACGTCATGTTTGAAAATTAGTTTATATTTAATGGCTCTGATTTATACATAACTCCATAAGTAGACCATTCCATAACTTCATGTAGTCTGACGATAAATATTTTTTCCCTCATATCACTCCATCGTTTATACGATCGTTACTAAAATGGCAAACATTGTTATTGAGCATCTTCGCTTTATTTGTTTGATTTACGCAACTAACAAACGATCAGCACAGCAGACAAAACACGCATACGGTAACGCATCGGACGACATCAAAGCAGTCATGGCAATTTTGAATAATATTGCAGAATTCAGGGGCCATAGCCGCTCAACGATCACATATCATCACCTGGCACATAAATTCGAATTTAAAACCATCGTTACTGTAAAAGAATGCGGTGTGGCATCCTTGCGAAGCACAAAGCTCGCTCCCTTCACTGCGATTTACCGGCCCAATCTATCAGCATAAGAGCTGACATTGCAGCTCAGTGCAATGCCTATAAAGCAGCAATTGTGTTGAATTAAGGTTGAATGATTGTCCTATTGACAGACATTGAGTCGCAAATGGTGCTGATAAGTACATCAGCGTACAAGAGCTCCTGGCCATAAACACCTCATTTTAACAAATCTGGCGGACTTATAGTCAGGTGCTGTACTTATGCGGCTCTGATATGTGCTTCAGAGGCCAAGATTATTGGTTAGTAATACATTTTGAATTAAGATAACGTTTTGCGTTTCTGTGTTCCGATCATAGACAAATTATGCGCATTTGAAGTAATATTCCGTTTAGGTTAAGGCATGGTAGATGTTTGTGCCTATTAGCGTTAATTGGTTGCGTTTGCCATCCAATTAAATCCGTTTGTTTAGTTTAGTACGTCATTGTTACGTTAAGCACAATTTTTGACCGATTGACTGATAAGCATGAAAGGTCATTCTACATCAGTAAGACGACTTTCTATTTCGATTGAACAAAACCCACTGAGCAAAATAAGCATAACCGAATGCGGTTAAATGGAATGTAGAAACGTTAAAAAAAGACCGAATGAACAAATGAATGCGCTGAGCTGTTCATGCACTATTCTCGCACAACGCATCCATTTATTAAAACGAGCCATTTCATCAAACGGTCGGAGTGAACCACTGCAATCTACTAGAGGTTATCGTTTACTTCATATTACATAGGTAAGTTTTTGGAACGGCTGGTTTTATGAGAATGTGGATATGCATTTGAACATTATTTGTTAAATAGCCACGATTATGCAAATATATAACAACTGTATGCTTATGTTGCTGGATATTTCGACTACTTATTCTATGACACCGCTCTTTCTAATGGATGTAACTATAGCGAATTGTTCAGGGCTCATTCATATAACCATGGCCAGCGGTCACTTTGAAACTGCGATTTGGTTATTATCAGAATTATTATTGTATATATGTACTGTTATCTAATTCAGACCATTTGGTACAATTTTCTTGGTTACAGTTTCTTATATTCCAAACTATTGGCATATATGCGACATAATGAAAACATATATGTTTCACGGTATATGTTGCTATTAGAAGCAAATCATATCATGACCTGTCGCTGTTATAGGACCTGCGTTTATAATTTAGTGTGCGTGTTAAATTGTACTTTGATAAGTGCCAGACATTTGTAAAAAGACTTAAGCATGTGGATATATCTCTGACATGTTGAAGTGAAATATCTCATCTGCGTAATTCATCAAAAGATCGTACTTGGAGCAGCATACAGATATGTTGGATGCATTATTTTTAGGTCTCATCACCAATTATATTTCATCAGTTTGAACTACATAGAGTGAGGTTATATTTCGATATAACGGCATGAACAGGCTTTCTGGATAATCGAACGAAAGAAACATCGAAGGTGATGGGCGCGCTCGCGACAGGATGAGGATATAAACCTTCGAATGCAAACCTACTTATCACACTGTAGCTTGCCTCGAGTAACTAACAAGATTACCATTTTCATGCACAACAAATGCTTTAAATAATTCTTACCAAGACTTAGAAGGCAAGCAGCAAGTATTTATGCAGAAGATACACGCGGAAACCACTTGCGAATTACACTGCCGAGAGTGCTACAAACCCTGAAGTTAATACTGAATTTAGGTACTATTCGACTGACCACTCCATTGGAGTCGGTAGTGCAGCATATTAACGGTTTGCAATCTAAGATAAGTCACTTTAAAAAAATGCTGGCTGGAAGAGATATAGGAAAATTGTGCCGTAGAATCCAAGGTCTGTAGCAGGAAACTAGTCAAGGCTTGCTGATGTAAATAAACTTTATTACCTTACAAACTTATAGCTTCAAGGGCACCTCTTAAAGCCAGGATGGCGAAAACTAGATAAATGACCATCACTTCCACAAAAAGAGAGGGATGCCATTTTGGATGACGCAGAAGACAACCTTTCTGGCAACTGGGGCTGTGATGTCGGATGTGCGTGATATATTTCACTGATTGAAAAGACAAACTGTTGCTGATGATGGTTGTGTTGATTGATTATTGAGATAGTATGAGGTTTGTTTTGTGATCTGCACCTCACAATTTGCGGAAAACAATTGATCATTGTAGTACAATTCCGATACAAAGCGTCTTGGTGCGCTGTATAATGTATGATGATCACTTTGAAGCAATTTTAACGGATCGATAGGCTTCGCGTACGTTTATTGTCCACGTAACTACGTTTCCACGATAATTGCGCCAGTATCCCCTATATGTAAAGTAGTCAAGCGACGGCATTATTCAATATATATTGTGACATATACTGCACCGTATACATGGGCATCACCACGAGCTGCTCTTCTAGTTTATCCATTTTGCTTCAAGTAAAGCCACAATACACCTCATAGAGACAATGCACAAGTCTATATGTCACAAAATAATGTATGTATGTATGTATGTATGTATGTATGTATGTATGTATGTATGTATGTATGTATGTATGTATGTATGTATGTATGTATGTATGTATGTATGTATGTATGTATGTATGTATGTATGTATGTATGTATGTATGTATGTATGTATGTATGTATGTATGTATGTATGTATGTATGTATGTATGTATGTATGTATGTATGTATGTATGTATGTATGTATGTATGTGTTTATTAATACTTCATTTGCCGGACACTTTGGCGTAATTTTAACTATATTTGCCGGACAAAAATATTTGCCGGACATATAGGTGTGCGGCATATATTTCAGATGTTTGTTTTATGACTCTACGGACATAAAATCGCATTCCGTTTGTACAAATGAGTTCTTGAGGTGCTCAAATAGTTCAATAGTGTGCATTTTATTGTATTCGAAGTAGAATTATTTGATATTTAGTGATCTGAAATTCTTGCGCGTGTATCTTTTTTTACGCTAAAACCAATAAATGCCATACACTTTCGATGTTTTCGCAAGTTTTTTCCCCAGTCGAGTGGTTTCTCACTTAAACTCAATGAGATACATGTAATAAGTTGTCTGTTGATTTATGTGACATATATCTGTTATATGTTATTAAGCAAAGGGTATCTACATTGCTTTAACCATAGTTTTTTTTATCTGGATGCAGGTAAAGAAGCAATCCTCAAATACAAATCTGACCACCCGGAGATTCCACAATAAAGAACAAAATTCACGATGAAAAGAGGAAGCATCAAGCCAAATCAAATATGGAATTAAATAGGTTGGGCATGTCTTAATTATAAATATCAATGTTACTGCATGGTGTGGTGTTGTATTCATTGTTAAACCCGTTATTTAAATGTTGAAATGTATTGATCATTAAATCAGTTATTGGCACTGAATGGTAATTGTTACCTATCATTGTATGGCACTATGAAATTGTTATCTACACCTTGCATTGTATTGTTCCATCTAATAAATAGTAACTCGCATTTTAACGCTTGATTAATTTATTGTTGATAGTGGTTCAAGAATTGAAATGCACATATATTCTATCAGTGGTGCCTGATGAAGTAATTCTACAGTGATGTTATTTGTACCCAGTATTGTAATGCGTCTTTAATATGTTATTGGTATTGCATTGCATTTTTTTTTGCGCCTAGAATTGTTACATTTGAGTGGTGAAATAGTCTTAGCTACCTGGCATTTAAATGATTTAATGAACCGTTTCTGGTAGTTGTATTGTTAACCTGGTCTGGTCTTTAATTGGTACCTAGCATTATTCTGTTAATTAATCCATTATTGGTACTGTACATTGTATTGGTCAATTTATCACAATTTTCTTAACCAATGGAAAATCAAGAAGCATGGGTATTTTGCTGATTATGTTTTTGTCAATGGTATTAAGTGACTTGAATGATTAATAAAGTTTCTGGTAACTAACTATTCACAGTATTTGATGGTCATTTAAAGTATCGCATCCGTAGTTGAAAGGTTGGTTGTGAAGCTGCACTGACCGTCAATAATACAGAAGTTTATTCTTAACAACAATGAAAACAGTTTATGAGCCGAGAGATTGTAATTCAATTATGTCCAAAACAAAATTGATTCCATTTTTATGTATAGGGTCCATCAGAGGGTTCATAAATTCCAATGCATTAGACTACAATGTGATCAATGAGGCAAGACATACAGTTTGCTTGAATTAACTTTAATGGACATTGAAAATGTGCAAATGGAATAATAGAATTCCCGCTAACAGTAAAAACAACTTCCTATGGAATAAGCAAGCATACATACAACTATTCATCTGTCTGAATGTGGCTCTTCTTATTTGTACCCTGCTGGCTAGGATTGTAAGCAGTAAACCAGCAGGGACTCTTATTTAACTACAGTGATGTACTGCCAGATATAGAGCAGAGAGTCCTATTAACCCGCATTTGTAGATGGTTGGTCTCTACAAGGACATAACAAAAATACTTATATGAACACATATAAGCCTAAATCACAAGCAGTGTACACATATGTACATATGCAAATGATGCTATCCTTCAAAGAATTAGGGTTCTGTTGGTGTTGAGTATAATGAATTATGAATGTAATCACCTGGTTTTCTGGTCCAAAGTGTCCACCACCAATATTTCTGCTACCTCCATGCATGACGATTGGACACAACACCATGATTGGATCAAACAGCCATGCACCTCAGTATAGAAGCTGCTTGTAAAAAAGTTGTAGCCTGAAGATTCATGATACTATGGCCTGAAAAACATATATAAGCACATTCAATCATTGCAGTTACATGTTTTTGTTCGCTTCAAGACAAGGGTGATACCAAGTCAATATAAGTTGGAATAAGAATGGATCACCACATTTGATATTTGTGTCTGTGTTTAGGGTCCATAACATAGGCAAACTATATAACTGTGTTCCCAAAACATTCAGTGTTTTCAGATTGCATACACTTGTTCAGGATCCACTTATGGTTTGGTGAGACATTGGAATGATTAACATTTGAGAGTTATTTTAGGTCAGGGTTTACAATGTATATTTCCACTATTTAGATCATCATTTCGGTTAGGCTTGTAATATGTATTGTGGGAGCCTCATAACAAAGTAAATCAATGGAGTGCCCCAAACCCAGGGAATAAAATCACCTACTCCACCACTTCCAGAACAAGTCTTAGAAACCTGAATGATGAATTAATTTTAAAAAAGAAGAATGATACTGAGGAGAATGTCGTAAAACAGGATAAAGTATCATTGGACTAGCTCTTTTGAAGCTAGTACCGGAGCTGCCATGCTTCCCTCTTGCAACAAGGTAACTAAAACTTGATGTTGGTCTAACTAACTATTCAAAGAGGGGGTGAATAGGCATTTAAAGTATCGCATCCATAGTGAAAAATCAGTGACAACACTGAACTGACCCCCATACGACAGGGTTCTTGAAGTACCCACTGTGATTAATGCGTCAATAGCCGTGGTATTGCCCGCATTTCTGTCTGGGGTTTGAATTGTTACATTTGACATGTATTGGCTCGTTGGACCAAACATTTCATGGGTACCTTGGTTGTTCTGGCTTTTTGGACAACCTGTGTTCTTTAATTGAGGCTACGCCCTTATTGTTTAATTATCCATTATTGGTTTTTGTACATTGAAAAACCGTTTTTTACAATTTTCCTTAACCAGTACAAAACAACTTGTTATGGGTATTTTTTTTTTTAGGTAACTACTTGAGGACATACACAGCTGTCCGTTAAAGTCATTTTATGACTCCGTGATCTAGTGGATGAAATTTAGCTTATTTGAACAGTTTGGTTTGTGATATAGTTTTGACCGTCAATTGACGACTGTTTTTCTTGGCTGTATAATTCCCTTGTTGGTTATGATATATTAACACTGACACCACGATTTGGTTTTCATGATGCCCAAAACTGGCATTAAATTCAAAACTTGTCATTTGACCACTTAGGGGTAGCATGATAAACAGGCATTGAACAACTAGTGTTGGCTATTCCAGATCAAGCTTAGAAACCTCAGTGTTTATGAAATACCACAGAAACAAGGTCATACATTCTGTGCTGGATAATAATTAGTTAAACCAAGAGACCTCATTTAACTACAGTCAGAAGATAAATTTCCTGCACTATGCTCGTTAAGGCACACCTTAATCTATATAACATCGTGTACATATACAACAGTATGGTGTTCCAATGTTTGCATTCAAGGTAACAAGCTGATGTTTGGTGTATTGTAATGTTATACGATACTCACATGAAAACTACTGTGAGTCTCTCCAATGTGATATATAGGCTATTTTGACTTCGACATTTCCAGTAGCTCTTTTAACAGCTCAGCTTGCTACAGGCTATAAATGTCAAAACACCAAATCATGGAGTATGCATAAATTCCAGATGCTCTTTGTTATGCTACGTACTGTATGAAAGATAGGTATGGTGTTCCCGTTATGTATGAATAATGTAAAAATGGGGGGAACTGTTATGTAGGCCAACAAAACATATCAGTAACTATTACAATTGGATAAAGTGTATTGATACCCAGTCAATTTATGATTGTATCAAACCCATGGATCATATAGAAGCCCTATTTAAGTCTGTTGGTGTAAAAAATGTAGACATGTTGGGATGTAAACATAATATCGTGTTCTGCTACTGTGACATACATGTATTTCTTGGAGGCCTCGTATAAGTGTACCAAATCCATGGTATTGAGATGTCTTGGATCAAAAAATTTGACTGTATTTTAGGTCTGTGTTTAGGGTCCACCACTTCCACTAAGATAATCAAACGTTTGCATGAATTCTATTGTTTTCGCCAAATTATGAAGTAATACTTGGAGTGATGCCAGTAAAAACAGGAAAAAATCACCTGCATCACCTCTTCCAGAAGTTAGTCCTTAGGTCACTGAATGATGAATTAATTTTAAACAAGGTAAGAATGATACTGAATCGTTAGACCCAGTAAACTGTTATTATGGCTACTTGGACACAGTGAAAAACTCTCCAATGTATATCTACGTGACAATCCTAGCTCTTTTGAACAAGTGGAGCTTGCGCTCCATTACTCGATCGACTGTTGGTCTGCTGGGCTAGACAATCCTTCTGGATAATGAAATATATAAACTGTATCACTGCGTATGGGTTAAGAAAGTACTGGATACTCATTGGGTCAATAGTGGTACGATGATGACGGGGTTGACCTGCAGGTGACAAGTATTTGGCATTGGACCAAACACCAGGTCCTTGGGTAAAACAAAACAGGCCAACTCGCGTTGCATGTATTATCGCCCTCATGGTTTACAGATCGAATTTGTTTCACTACCCGAAAAACCGTTAACACACACTTAACTATTTCATACACTACAATTGTATAACTTACCATCAGTTCGATTCATAGAGAACATCTGGGTGGGTACAGTATATTATACCGATGAATCGTTGTCCGAGAGTCGCTTGAACATGAGGCAAAATAAGCTATTTGACAGTCACTTTTGCAGGCGAGGAAACTGACCCGCTTTAAACTCAAATAATTCCATTTGGCCACAGAAAAGGCCCAGACACTGACAAAAAAATGGTTCCTGATGCCTTCTTATAACTGGCATACGTTAAACTATTCATTTGTCACTGGATGATAATAGAAATTGAAAAATTTGTCTATCTCAACTGTGCTGCAAATGTGGTGTTTTCCCAAACACCACAAATGCAGGTCATACATACTGTGCGGCAAATGTGCATGTAGTTACGACTGTCCGGCAAACCTAGAATTTAGCAGTATGTATGTATGTATGTATGTATGTATGTATGTATGTATGTATGTATGTATGTATGTATGTATGTATGTATGTATGTATGTATGTATGTATGTATGTATGTATGTATGTATGTATGTATGTATGTATGTATGTATGTATGTATGTATGTATGTATGTATGTATGTATGTATGTATGTATGTATGTATGTATGTATGCATGTATGCATGTATGTATGTATGTATGTATGTATGAATGTATGTATGTATATGTATGCATGTATGTATGTATGTATGTATGTATGTATGTATGTATGTATGTATGTATGTATGTATGTATGTATGTATGTATGTATGTATGTATGTATGTATGTATGTATGTATGTATGTATGTATGTATGTATGTATGTATGTATGTATGTATGTATGTATGTATGTATGTATGTATGTATGTATGTATGTATGTATGTATGTATGTATGTATGTATGTATGTATGTATGTATGTATGTAATGTATGTATGTATGTATGTACGGATCGAATCCCTTTTCTGACTTATATTTTAACAGCCCAACACTGACGGGTCAAAAGTTTGCATATTCTAAAGCTGTCGGTTTTATACGGAATTGTTTTCGTGCCAGTGGAACACACCAAACTCTTACCTTCACCTCATATCCATAAGGCCACCATTTAAAAAGAACAATGGGGGAGAACCTACGCTGTTACAATTGAGGGGAATCGGACCATATAATGCTTTTATGCTCTAACAAGCAACCCGGAAAACTAACCCACATCCGCCCTGTCCAAAGTAAAGTGGCGCCTAACAAACTCCTTTATCACGCCGCGCCAGTAATTAGTGGACGTATATTGGTGACTCTGAGTCGGCACAACATTTCCTGTAAGACTCTAATAAAAAACCGCCTTGCCGTCTAGCCAGATAGGTGGCAGCACAGATCAATGCGGTACCAAGCTCGACCAGAAGTCATCACCTAAATACGCTTACTTCACGAAAGAACTGTTTCCATTTTGTTCCCACTTCGACGAAGAATTCTCACAGTCGGCACTTCGTCATGCGGTCATGTGATACTGATAATGACGAATTGTTTTGCAAGAGCTGTCAATGATGCGCGCAGCGGACGAAAAACGTAGAGAATATTGGTAGAACCAATGAAGCACTGTGAGGCCCAGATAGCTTCAATCTTCTTTGGCTGTTGTATGCCATGTAATCTTTGGCAGTGCATCGTCCCTATACGGGCTAATGCGATGTGAAACATATATATATATATATATATAGATATATATAGATATATATATATATATATATAGATATATATAGAGATATAGATATATATATATATATATATATAGAGAGATATAGATATATCTATATCTATATATATATCTATATATATATATATCTATATATGTATATATATAAATATATATATCCATTCCCTATCTATATAAATATATATATATATATATATATATAAATATATATATATATATATATATATATAAATATATATATATATATATATATATATATATATATAAACATGTACATTTATACATATATATGAAAAAAACTGTCAGAGGCTAAGGAGTAATTTTTTTTTGTAATTTTCTGCATATTGTAACTTTTGAGAGAACACTTTCAGATGATATCGCGATAAGCAATTGTGGAAACAATGTTTCGAAATTATTAGTCTCTGAATAATTAATCGTACATACCACCGCTCAAATGTATTGCTTTTGCAGGTCTTTCCATTTTGTCGACTAGCTAACGCATTTAAACCCAATATTATGTAACAATATCACAAGTACGCTGAAATACTTCACTTGTTTAGCTCGCATAATGTGAAATGTAAAATTTGTTTTGATTGACAAGGATGTGAATATTGACAAATGGACACAGCTTGAGTTTGCAACAAGTATCTATCAGCAAAAAATTCAAACATTCAAGGTATAATAGTTCCTTCAAGGAAAGCGACCAAAATCAATCTCTCACATAAGTATTTCAAATACATTTAGATGTGAGCTGAACGTATTTTTGCATTCAGCTCTTTGAATGCTTGTCGCATGCTATGTTACACATGCAACTAGTTCGTACGTGTTAGAAGGTATCCCTGCGATGCTGCTCGACTATCAAACTGGAAGCAGCGTGATCATTAAGCATACAGTATCTGTTTTCTGGTCGTTTATTATACCACATGCACAACAATTCACGCATCATATGCCTCAGTTCATAAAATGCATTATCTCTCTGTGGACGAGGTATAAATATCTCCTTAATGTTGTAAAAGAACAGCTTGCCAGATCCTCATATATAACGTCTTATCTGTTACCATAGGTATATTTATTACATTTACAGACGTAGTTTATATGAGCATTATACGTTTGCAATCTCTTAAAATTAGCCACATTGATGCAGAATAAACCGTTCCATCGCAACCGGGAAAACACATGCTGCAGCAAAACGTATAACTGCATACATGAAATTAACTGCGCATTGATCCACATTTCTTATGCTTGAAATAAAATGGTTAACATTGCGATTGAGCGTCCTAACAGCTTAGACAAACGAAATAATACAGGCCATAAACAGTCCAACTGGTGCGCCCAAAATAGGGCTTGACAAGCATTAATCCAGGCAATTTTGTAGAACTATCAATCAGCACTTTTTCCCAGAAGTAAAACAAAATGTTTCAATGCTGTAATAGTATATCACCAAGCATCGTGCTGTTATATATAACACAATTCTAGATGGATATGCTCGCAATCTTTGCAAACAACCGAATATGCATACAACTAATTTCATACTTAATAGTTTGACGAACAGTATCCATCATAATGGCAGCCTCAAATTAATTATAATCGTTGCGAGCTAGCCCTTGTAATGTATGGAATTAACATCAATCCCTACATCAAATGGTGCTCAAATGGCATTCCATTACTGTAGCAAATTAATTGTCTTATCTGATTGTTCTTGCAATACAAGAAAGCAGTTTGCATCAGAAAAACCACAAGTGCTTTGGAATTGATTCGTTAATACTGTCACTTGTTCTTTACTTATCATATTGAACGTAACGTTTGACATAAAATGCGACCCCTTCTTACACCTGCTGTAAAATAATAAACTACCGCTGTGAACTGCATCGTCAGCGGAAATAAACGATATAAAACAGCGCCCACTATGGCGTTGAGTCAGACGCCATAGCAATCGCCCGGTGATATATCCTTGCTCGAACGAGCGCACCGTTAACAGAGCCCATGGACGTGGAACTAACGCGATCGTAAAGTTTATATGATTCTCTGCAATAAACAATGCTCTCCATCAATACATATGGTGACCTTCAGGGAAGAGGCTCCGCATTTTTTAATATGGTAATTTGTTGTATTCGGGTCGGTTATACGTCAATTTTGATGACAATACACAATAAATGGCTCGGATGGAGACATAACTGCAGAAGTAGATCATGCTATAAATTCACGAACGGCTGCATTAAAGTAGTCTGGAGATAAATATTATCTTTTAACACAAATCGCTCTATCGTATATAAAATCATTACCATAATGGCAAGCAGTTCATTGATTGACGATACTTAATGGATTCACAATTTCGAAGATTTACGTTCTTGAGCCTCCTCACTTTATTTGTTTGATTTACGCAATTAACAACTGGTCAGCGCCACCGACAAACCAAGCTTACGGCGAAACATCTGATGACAATCGATTGCAGCATTCAGGAGCCGTAGCAGCGCAACGATGACATATCATCACCTAGTCACCAAAATTCTAACTTAATCGCTATTACACAAATGGCGGTTTGGCTATCTAACAAAGCTTAGAGCACGCCCGCCTCATTTCGATTTACCGACACAATCCATCAACATAAAATCTGTCATTGCAGCTCAGTGCGTGGCTTATAAAGCAGAAATTTGTTGAATGCAGGTTGAATGCCTGTCCTTTTGACCGACAGTAAATCACAGTCTGCAAGGTCGCAATAGTGTGTAGTCAGATAGGGTCGCGGAATAGGTGGGATATTGATAAGTAGCTGCAACAAGAATTCACTGACTCAAATTGATGTGGTTAAAATGAGTCTTTACCATGCATAAACATTCCATGAATCAACACATATAGGTAAAACTGTTTTATTTTATATTATACATTAATCACTGGATATAACTCCCAAAAGACAATTGGAAACAATGGTCAAACGTAACCAAAAAGCCGGCCAGGGAACAGCCACGCCCTGTGATGCGCTAAGCAAGCCAGCAGGTGAAGAAACGGGTTTGGAAACCAGTGATCCATTTGACCAGGCCGTAAGGCAAATTGACAAGTCCACGCCAATAAACATTGACGTACTGGTAGCTTTATTTAAAGCCCAGGACGCTTCTATTCAAGCGCTGTTCGAATCTAAACTGAAAGAAAAGGACGCCCAAATTAAAGAACTTCAAGAAACTAATGACTCACTTACCAATCGATTAGACCACTTGGAGCAATACGATCGAAGAAACTCAATCAGAATATCAGGAGTGGAGGAAAACTCGGATATTAACCCCATCAATCTGATAAAAGAAAAGCTCGAGATCCACATGGATATAGACAGAGACATAGATCGATGCCATCGCGTTGGGAAAAAGCAAACTGGAAAACACCGAGATATTCTGATCAAATTTGTGACTTACAACAAAAAGGCAGAAGTCATGTCGAAAAGATTTCGTCTTAAAAATACAGGACATTATATCAATGAAGACCTTACCAGACAAAGAAGTGAGTTGGCATACAAGTGCAGATTGTTGAAGAAAAAAGACAAAATTCAAGATACTTGGACCCATGACGGAACCATATTTATTAAACTGCACAGCAGTGCGATAGAAAGGATTGTTTCAAAGGCGGACTATATCAAGTTCTGCGAGAACATGTGACTTATTCTGAGTCAGACTACTCCTCTTCACAATCGAGAGAAATGTGATCACTATCACCCATCACGGGGAGTACACTCATAAGTTATTTCATTCGTATTTTTTTCACTAACACTATGAGCACACTCATGTTACCCCTGTATGCGTATTGTTATTTTACTTGCACTATTCTTATACTTGTGACTACTCTATGTGTAACTGTTCATGAACTTAAAAATGTTTCTATTCCACATATTGTCTGCATATTTAAGGGCTGGGGGTTAGGGATGATATATACTGATGGCTGACATCGCTGCTAGCCAGACTGGGGATGACGCTAACCTTGATTTTCCTTCCATCTACAATTCTTATGATCTCATTGATGATCTCTATGACTCTCCAATTAATATCCAAACTAATACGTGTAAATACTATGAACCTAAATGTTTTCAAGAGCTAAGCAATAATTATCTAAATAACCTAGCATATTTTCATGTTAACTGTCGTGGATTATCAGCCAATTGGGAGAACTTTAAAGAATTAATATGTGATCTCCATGGTAAAACATTTGCATTCGAATTTTTAGGTGTAACGGAATTGTACAACTGCAAGGATGATAATAGATTGATGCTTCCGGGATACTATAGCCTCATATCCCGCAATCGTACAGATGATTTTAGAGGAGGAGTAGGTTTATTTATAAAGGATCACATTACTTTCCGAATACGGGAAGATTTGTCAGTTTTTATTCCTCATGTCATCGAAACGCTCTTTGTAGAATATGAAACTGTATTCAAAACAAAAGCAATACTTGGTTTGATATACAGACCAAACACGACCCCCAAAGCCGACTTTGATGTATCCGCCAAAACCATCCTTGAACTTATGGAACTAATCAATGCTGAACACAAAAAATGTATAATAATGGGGGACTTGAACATAGATTTACTTAAATACCGGACTCACGGTAAAACCAATGAATTTGTGGACAATGTCTTTGCCAATGGCTTTGTACCAACGATTACTAAACCAACAAGGGTAACCAACACCTCAGCCACTCTTATTGACCATATATATTCAAACGACTTATCAACCCAAAGTAAGTCAGGAATAATCATCACCGACTTAGCTGACCACTTTGGAACATTTCACATTTCAATTCACAAAGTTGAAAGGGCCGTTCCCCCCAGAAAAATGTGCAGAACCTTTACGCCGGGAGGAATAAGCACGTTCAAGAATTCCCTGGTAAATATGGATTTTTCCAGAGTTTATCATCACAAATGTCCTTCACAAGCATATGATCATTTCTTGCAGGAATATAAATCAGCTTACGATCGAGCCTTTCCAGTAAAACCTGAAACAAAGACAAATAGAAAAGTCATTCGTGAACCCTGGATGACTTTTGGCTTAATCAAATCATCCCGACGTAAAAATAAGCTCTATAAATTGATGAAAAACCAAACCGGATGTTCATAACACTTACAAATATAAGCAATACAATAACACGTATAACCGAATAAAACGGCAGCAAAAGAAAGACTACTATGTTAAATTGATTAATGAACATAAATCCAATATAAAAGAAACGTGGGCCGTACTAAAACAGGCAATGGGAAACGCAACAAACAAACCCCAGTTTCCAAGATCGATAGTCATCGATAAACATAACATTACAGATAAATCAACGATCGCCAATGAGTTTAACAACTTTTTTGTAAACATAAGTTGCAATTTGCATGAAAACTTACAGGATACTAATAAACACTTTTCAGATTATTTCATTAATAGCCCCGCGCAAAGTGTATTCATTGAACCCGTTAAACCACATGAACTGATTGCAGTGGCCAACAACTTAAAGCCAAAACAAAGTTCAGGGCATGACGACATAACTACAAAGATTGTAAAAGAATCGATACAACAAATAGTGCTTCCCTTGACCTATATCTTCAACCAATCCCTGACGACGGGTAAAGTTCCTGATAAATTAAAAACTGCAAAAGTAATCCCAATCCACAAGTCATCCGACCCATGTCAAATGGACAACTACCGCCCTATAAGCCTATTGCCTGCATTTTCTAAAACTTCTCGAAAAATTGATGTACCATAGAATTATTAATTTCTTAAATACTCATAGCATACTATATGAACATCAATATGGCTTTAGAAAATACCACTGTACAGTTCATCCCATTTTGCAGTTACTTAAAAAATACGATATTTCATCCAATAGTTCGCCAAAAGAGTATACACTCGCAGTATTTTGTGATCTTTCCAAAGCCTTTGATATGATAGACCACGGTATACTCTTGGAAAAAATGTCTAGACTTGGGATAAGGGGGATAGCGCTTACATGGTTCAAAAGCTACTTAACCGATCGATTTCAATACACAGAAGTCGATGAACACAAATCTATAATGCAACCAATAAAGTGCGGAGTCCCTCAAGGGTCAATACTCGGCCCGCTTCTTTTCCTATTATACGTCAATGACTTATCTATGTCATGCTCAGAAGACCTTCTCTCGTTTGCGGACGATACTACACTACTGACTTCTTCGTGTGACCTAAATACTCTCTTTTGTACGGCTAATGATGCACTTGGAAAATTACATGACTGGTTTTGTGCCAATAAGTTATTTCTCAATACCAAAAAAAACTAAATATATTGTATTAAAACCAACTTATAAATCTGCAAACATAAACATAAATGATCATGTTCTGAAAATCAATGGTCAATGCGTTGCAAGAATAGGTGCAGGACAACCCGAAGAAGCTTACAAGTTTCTTGGTATATTTATTGACGAGCACCTATCATGGAAACAACATGCCATGTACATCAACACTAAACTCTCTCGCGCTCTATTCGCTATCAAACAAGTCAAATACATACTCCCCCAATCAGCCTTGCGTACTCTTTACTTCACTATGGTGCACCCATACATAACATACGGCGTCCTGGCATGGGTAATGCACGGGACTCTGTACTAAAAAAAAACGGAACTTCTCCAAAAAACGCGCCATACGTTACATAAATAAATCCTCCTATAACAGTCACACAGATCCCCTGTTCAGGCGTTGTGGTATACTGAAACTGAAACACTTACTATACGAATATCACGTGGCCGTATTTATGTACCAACTTAATAACCATCAATTGCCTGTATCGTTTAACGACTGTTTCCATCGAAACTATGAAATAAAATGCAAATATGAAATGCGAAATTCCAAACTGTTATATGTACCACCCTCTAAAACACATTTAGCAGACAGACTACCCTTGCGTAGTTTTCCCCGATTATGGAACAAATGGTGTTCCAATGACGCCACTACGTCGTCCATCTCACAGTTTAAAAATAGCGTCCGAAACAGCATGTTGTCTACCTACCTGAATATTGTACAGTGTAACAATGTTAAGTGTGCGGATTGTAGTCTGTAATGTTCAACACTCTGATTTGTTACACGAGTTACTCGCATATATATTGAAACTAACTTAATATTGTATTATGTTTTGTGTCATGCACGTGACCGTATACTATCATATATATATATTCACACATATACATGTATAATTGAAATGTATGCAAAATGTATGCAAATTGTTTATTTTCATATTCTACAATATGTTTATATACCTGTTAATGTAGCTTATATTTTTGCTTATGTGCGCCTTAATGAAATGAATGCAAAATGTATGCAAATTGTTTATTTTCATATTCTGCAATATGTTTATATACCTGTTAATGCAGCTTAATTTTGTGCTTATGTGCGCCTTAATGAAATGTCAGTCACCCCGGTCTGGTAGCATGTGGATATTTGTTGCCGGCCCCCTGCTCCCGCCCCCGTTTAGTAGTTGTGGTCACTAGCATAGTTGTCGTAAAATTGTTTTGTGCAGGGACTACTTAGGGACAATGGGAAGACAGCCTCTGGCTACATTGTCCCTACTTGCAGCACTGGATTTGTTTATTTGTTTTTTAATCAGTATCGAGGAGTTGCTGTTGCTGCAAGTGAATAAATTCTATTCTATTCTAAGATTGGCTACAAACTTAGTAGGCATTTCATAGAACAATGACCAATATTCATCTGACCCTTGAGAGTGAATCTTGCACCTACGATGGATTTCTGTCTTCCATCGAAGCGCAGATCCTATGTTTAGGTTATATCGTAATAGCGCTGTCGATCGCACACTAGTCCATGTGGCTCGTGATTGTAGGCGTTCGAGTTACATGAACGGGTAGAGCATCGTCCATGATTGGCACATTCATGTGAAAAAAATAGAGAACAAAATAATTGCGTTTAGGTAATGCCGATAAACGAAACGGTTGTTTGCAGGAGAAATTTTTCCAATTGCGCGAATTATCATTATAACAATGATACTGTCGATAATTAACATAATAGTACGGCGTTTATGTGGTCATGATTATGTGGGTAATGATGTCGACGGCGTCGATAATCTTATAACTATCCGATGCAATTGCTACACGCCTTCCCTGTTACTGGTGTCATACCATACCGCGTAGCATGCATTATTTTATGGTTTATGTTTATAAGCATGCACTCCCGAACAAATCTACAACTTGCTTAGAGCTGAAACACACCGCTACTATCAGCAAGCATCCTCGTTAGGGATGTGTTTTATAACCAAATGGGCAATTGCCAAATGATGTAAATGCTTACGAACACTTAAATCATCATCTCAACGCAATTCCTTAATGCAGCCAAGGAATTTAATGATTCCAATGCAATCCACCATATCAGGCATGTCCAGTAATTATTAACAATCGTTTACGGGGAACCAACGTGTTCAAATTTGCCCTATATGAAGGGTTGTATTACTATAGATTGCTGTCTAATAGGTTTGTACAACCCCGAGTGCGGGACAAATATCGTTTTGCAAAATATGAACCACTGCGTGTCAACTAATACAGGATACTATCACCATTCAACATATCATAAACATGTTTGCTATAACAAGCTGGCAGCAAATTGCATTCTTAAGGTAGGTATGAAATTGAAATGACGCATTTCAAGTTGATGGATCCAGTAGAAAAATCTCAATGAAAGCAGTAAACAAGGGTGACACATATGCATATCGATGGACCAGTCGGTAAGTCGCATAAGGGGATAATGCTACCCTACATTCTTCATTAAGATGCCACAAATACGAGTTCAGACCAACGAGAATTGCTTAATAGGAATATGTTATCGGTGTATTGATATAGCACCTCATGAATACATTGACTTCAGAATCAAATACACACTGTACGGCTTGTGTTAGGCTTCTATTTTAACAACGACGTCCTCATGCATTACACATACGGCAATTTCACGGGCGGCATTTGTCTCGTTTTGTCAGATATAACCCTTGCCTTGTCAGTATTTCCAACTATGTTTACAATATGGGCATTACTAATGTACGGTAAATAACATTATAGCGAACCTTTCTTTCGATAAGCCATGGTAATATTAATTCAAGTTGACGTCGCTAAAGAGCGGAAATGAGGCGGCTTATCTGTTTTCTTAGCAAAAAAAAACGAATACAAACGATTATTATGCAGTCCTGCAAAATAAATCTTGTTATTTACAATGCAAATTGCACGCATTATTTGAAATGAAACATTGCCACATCCTTGCTCGAACGGGCGCTCCTTTGACAAGACTCGAGAACAAGGAGCATACGCACTGGCATATATATATATATATATATATATATATATAGAGATATATATATATATATATATATAGATATATATAGATATATATATATAGATAGAGAGAGATAGAGATATATATATAGATATATATATCTAGATATATATATATATATATATATAGATATATATATATATATATATATATATATATATATATATATATATATATATATATATATATATATATATATATATATATATATATATATATATATATATATATAAAGAGAGAACAAAATAATTGCGTTTAGGTAATGCCGATAAACGAAACGGTTGTTTGCAGGAGAAATTTTTCCAATTGCGCGAATTATCATTATAACAATGATACTGTCGATAATTAACATAATTAGTACGGCGTTTATGTGGTCATGATTATGTGGGTAATGATGTCGACGGCGTCGATAATCTTATAACTATCCGATGCAATTGCTACACGCCTTCCCTGTTACTGGTGTCATACCATACCGCGCGTAGCATGCATTATTTTATGGTTTATGTTTATAAGCATGCACTCCCGAACAAATCTACAAACTTGCTTAGAGCTGAAACACACCGCTACTATCAGCAAGCATCCTCGTTAGGGATGTGTTTTTATAACCAAATGGGCAATTGCCAAATGATGTAAATGCTTACGAACACTTAAATCATCATCTCAACGCAATTCCTTAATGCAGCCAAGGAATTTAATGATTCCAATGCAATCCACCATATCAGGCATGTCCAGTAATTATTAACAATCGTTTACGGGGAATCAACGTGTTCAAATTTGCCCTATATGAAGGGTTGTATTACTATAGATTGCTGTCTAATAGGTTTGTACAACCCCGAGTGCGGGACAAATATCGTTTTGCAAAATATGAACCACTGCGTGTCAACTAATACAGGATACTATCACCATTCAACATATCATAAACATGTTTGCTATAACAAGCTGGCAGCAAATTGCATTCTTAAGGTAGGTATGAAATTGAAATGACGCATTTCAAGTTGATGGATCCAGTAGAAAAATCTCACTGAAAGCAGTAAACAAGGGTGACACATATGCATATCGATGGACCAGTCGGTAAGTCGCATAAGGGGATAATGCTACCCTACATTCTTCATTAAGATGCCACAATTACGAGTTTAGTCCAACGAGAATTGCTTAATAGGAATATGTTATCGGTGTATTGATATAGCACCTCATGAATACATTGACTTCAGAATCAAATACACACTGTACGGCTTGTGTTAGGCTTCTATTTTAACAACGACGTCCTCATGCATTACACATACGGCAATTTCACGGGCGGCATTTGTCTCGTTTTGTCAGATATAACCCTTGCCTTGTCAGTATTTCCAACTATGTTTGCAATATGGGCATTACTAATGTACGGTAAATAACATTATAGCGAACCTTTCTTTCGATAAGCCATGGTAATATTAATTCAAGTTGACGTCGCTAAAGAGCGGAAATGAGGCGGCTTATCTGTTTTTCTTAGCAAAAAAACGAATACAAACGATTATTATGCAGTCCTGCAAAATAAATCTTGTTATTTACAATGCAAATTGCACGCATTATTTGAAATGAAACATTGCCACATCCTTGCTCGAACGGGCGCTCCTTTGACAAGACTCGAGAACATGGAGCATACGCACTGGCATATATAGAGATATAGAGATATATAGATATATATATATATAGATATATATATATAGAGATAGATAGATAGAGAGAGATATATAGATATATAGAGATATAGATATATATAGATAGAGATATATAGATATATAGATATATATATATATATATATATAGAGATATATATATAGATATATATATATATATATTATATATATATATATATATATATATATATATATATATATATATATATATATATATATATATCTATATATATATATATATATATATATATATGGTGTGTGAATAAAATATATGCTGTCGTCTAGCTATTACAGCACACCCACTTGCAGTTGTCAAAAACCCATAGAAGAGCTTGTATAGATGACTGAATTTATGCTATTACCTAGTTCAATGGATAGACAATACTATCAACTCTTCAATATTGATGAGACAAGGTATAAAATCTAGATGATAATTTTAATACCATCATGTATCACTTTAAAAAAAGTCTTTTCTAAACTCGAACATTTAAGACTAGTAGACAACAACAACGATGAATTTCCTTTCATAATGGCGTTGTGTTTCGATGTTATGAATCTTTTCAGCTCAAGATTATCTTAAAGAAAGTAATTATTTGTACGTCAGCTTGGTTTCTCTTGCATATGTCAATGTAGCATCTGATCATTAGTGTTACGATATTATTCAAATGTGGTTTCTGTAGCCAGCTTTCCATCAGCTACATGTGCACCAACTATCAGCACCATTAGTGACCAAATGTTCGCCAATGAGACAAGTATACATTTATAACAAAAGGATGACATTGTAATGACGTATTCTACGTGGATTTATCCAGCAGATAAATCACAGTGAAGGGTGCATGCGGCATATATCGTTGAAATGCCACTTTGCCTCATCTAGCGTATCTACGAGTTCAGTCTAGAGAGGATTGGCTGCATGACAGCGTGTTATCAGTATTCAATCCGTTTTAAATCAATCTTTTATAAGCAAAGGAGTAACTGTAACTGAAATGACACATTCTTGTAGTGATGGTTCAAGTCTGTAACTCGCACTAAGGGTCCGTGATACATTCGAATTTCAGAATCAACGCCGGCCATTTTGTCATAATGACGAGTGCAGCGTGATTGTCAACGATGGGACTACGATATTTGCTATGAACTGGATTATAGACGAAGGATATCATTTCATGTCGGTAGAATGCGAAATAACTAAGTCCTTGAGGAGAGTAATGTATAATGTGTATATTATTAGGTCGAGAACCCGAAAAGTATGCCAACACTTCAATCATACAATATGCTTCGACTATCCAATCATAGTAAATTGATTGCAGCGTTTAAAATTAAATGGCATTATCTTCCCAATTTACTAATATTCAAGCTTATGTCGACAGAGGTAAATGCATAGTTTACGGCTTGCGCGTGACAAGACACGCGTGCGTTCGCGTATATTAGTCGTTTTCATCAGGTAGTGTACACACGAGTGTACAGAGACACATACATAATTCTACATTACGAAGGAGGTAATAGCATAGATAATAGACGGATCGTGCTACTTCAAAATTGATGATACCTAGTATAAAGTCTTTTGATAATTCAGATAGTTGTTGCAACATACAGCGAACCTGGCAATTCATGGGTAGATGAAGCAGTAAAGGGAAGAAAAGGGTAGATGAAGCAGTAAAGGGAAGAAAAGAGTTAAAGCGTACTTGCTGCAACAAACATAATAGCAAGTGTAAGACGCGCCTGTAATCTGCTTTGGGTACAGGAAGAGAAAAGCACGACATAACACCATTAACCCACACTTACAAGACAATTATATCCAGAAAATTGGTCCATCATCATTTTTAGACGGTCATAGCCTATACTCTCAGCTGATGCATATCTTGATTCAGAGACGCCGTTTGACGTTTTGGTTTCTATGTTGTGTAAGGAGTATATTGATCTGTTATAATGATAAAATAAGAGGTATGAATATTTTGCTCCAGATTCCTCAGCTCAGAAAAACGTAATAACTTTAAAGATTACTATCGACACAATATATCACGCAAGGATACTTTTTCATTATTACAGATAATTCGACATCGTTACAAAAAAACATACGTAATACCAGGACAATCAACTAAACCGGATTAATTAGTCATAGCAACGCTCAGAAGCAACATCCCGCGCGGCTGACAAAATAATTCCACTTATAGTTGATTAAACTGCAAATGACCTTTGTAGCAATCAATGGAAGTCGCATCCAATTTTTAAAAATGTATAATTGTTTAGGATGATTTGCATTCACCAGTAGTAAGATAAAAGGGAGAGCTGGCGCATGCTACCCCCCAACCCCTGATTAATGGGATAACGTTAATGTAGAAATTAAAGCCATTTGAAACAGTTATTAGCCAATATTCTTCACACTCAAACCTTCTCTCGTGTAGTATAGCAAACCGAACTAGTTCCAATATTTGTGTGTCATTGAAAGTTTGTTAAGCGTTTCAGATCGTTCAAATCGTATGGAATGATATGGTATTCCTTACAATACTGTTTAGGCGTTTTCAGTAATGTGGCTATCTCTAGTTACTATCCGAGGTAGCTCGAATGTGTTTTGATTACATAACACCAGAGCAGGAATTCGATGTTTAATGGCCTACGTACGCCAATGTCAGATTGAATGTGCTTTCACACTATCCTTTAAGGTTTCTCTTTATTCCAGTGTCGGAAGCAATTCATATCACAAAATCTTTTTCAAAAACAGCGCAAATATATGATCATCCAATGAAGGCCGGCTGGAAAAGTAGTTGCATGTATTAATGGCCTTACCTTCACAAATAGCGGTTGTAGATTAATAATATGTACATTAACGAACAGCTGAATGAACGATTGTCATTCACTAATGTGAAAAACGTAAGGTTGATATGGAATACTATTTCAGAACATCACGCTGTATTTAAGCTCATGTAAATAATGACGAAGAATGGTGCAGCTAAGCCATAGTGACGTTAACCGTATTTTATTTAGAATACATTTCGGTCAATTATATATCATAAGGGCCAAAATGGTAAAAGGCGCGATAGGGCGCGTGTGCAGTTCTTTTGCAGTGCTATTTTTAAACCATTAGCTCTAAATGGCTTAATTAAGGCTTGCGTGATAAGTTGTTGAATGCTATTTTTGGCATTTCAAAGTTTACAAACACGCATGCCCCAACATATTTGATTCAATAATATTCAATTATCTCACCAATAAAGGGTTCAGTCAGATGCACCGTCTGCTAATCCTGTTTCATCAGCAGCGGTCTATTTGCAAACATAAAAGTAAGATGCCGGTCCCAAAATGCCGATAAGAGGAATCAAGAAAGGCACTGAGAGATGGTATGATTAATAGTCAGTCATCATGCGACAAAGCAGAAAGAAATGTTTGTCGTACGATATATCGCTAATTCTATGTGTTGGCTCTAGCAAATCAATTGTTGTGCGGTAGTGAGAGTCACGCCCCAAGTGCAGCAAAGTTGACACTATGCAGGTGTCATATTATTCCACATAGGAAGAAACGATATCGTATCTACAATATTATATAATTCCAATAGCTGCTCATCTCATCCCGAAACGGATTTCTACCAGTTCTATTCTACACTTTGACACTACACGACCGGTGATAAAGTCATTCTAGTTCGAGGCATTTAGCAATATTGCTCAAACCGACATGATCAAGTGCACTATGTCAAATGTGCGATGAAGTGAAGTGCAACGTACTGTGGCCGATGCATTGGTTTCCGCCTCAGAATCAACGAGCATAGCATTCGTGTTAAACAAAGGAGCTATGTTGCATACTCTTCACTGTTCTTAATAAGTCGGTTGAGATATGTTGGATGTTCAACGCTTTTACTGTGTCATTTGTATTTAAGCCTTAAAAGCCCATATATGACGACATTATTATACATTCTGCATGGATGATTTCCAACCAGGTTCTATGCTCATAATTAACAGATTGATACGGCGGAGCGTGCATGAATGTGAGCTACTATATCAAATCCGGTAAATTATGTGCTTCACAACACAAGCTATTACTCCGTTATTTTTGTGCCAACAATTCTTAGGACATATTACAGCGTCAGGGAAGATGAACCTCGGGCTGCTACGTGGAACAAAGCTTAGTGCACTAGCAATTTTCAATAAACCAAACGAGGACTCTCTCGGCACATAGCCCTGAACAAAACATCGCACTTGTAAATTAGTGCGGGGTGACAATTTAAAGAGACGATCATTAACAAAGCTGATTCGTAAAAGCATTGCTGTTCCTCTGTGATTCGATAAAATATTCAACCAGAGGGTGGACGCTATGATCGCTTGGCTCGAGTGCTAATCGGCATATTTGATATTTGAGTATCACCGTATCACTACCGCGTCATTAAGTATCATAACGCCCCATGCCGAGCGTTCATCTTAGGTTGTTATCATTTTTAAAGAGACCAGTTCATTTATGTATAATTGAGGTATATAAATGCGTTTCTTCGATTTTTATCGACAAATATAGTAATCGTCTCCACCGATTTATGGGCGGTGTAAGAGTTGTGTCACAGCACCGGAAACGGGATCCAACCACGTGGCCTGAACAAAAAGGAACTTTAAGCTGTGCTAACAGGGCTCGATCTCGATTGATTTTTGGGAACGCACTATCTGTGTACAGCAAGCTGCTTATTATAAAGACAACCGATACCTCAAACTGCCAGAATCTGCCGCGCTCTGCCA
>CM067352.1:953326-994522 GCA_034190875.2 Urechis unicinctus | reverse complement strand
ACAAGTGCCCGCAAAACCATTACAGCCCGATTTTAATCACCATATATACACCCGCAGTTATGCTAATTTATTCATTAGCACTGGACAACTCAAGGCAATGCCATAAGTTGGAGTGATTATCCCAATGGCTATACACTATTCGCTTTTGATCTGACCCCCGACCTGGGTGATAGCGGCACTCATTTTAATTTGTTGAAACAAGGAAACGTGCGCTTGGAAATGCGTTTTGGTACGGCCCTAGAACGTACCATTAATGTCATTGTGTATGCCGAATTTGAAAATATGATTCAAATTGACCGAAACCGTAACGTTCTGTTTGATTACGCTGCCTAACAATGGATACCAGGCAATTACACGAGCTCTTACAAAAAGACGCTTTCACTCGAGCTACTGTGCGCGGAGTGTTTGCGCGGAATAAATTACCCCGCCATGTCAACTACCCCAGCGGTTTCGTTTGTAATACGGATCCAGCTTCCAAAAAAGGCAAACACTGGATTGCTATTTTCATTGATCATAATGAACGAGGCGAATATTTTGATTCTTACGGACAACCTCCTATTCATAACGTATTTGTGAAGTTCTTGACCAAGCATTGTGTGAACTGGACTTATAATACAAAGCCATTACAAGACTTTAATTCCAATACTTGTGGACTTTATTGTTTGTATTATTTAAAGAGACGATGTCGTGGAATAAGTTTGAACCAATTGCTGGCTGTATTTACCGACGATTATTCAACCAACGATAAGCTGGTGACATGTTTAATTCAAGGCAAATAAACAACGCGTGTTGAAAATGTACGACGTTTTTATTCTTAGTTTCTCTCACAGCCTTTAAACATCAATTTCTTACAGAGCACACATCCATCGATTACATAACACCTTCACTTCAATTTATTACATAATAACACATATCAATTTCTTAAATAGCATATTAACGTATCACACATCTAAAGGTTTAGTGCTTACACCGTCTGCATTCACAATTCTCTTGGGGTAAAAATAACTTAATCCATCTCTAATTTGCGTATACGAATACATTGTGTTATTGTTAATGCGAAAGCCACGGTTCACACCACGACCTGATTTTTGTTCTCTCAGCACATTCATATATTTCTCCTTGTTCAGGTCGTTTTGACGTTTATTGAGTCCTTTACACGAGGCTTTATCCGTATTTCCATAACAGTAATAGGTTTTACTGCACAGTCCGATAAAACCATCTCCACTCCACTCCTCTTTAAATAACCCCGGGGTACGTTTATCATATTTTTGGCGGGTCACACAGCACGGTTGAGGTACCCACGGGGTTCCGTTCGTTTTACACTGTATAAAGTCTTTGTTGTGATCGTCACACGCTACAGCTGGCAACCACTGAGGGTATTCTCTGTAAAATTGTTCTTTCATGTTGGGTTTGATGACATCTGTTAGATGACTACTACTAAGAGCGATATAACTACTATCAGTGTCCATCTGTACATAGGCAAAATCACATCTCGCGACATACTTATCAATAAAATCATAGTAAAATTCCAGCATCCTTAATTTGGCGTATTGATAAACAAAATAGCCTATTTGTTGGGGTAAGTCGAGATCAATGGTGGTTTTGGCCATGTCGAATTCAAACAGGTTGGGGGTTAATTCGTTCAAGGCTCTGAATCTTTTGTCGTTGATCAATTTCTTACCCTCTCGGTAGTCGGCGTATTTGACATCACGGTGTTTAGTTTTATCCGTGACGCATTTACCTACAAACATAGACAAATTAGTATAAATCAACAGCACTTGACGGGTATTTTTTTTAAAATTTTTTTTTAAATCATAAATTTGAAATAAATTTGAAAGTAACAATTAAATCAATATATTTTACAATAATACATTTTAGTATATTTACCATAGGCCGAATTTCCAAGTAGCTTAAAAGTTTCGGCTATAACGGTCTGACTCGGGTCGACATCACCCCCACGTCTACACACAAACAAGAACATTATCAAAAATAAAATTCAACGCTTGAAAGAGTATATCACATAACTATAAGAGTATATCATATATATATTCGTACATACCTGGCGTCTGATACGGTCTCGGCAAATCGTTTGAAACAGGCTGTGGGTTCATACTCCAGTGTTTGGTATATCTTTGTGATCACCAGGCCATGTTCCAAGTACCATTTCAGTAGTGGGCTAGCAAGCAATATTTTCACACCTTTGTAGCTCCCTATCAACGTCCGCCATTCCGTCTATTTGAAAATAAATAATGAAAATCGTTATGACATCATAGTGATCGCAACAAAATACATTATGATCCCACGCCCCTTGTCACCTTGTGTACTTACTTTCATAATGTCCCGTTGTTCAGCATAGTCTCGCATAAAGGGTCCGATTTCATCTCGGGTCAGTTCAGTGTTTTTGAATATAGGGGTCATTTCACTGAAATAGTCTTTAAGGGTTTCTGGTACGTGTATATCTACTTCAGCCATTCCAAAAAAGGTTCCGTCACGTATATTGTCTATGAGCTGTTTTTCCGTCAAACCGGTTCGTAGTGGTTGCGGTCGACTGTACGTGAACGCTTTGATCTGAGGGTCTGTTTTTTTTTTTTTTTTCGTCCATTCACATTCCCACACAGCTACGACATCATAACCTAATCCTCTCAAATACTGGGTATTTCTTTCTGTTTCGGCACATAAATCACTCATTAGTTTTCCACTGATGGGGCTATGGGTCAATTTCAGACACGGACAGCCATGCCATACACATCCGTGAAACTGATATACTGTTTGCGTTTCTTTACACCACCCGTCTACGGGTAATCGCCGGGCGCCAATTCTTTTTTCCCCTCTGTTTAGACGATGTTGTATTTGATTTTGTGAGCTGTGTGCTATCCAAGCCAACTATTCATCCGCTATTCCGCCTTTTCGGGTCTGAATTGTATCCTCCGGATATGTATCCTCCGGGGTACTCCCCTGTCACCCCAACTATATTTTCAAATCGCTTGTAATGAACTGTTTTAAATCCAAAATATTCCTCAATATCTGGAATTGTCATTGTAATGTTTACTAATTCCGGATAGTTGGAATTATTGAATCTTGACTTTGTCGGATCTGTTGAAACAAAATGGTTGGCGTGAATGTGCTCCATTATGACAAAATATAGAGGAAAACTATTTGGAAGTAAAGTTACCATCCGCTATTTGTAACCCATAACTCCACCCCCATTTTGAGAAATATCCAATGGTCAACTTTTAATCCATCTGTCGTTATATTCTCAATGAGAGTTACAACACACACTTAAAGACATCTGTCATTTTTTCCCTCCTATGTAAGACTCATATGCTAGTAAGATTCATTCACGTGAAAACTTCAATCGACCAACATATCTAACGAAAATTGACTTTTAATACCCATTTACAATCTCCTCAATAAAACTATCGAAAATGACCTCACCCAAATACCGCCCATTCATCACACCAGGTCGAAAGTCAACAACCTTTCTAAGGACATAGCCCCAAATGAACTCACTCGAATACCGTACATCGCGTTACCCTCCTAAGGTCACCAATTCAATATATCACCACATGTCATGGGATAAAAGGAAGTTAATACCAACAAATCACCTCGTAAACACCGTCTTCATATCTGAACAGATGGTGAATACTCCACTAACATTAACACTATCCTTCACTTCTCTTTCAACACCCTTACCGCTAATTGACTTTTAATACCCATTTACAAACTCCTTCTCAATAAAACTCCCAAAAATGACCTCATCCAAAATAGCGCCCCTCCATGAGGTCACCAAGGGCGCAAAGATTTCAAGGGCCGAAAATAACGGAACAGATGGTGAAATCACTTTCCAAAAATAGAATTAGGTCAGCAAAATACCGCACCGAATCCGCATGCAATCGTCAGCAAAACATATATTACGCAATACACGTCGTACAGTATTCGTACAGTAGTCAATTTCCAAAACAAGGTGTGAAGGGGTACGTATATCACTACTTAACCATGGTAGTTGATACAAGCGATGTGAGCATTGAAACTATTATTCATATTAAATTCAACCTAAACCGCTAAAATACGTTTCAAGCATGTAATACCTCATACGTAGCAGCCATGGTGAAAAAAAGCGGAAATTGCGGTTTTACCGAAATTTGGGCATAACACATCTATAGGAAAATATTAGACGAAAACGACAGTTAAGCTGTACGGCTAATATGCCGAATATTGCCGAGACAGCATAATAACAAACTGTACTGTTAAATGATGCACATGTCTAATGCATATATAGACATATCATAGTGAAAACGGGTGATTATATTGCCAGCTAATTAGCCAAGTCTATTAATCAATGTCAATTATAATATCATTCAGCAGCCACTTACCTGCATTAAGGACAATTTGGTAATCACGATATTATTCAGAACATTTGCATGATCTTGAAGACAACAGTTAATTGAGAAATCAAGCGTGAACACCTAATGATGCAAATATGACAAAGAGGTGCAGTAAGGTGACGAGAAACTTACATGTGTAGTACATATACATACTTTCGACACGAAGGAGTTGTATCAAAGGCTTTGTGAGCAGAACCTAATGCATCAATAAATGAAGCGTTCGCAGCAAATGCTGTATACTAGGATACCAGCATTTTCAGTAATTACCTTGGTAGTTATACACATATGTAAATATCAAGATGTCTGCCTCCAACCCGAATCAGTCATTTAACTTTAACACTTCAGTCAAACTCACGCAATGATTATCATCAAGATATATTACAAGGCCAAATATGTTGCTGTGTTATTTTGACATAGGCTATGACGCATGAAATCTTTTATTTAAAGCTACGAATATTGAAATCTGCGCAATGTTGCAAACTGAATCAGATAGCGATGTAACGCTCTCTAGCCAGAAGCTGTAATTCAACAAAAATGACATGTTGACTAAAGTCAATGCATTTACAAAATGATGTTATAATGACGTATAACAGATGTGCGTTTGTGAGGCTCAGATAAGACTTATCGATGATTGATTATTACGCACAGTAGAGGGAGTGTCATTCAGTATATCGACAAACCTCATATACGTAAGCACTCATTATACTGGATGTGCGGAAGGGATAGACATGCATGCAAATTTATGTACAGTTGTTGGATATATAAAAGAATAAGAAATGCGTGACTGCCAACCTTCCATTACTTTAGAACAATAATTGAGATATCGGTTATGCGGGCCAAAAGGCATGCTTTGATATATATTATTATCTTTCTACTGGCTCTCAAACCACCCCGATATGATTAAAGATCTGGACGTGAATAATTGCAGATGTAATAAATTCAAACTACTAGATAACAACAACTTTATAATTTAAACCTCTTTGGTCAATTAATAAATGTGTGCACATACGGGTGCTTCAAACTATGAGGGTTTCGCCGCCTGAGCTACTACGAAGCCTGACACAGGCAAATGGTCCATTGTTGCATGTAACGCAACTGAATATTGATCATCTACATGACATTTACTATATGGGGACATTCCTGATTGCGGCCATTGCTTTCAGATTCCCTGGTGATCTTAGCATTTTTCCCTGAGCTTCTTTCGTGAGGACTCGCACGTCTCCGTAATGTTAGTTCCGTGAGCAAAGGGATGCATGAGCTATATTTTGAGTTTCCGTAATGTATTGCACGAAAAAACAAATTCAAACGCACAGCAAGATAAAAGTTGTCGGCCGAATTTGAGCATCTCTGCTTGATATAGTCCCAACAATAGCACTGGTATGTGCTGCAAGACATAAAATAATTCTATGAGTGGTTTGTTATACTAGTGCCATAACATAAGGGATCCTGGTCTTTATTTCGTGGTTTTCCTGCGTATTTATGTTGACAGTAACTAGTTGATAAATACCAAAAATTCGAGGGTTCGGTAATTATGAATTACTATTTGAGACATCACTTACAATTCATCAAGCAAAGTCTGTCATTATGAATCATGGCAGCAATGATGACCACTGGCAAACTGGTATCCAGAGTCTGGAGATGATTATCACATAGTTTGAAAATCTACCGGTCAATAGCTTTAGCAGTGGTACACGAGTGGAGGTTGTAGATTATCACAATACTTCGTGATCTTGTGATCGTAACGGTTCATGTATGACCTTTATAACGTCACCACAGTTCTTGGCAATGCAACGTAAGTGTTCTGACCTTTGAACCCGGCGATCTGATAAAAGAATTAACTTTGGCTTGGCTGGGTCAACTCAAGAACCTCATGCAAGTTCTTATTTCACGGCAACATCGCGATACATCTCAACACGAATACACCACATTAATCCTAAAAACAGCTAAGGAACTTGTTAATGTTATGATGTTGACCATTTAAATTAAATATCTATCCCGTTGAATCATCTTTGCCTGCGTATTGCTCAAGCCACGTGGCTCTTGGTGTTTGATATAATTCGTATCCGTGCAGAAATGCAGGCCAATATATGCATGTGACATAGGTAAGGACTAATTGAAGCATTCACGAGCAAATCCATTACAATATCGGTATGGGGCGCGAGATACACTACAAACTGAGTGTTGGGTATTGGTGGGGCTTATACAAGATGTAATGTCTAAGGTAATAAAGTGTTTCAACCTGATATCGAAACCGATGAATTCGTTTATATCAGGGTAACGATCAGTGTTCATGGTGTATTTACTGCAGTTTCATTCCAATCAACCTACCTATTTCCATGTGATGCAAGTATTGTTCCACAGCAACAGGCAATATATATTTTAACAAAGCACTGTGATGATATTTGCGTTGAGTTATGAAAACATACACACCCGTCTAATGTTATGACAATACCCTGCGCATGTAGCAAATTCCAAAAGCAAATTACGCCGTGCTACTTCCTACATAATTCATAAATGAAGTTCGCATACTAGCTGACGACCGTTTGAGTCAGCCTGCAGCACGCAATGTTTCATTCATCAATTAGAGCAAGAATGTTTTTAGTTTTTAGCCAATTCCAGGAAGATGCGATTAGTGCCGCCACTTTGTTCGTGCCATCTTAAATAACGTAACTTGCGTTAAGAGGATACTGTCCCGTATTTGCTCGCTATTGCGCCTCGAGCGCAGCAGGGACTTAATCCTTCTGTTATATTCATGATTAGGTTCAGTTCAGGTGAGTGTGGCAGAAAACGGGATCCACGCACAGTCATGCAAAGGTTCAGTTGAGGGCAGGTGCCCAAATTTAGTTATCTGACCAGGTTCTGCAATCGGCCACAAATCACCGCTCCATCAATTGCCCAAAATGGCTTATCGATTTCATTATTGTTCCGGTTTTCTTGGATTATCGTCGACTGATTTAATATAATACAATCATTTCTCTGTTCATTTATGTGACCGCTTCAATCGCTAGATAGCGGAATAATGCCAGTTCATCTGCTGATGACAATGAGTACGATGTACAATAGCAACAGACAGCCATTTGGGGAAAACATGTCAATTTTTCTTATACTTGACTGTCTGTGTGCATATGTATGGTACCACTTCAATAACTAGAATGTGGTCTCCAATGCTAATTGTAACATCATCGTGTCATTGCGTCGTGAATATGTACTGTGTCTTACATATGCACTATTGGCTGAGCACAATTTGTTTCGTTATTGCGCTCACAGCTGTTTCAACGATTGTTAGAACAAATTCCAATTCGCATTAATCATTACTGTCTAGGATAACATATCGTTGAGCATAAAAAACAACCCCGCAACCAAGGTATGTTGCTCACCTTGCTATTTTAGAACAAACCCGAACATTATATATCATTCCCTATATGCAATATAACCGTAATGGCGTCTTTTGCTACTGCAATGCCAAAGTAAGGCGTTGAGTATTGCGGTCGGTTATTCGCGTGATTTACCATCAAAATTACAGTTGATATTACCTTATGTGTAATGGCGGGTTCACCGGTTTGACATTATGGAATATTTTGCATGTGTTATCTCAGGCTTGGTTGCATAGCAGGATTACAGGATAGGTATCGTTACACATATGCTGATTCGTTTGTGTGGTCATGTCATGTATATTGAAGTCATAACGCACGTCAGGCGTCAAACGATTTGAATGCATCCAGAACTGTACTTGTCTTGATATATTAATACTTTTCTCAGATTCATAGGCATACTATTGTTCGTTGGATATCGGTGGCTGGCCTTGGGTTTTAACCATCCAGCAATTGATGGATGGTCCAGTTACACATAACATCGGCAGATTGGTATGGCGAGTCCTATTGGTTTTCTGTTTTGCACATGGTGTCTGTTCAATATATGACATTTGTATGCGCAAAATTAATTTGTATGTATATATATATAGATATATATATATATATAGATAGATATATATATATATATATATATATATATATACATATATATATATATATATATCTATATATATAGAGAGATATCTAGAGACTCTCTATATCTATCTATATAGATATCTATATATCTATATCTATATATATCTCTATATATCTATCTATATCTATATATATATATATCTAGATATATATATATATATATATATATATATATATATATATATATATATTGATAAACGCCCACGAACAATATGCATGCCTACATGCATATATACAAACATGTAAAATGTGTCGAGTGCGAAACGGTTAACAAAACCAACCGATCATCATAACGTACCCTATTAGTCATCAGTGTTATGGAGTAACCCTCTATTACATGTATGAACTATAAACCATACTTGCCCAGATCTACGAGTGACCTACAGGCCAAATGCCGACTCCCTTTTTCCTCACGGATGCCCCAAATCCTATAGCCACTTGCCAATCCTGCCTAGATAACGCCAAGAAGCCTGAACATGCTACTGTGTCTCATGAGAATTGATATAGCGTGACACGTGTTCGGGGATCATTTTGACAGTTTTAGATTAGTTTTATCCTGCCCTGCATGTAAGCGAATCATCGCAAATCCATGACTAATTTCGAATGCCGCTTGATAATCGATCATAAAAGAACACTGTAACGCGCTTACATTGTTAAAGAGCTCTGTCTTTCTGCGATAAATGGTACAAACGTCTTATATGTTTAAGATAGGTAAAAGGGGATGGAATATTATGAGAGTCTAGAATGCTTTAAGGCGGGAGAACGGACGTCCACTTGTAACAAAAACCTCGGTAATAGCTTTAGGTAATACATTCTTCTGATGCTTCCGCAAATGTTTTGCGAATTGCACGCACCTTACATTCACAGGTATTGCGGTGTAGCATAATTGATCTTGACCAGTATTTTTTCAACTAGCGGTACAGCCAAATTAAACGCACTATTGCGAACCTTATGGATTATATGCAACAATCTCCACGAAATAATCCAATAAGGCACAGATTAACACAGGTGTAACACAAACAATTTCATGCGTGAAAAGAACACGCTACATGTTTAGCATCACAAATTCATGTGCAGTATAATCGTCGTAAACATATATTATCTTCTGATAAGCAGGATATTAAAGCATTAGTCTATTGAGGACATGTTCATGAATATGAAAGGCAAATCGGCAAGAAAGAGTGTGTGACAACTACGAAAAGGCGGCAGAAAATCGGGCACAGATGTGTAAGCTTAATTATTCATGGCAGGGCTGGCATTTGAAAAACATCCCGCTCACCGCACATTCGACGTTACAACTCAGATGTTAGCATAATGTATATCCGTGATGGTAGTCATGAGAACATTATGTTTCCGCTTGCCCATATATCTAAGCGGCACAGTGTTGGCATTTCCGATTGTAGGATATCAAAAGACATGCTTTGCTTTTTCATTGATCACGCCTAATCCGATTTAATATTGGCTTAGCATGACAATTGTGCCCAAATTATAACTGGCTGTGTAATTGGGGCTCTATGCGGCCATATGTCTGGTTTGCTGAGAACATTCTACAACACACATGCATTATTCTTCAATTGGTAAAATATTCCGTGTGTCTTAGATTAATACTGCTTATGTGGGCGTCACGCAATTTTGGTAGCAGATTGATTTCTTTAACAAACACAGAGCCAAAACTGTTAATACATGTGCATGTGTCGCTAGTTTTCCACAAATATGTTGGCGAGTCTTCCGGTGCATGTGGCATTGTGTTGCCCAATTAAAACTGACAACCATAACCTGAGCTGGATATTGCGCAGCATACGTATGACCAATTAATGCCTTTATGAGCGAACACATGCAGGAAACATTCGAGAAGCAATTTACAATTTTACGGATATTAGGATAACTGACTTTTGGTGTGTGCTATACATGCTCATTATTAGCAATACCTTTTGTAATAGGCCGAGCCATGCTGCACAAGTATGTTAGGGTTGATATTGTTTACCCTAAAGCAAAGACAACACCACGCAAGACGCGGGTATAGCGACTGTTTATATATTATCATGTTACACTTTGTTTACATCGCCAACCATGAGTGTCGTCTGGTTAAATATGTGAGCTGTTAGATCGATTGTTTATTTACAAAGACCAACATGTATAGTTATACTAGTGGTTGATTTCAACAGCCGTTGGACAAACCTGGATGTGCTAATGCTACATTTACATGTGCAGAATTGCGATCTTGTAGGCCAACACAATTTGCTAAATAGCTGGGAGTTTGCGTACAACTAGCATTCGTAATTTGCCCTAGCTATTATTACCCACTATCGTACACGTAACCGTCACGCTAGAATGTTATGTCATCATAATAAACTATGAACCTAAGATAAAAACGGTCACGTGGCATTTCGTCAAACCTGTAATTTTCCTTATCGGTAATAAATATATTTTTACACATTTCCCCACAGCAAACATATTCGGCGCACTTCTGAAAATGATTCAATTTTTGTATCAAAGTACAGATTTATCAGAGATCGCAAAAAACAGAGCTTGCAACCATAGCTTATGTATGAGCAAGTTTTAAGGCATGGCACCATACTTTATAAAATCCACAGCAAGAAGAACGCGGAACTCCAACGTAACTAGCGCCAGCTGTAAGCAGCTCATCGGCAAAGGCTAAAACAATGACAAAATCAACGATTTGTTTGCTGAAATCTTGTAGATAAAGCCTACTTGAGATATATCGCCAAAATGTAGCTCCCCTGTTAGTTGCAGCGACATCATTTCGGATATATTATGACACTAAATCCGTAGTTTCATTTGTGATACGAGTTCATTATGTTCTATTGGCTTTGAAAAATATCGTTTATCGGTACAAAGCTACGTTTGGATGAAGCTCAGTGGGAGCAAGCACCACTAACTGTATGATATGTAGCATCGAAACACATATTGTAAATCGGCCACAGTAAACATATTAATTGTGCCTGCGGGTCGTAATTTGAACTACACTAACTAAGCCTCTCGTGGGTCAGCGTTAGATGAACTGCATGTGTTTCATTTGTAGCTCCCCAATCGTTCCTGTCTCAAGGACATGATGTACACATAACTTAGGAATCGTCTCATACATTGTGTTACAATAGCTGAAGTAGGAGCATAAGTATTTATGCGCATTAGCGTAAACAATGTATCTCCAGAGGAACGCTATTCCCCTGCATAAACGAAGTCGATCGTAAACAGCTTTTCTTGGGCTAGCAAAATAACAATAGCAGTGATGGAAACAGATTCTAGAGACCGTAAACATTAAACGAATATATGATAGATGTTTGTTGCGAAAATGTGGCGTCATTAGTAGACACAATATTTCTACCGCCTTACAATAGGTTTTACTTTCATCATTATTTACAACTATGACTGTGATTAGTGCGGTATTATGCGTATGCCTCAACACATGTTGTTTATCTCTTTGAAGCGCGGAATCGACGGAACATGATATCGAACCCGCAAACTTGTCGTACTGAGCGGAAATCACTACTAATTGAATTGTTGTAAGCATCAAAAAACTTCTTGGAAATCATCCCACCGCCCACCATGTTTTTCTTATGCCCAGCACTCACTGTATTACAGTGCATAGGCTACATAATAAACTCAAACATTGTGTCTGCAGGTCGTTATTCCTTGACTTCTAAAACACATTAATAAGCAGAAGCGCTATCTGTAATTGAGCATTACGCACATGTGAAGACGGCATTTTGTAATAGCAACTCAAACAACCGATGCGTGATTAAGCTGCCAATATCAGACTTGTCTTTGTATCGACTACTTGTTCATGGTGCTCTCGACGCTGCCTGAGGGGCAATTTGTAACATTGGTTACTCTGAACTGAGAGCCATATGTCACTATATCTTAGTTGTGACAGTTGCCATCAGAGATTAGAGGTGCCTTGCGCTTATGGTGCCATGAAACGTACTTATGCAAGGCGCGCCAATACAATTTATTCAGCGCTACATTGTATGTACGCACAGAGCAAAGACTAAGCACACTTAATAAGAAGCACTTAGAAGCAGACAGATGCGTGGAGATTTCCTGAGAGCGAACGAAAAGTAAACGATAAAATGTCATTTGCATATATGTGAGGGGCATGCCCCAGGGACGTGTTAAATCAAAAACAGCCACATAGTAAAGACAACAAGCTGGAAGCATACGTGAGAACGCAAAGCACATCTAGTGGCGGTCCAATACTAGAGACAGAAAGCTGGAGGCTTACATACTGATTGCAACGTACATCAAACGGCTGCCTTATTCAGCAGACAACCGGATGGAAGCGTACTGGCACAATATAAAATAAGTTGAAGCGCATTACATATGTGCCACAAGCGATCTCCGACAGTATTGTCACGTTAGCACATGATTACCGATAACATGGGCTTTTTAGTGTTGTCTACGGGCTTCGAAATATAGCTATATTGCAAGTGATCTAGATAACAATTCTAAACAAGTCAACCTTAATCGAAAATCTTTGCGAGAACTTATGTGTTTTGACAGTGTCGACGCCGCTAAGCTACACAGTGCAAATCTAGTGCTAACGTCCTCAAGGCGAATATCCGAATGATAACGACGACGCAAATAAGCAACGCAGCGTTTCATTTAATCAATTTTAGAATATTTAAATTTGCTTGAAGCGCATACTTTGTTAAGAGGAAGTAGTTGCAACTAATTGCCAGTTTAACGCTGCCGTGATTGTCAAACTCACATTTAATATGCAACATATTTATGATTCTGGCAAGTGCTATGCTTTACACAGCTGCAAGTGACTACATTTGAATGCGAGCTTTGGATGTGATTGTTTCCTGAAGTTGGAATGATCAACATCATAGGCTTATCAAAGCCTACTCCACCGTAGTGTAAGAATGCTAATATCTGAACGACGTAAAGTAGCTTTGGTCATTCCGTACTACAATAGGATTAGACAAAGGGCAATCGGTAATGATTTCCATTGCAATGCACGCTCGTTATTTCCCACTAATCCTTCATTAGACCTGTCGCAATAGTGGGTTGGTCAGCAGGTCTAGCCATGCTGCTGTCATACGATACGGCCATTAGTACACGCGCCGGGGCTTAGGACGGCACAGGGCGAGGAGAAGGCTCTAATCGAGATCACCTCACGTTCTTTAACAACAGGCGTCCCGAACAACAACATTTTACCCAAATTCTGTTTACAAAAACAAATCTAAAAACAAAATTGTACCACCTTCGTATCTTTGACAAGGCAAAATGCTTGGCAGAATTGGAGCCAACATACGACTTGGCAGTCATTAGCTCCAAACTAACATCGAGACATAGTTACTCAGTAAATTCAAAGCTGCTTAGGTATCCTTGGTAACCAGCAGCTACTCTTACTGCTACAATATTATCACAATACAGTCAATTTTAGCAGATGTAGAGCTAAAAATCAGGATCCCAAACTACAAGATTCTAGGTGTATAACTATACAACAGCAGACAAGGCATGTGTGAGCGTAATAAATAATAATAAAAAGAAAATAAAGAGATAACATACACTACACAAATCATCATAAAGTGCTGGTTTGTCTGCAACGAAGCACCAGTCAACTATATACCAGTCAACTCTAGTAACCGGAATCCAAGCTGATTTTTAATACATACAACAAAGAGATATTCTGCAACAACTGGTGAGGTAGCCTGGTAGATGACTTCGGCTGACCGCGCACAATACGCCATTTATCATCCATAATAGATGCTGCACACGTTATATCTAACACCACATAAAATGGCAGCCTGTAGGCTAAACAGCTCCAATGACAACACGCACATCATCAAAATAACAGTACTCCGAAGGAGAACATCAGCGAGGGACACAAATCGGTCATATTATCGTACAGTAGATCAGGAGCCCTCAGTCTTTGATTGTCATAGTTAGGATTAGAAGACCTAGGGTCAGATCCACCCTCACTCACAGCAGCGTCTTCAGGAACTTCGGGAATTGTTTCACTTGGAGTTGAGCCAAGGGCAGGGGTATGATGAATGGGGTCGTTTTGCGACATCTTGTTCAGTTAAGGTGCCACCGGATATCTGTCCCTAAGTGTTTGATGGTGTGGAATGGGGTAAGGTTTGGTGCTCTTTCGTGACAGCATAAAATGGCATTAGGTAGAGCTCAATTACGCAGTGGGTGCTAATACCATTAAACCACTTATACAAACAGGAGCGAATGGACGCAAGTACACGATACAACTGGATGGACACGGACCATATTCTCACAAATACAAACAGTGGGGAAATCGAATGCCGAATGCTGTTCAAACACCTAGCATGCGTAGGTGACGCCGCATGGTATGTTAATTGATTGATGCGCGTTCGGGCACCTGGTTGGCCAGCCGATATTTAGCCACGCCCACGCGTGATTTTCAATGGTATGCCTAGAGAAAACGTTGATTATTGTCACCGCACCTAGTGGTTCTGGTTTTACATTTGTGTTCGCTTATCATTGTATCCGTACTCGCCACGTTTCCTCCTCCGAGAAAAAAAACCACTAGCCTGCGCTAACCTTACTTCATCTACAACCTCATCTAACGTCTTACAACAATACCCAGTTAACATGGCGCTCATGATAAAACAGGAACAGTAGCTTTTGCCTACCACAACAATGTCTCCTCATCTTACGTCTTACAATAAAATCCCGGCTAACATGGCGCTCACGATAAAACAGGAATAGTAGCTTTTGCCTACCACAACAATATCTGAGCGGTGTCCATTTTGCCCGTGTGCCTGTGGCGTGTCACGCGTCCTAGGGTCCTTCCTGGTCTGTGGGCAGCGGATTATCGGTCCTTTCATTTTCAGCAATCACGTCGGGGGGTCACCACTAAATGCTATGAACATACCCTAGATTGGATATGAACTAGAACAAAGAAATTCTGTGTGTTCATTTTAACAGAGTGTAGTCCCTGAATTAGACTTCACACTACTGCTAGACTCCACACAAGAGAGATAGTTGGTAATGAATAAAGACAACGCAGTTGGTTGGTCTCTCTGGATATTCGAATGATTTCGAATGATCCTGTCCTCAGTTCCTGAGGTCTTTATACACCATTTCGTTTGGTGTGCGACCAAATTAACAGACACCTCATTAATTCATCATGAATTCACTAAGCTATATGTAAGGCGAATCACCTTAAACTTGAATAGCCTTTCAGTTGGCCAAGACATTTACATATAAACATATGATTAACATTACACAAGAGATTACATATAATGTGACATAAACTGAAATGGCCTTCCATTTGGCCCCAGTACATTAGCATCATGCAAAGAACATTCGTCACGTGGCCTGGCGGAAGTCAACATTATCACTTTAGACCGTTATGACTTTAGACAGCTACATTATGAAACATGGTTCTACTCCACAGGGGGGAGCCTGGCCTAAGCCGTCAATCATAACAACGTTGTGAGGTACTGAATTGTTTTCTACTTTGTTCTGCTATTAGTTTTCATGACATCAGATGAGAACACACAATGCCCAAGACATATAAATATATACCTGAGTTCAATCCTTTTATCTGTTCGCTCTAATAAATATTTTTTGTGAGAATACCAACATCATCTATAAGCCAGCAATGTGTGACAATCACCAACTTCTTTTTAAAACGCATCATAAACAAAAGCAACTTGTGATATAAGTATAACTTCAATTATTCGAATGCGAGAAAAAAGAGAGCTTGAGTTCATCCATGATCTGACAACATACATTGTAAACGATTACATCAAAACATACTAGCGAAGTGATAATGGTTGGTTCGAATGAACCAAAACACTTGCTGAAATAAACCATCGGCATGTTGACAGCCGTTAAGGTTGTTTGCTGCGCGCGTTGTAATACAACTGACTCGAGGTAATCGCAAAATGTACTGGCCTGAGCCCGCTATTTTGAGTGTTTTATCTTGTGTTTTTCTGCTACATAATTAATTTCTACTTGTGCGGCTTCTTCTTGGAAGTGTAACCTCTGTAGGAGCTTTCACTTTCCGGATTTCTTACAATCATTTAACCGCATTATTACAGTTACCATACGCATTTTATCTTTTTTGACCAAGGTATTAATGATCTATTTAAGTCACTGCCATGTTTACCATCATTACAGAACACATCTACTAGGGGAAGTAAATTTACAAAACATAAGCGGAAGGCAGAGAGTTGGCTGAGTTTTTATGGCGCCGCCCTGTGATTATGATGACAATTCAGGCGCATATGATAATCATTGGCTCTGAAACACTGTATAAATAGGCCATGACACTTACCATTGCACAATGGCATACAACAAGATAATCTTCAGGTAATCGTGTATTTGGGCATGTCTTTATTAAACGATTGGTCTGTTATTTCCGAACTCGTAGCACTACGTTGTTTCATTGCAGTGGTCGCTCATTGTGAATATCTCCATTGAAAGCTTGCGGTCTTTTCCCATAAATCATCGACGCAAATCAAGATTTAGGGGGTAAAAAGATGTACGGTAAAATATGTTCTTCATAGCGCTTCCAATGCCTCACGCACCATCTAATATAGCTACCTTAATATAACAGGCAAATTAACCCATATCAATGGTATATTCAACGGTTGGTGTGGATATGATATGCTCAAAACGTGAACATTTCGCGGAATCACTGAAATAACTACCTTAAATAGTAACCAAGAAGTCTGAAAATTACTGATTGTGACACTTTGAGGCAAAAGATGTGTTCATAACAGCTGTGAGCAATGAATGGAAATATGGAATAATTGGTTTTTGTTCCCAGCATCGACTATGTGCATAAAGCTAAAGGCTTATGTTAGAGCGGAAGGCACATCCAGATGCGGCCCCGTTCTATCGGCAAAAAGCTGGATGCATACATGCTGAATGCACCGTATATTAAGCGGCTGCCCAATTTAGTCAACAACAGACTGGAAGCGTATATTTGTAAATAGTTGCAGCTAACAACATCGGTACCACAAAAATTACCGATAGCTACCACCAACAAGTTTAATGTTATGTATAGGCTCATAATTGTAATTATAAGTCAATGACTCTCGAAGCAATGTGTAATTTATACATATACATATATTCATAAATAAATATATTTATGTATATTTATATATATTTATTTATATATTTATACATACATATATTTATATATATATATATAGAGAGAGAGATAGGTGATCTACATCATTGGCTTATCAATGCTCATTTCAGCAGAGTCACTTTAGCTTTGCCATGTTACTCTATAAACGACGTAGTGTGTGGGTCATTCCGGACTACGGTAGGATTATGCAAGGGGTAATTGGTAACTACCCCTGTAAAGGCTTCAATGCGAGAAAAACAAAATTAAAACAAAGCTTGTAGTATCAGTGATACGCATACATTCAACCAGTCTATAAAGAGATGTATTTTTATACTTGCTTTTATAGATTTTGATTGGATGAAAACCAATCAATTCACTGATCAGCATGGGTCGGAATATCTTCCTTTATCATTGACAAGACGGATAATGCACCTTGTGTTAAGAAGTTTCACAAAGCTTCCATGAAACCAGCCAATAACAATGGGGACATGTGATATCAGCGTTGTGGTGTACGGACTATGCGTTTATGCTGTGCTGAAACATGAAAATAATAACCACGTTCTTATTACACTTGCGCTTACTGTGCCGGTTTCGGATATTGATTTATTGGTGCTTTCGAGCAACGCATGAGCCTCTTCAATTAGGACGGTAAGTAATTTGCTGTGTTCACAGTTGTAATTGCAAGGTTTGTTGTGCCATCATTCGTTTGTCATAAAGCTGTACGAGCTATGTAAATCATATATATTTTATGAAATGCTGTGTACTAATTCTGAGATAATTGGTGCGTGCAAGCGACAAATTACGATAAGATACATTTTAAGTAGTATGGTGTTTCTGTCATGCTTTCAATGGGGATGCTCACACTAAACCATCATCAGATCATTCTCGATATCGGGGTGTCCTGACCTGAAAACTAGTTGACGTTTACATATGAACTACGCAGTAAACTGATAAAATGCCGCAGTTCTAGTGGGCAAGCAATGCGATTGTTTTACTCAATGATTTGGTATCGATGTTAAGCTGGCGATTCATAATCGTATTTGAAAATTCCGCTCATCGGTGCGGAGATGGTTCGTCGCTATGCCATGATTTTAGCTCGCTGTTTTCCTAACAAGCCATATAATTAGCATGGATGAATAATTAACATTTCTTAGAAGCATGCAATATTTTGGCAGTAAAAATTTCTTCACTAAATCCTGACGCGTAAAAACGAGATACACCTTGTGTGGCATAACTTGTGGTGGGCCTTATCATTAACGACATGTGACACCAACATACATCAGCACAGATTTATGTATAATACACGTCTTTTGGCAGTTACATCCATCTCTTAGTTCCGCAAAGCTCAATTAGCGTCCATCCGGTACCTTAGGTTCTGACAACACCTCAAGACCCGCTCATCATCCTGATAAACGCAATTCAGTATGTTCTTATCAGCTCCTTTACCTACTTAATGGAAATAAGTGCTGATGTGTGCAATTGATCCTCATTTATGTATGAAGGATGGTAAATTTCCAACCGTGATTTTGGACAAGGTCACGGCTTCAGCAGCACAGACCTAAAACATACCTTTTAAGCCACCACAATTACAATTTGACGGATCCAATCGCCCTTGTATATTCCAATGATTATTTCTAAGCGGATTTTACTGTAAGCCACCACATCTGAAATAGGTTTATGATATATCGAAGGAGAGAGCATCCATCATAAAGATGTAGCACGGGGTCTACTTAACCGCTATTTTATTTGTGTAAGCATGTTTTTCACTGCAAGCGCAGTACAACGCGCTAAGTGAGGTACTATAGAACAATTGTAGTGGTGAACATCGGCACACACCTACACTGAGTTACAATAGGTAAAGCCGCCGGTTTGTTATGTTCCTGCCAGCATAATTTATATTTGGAGTGGTAGACGTTTATATGACACATACTAGGCCGCACATTATCCAATGCACATGATACATATATAAAGTAACATGTTGAACATCGGATAATCTACATAATGCTGTCAACATATGGAAACTAAATGCGTGGTGTCATACGTGATTTGTTGCAGTTCACGGTAGTGCAGTCGTAGTAATAAACAACCATTAATGTAGTAACAAACCTCACTATTCCCAAAGTCTCAGCATTGTGTATGTTCATAACAAGAGTACTGGCTGCCGGGGGCAATTTAATCGGTTGTGGCGATGAAAGGTCTACATCAGAGTAAGATTCATGTGCATATAGAAGACATTCCTTCAAAAGCAATAGCCTGCAAACACCGATAAGTTTCAACGAAATTCTAGTACATAACCTTTATATGGTGTAAATGTGAATCTCGTGTGACAGTGAATGACGGAGTAGGATTCCCAGAGGGCAAAGAGCAGCTAGAAGTAAGGTATAAATCAGCGTTAATGTGGCTCTACAGGGTGCCGTCTAGTGCTTATTGGCAATGTTGATCACGGAAAAGAGAGAACATTATGAATATACTTAGATAGAACGACGAAAGACGGGGATAGTGAGACAAAGCTTACTTTGACGGCCCATTCTTTTGATTATTCCATGGCATTTGTTTATACCAATGATGATAGTTAATCACTAAATCGCAATTACTTTCGGGGGCTTGTGCTGAAGTTCACTGGGGTCAGTTATGCAAAATGACTAAAATGCATCAATGCCGCCGATTTGATGGACGATGCGGTAATGCTACACCATCCACCCAGAGATAATGAAGTGGTGCGGGATGTGCTGCGTGTTCTAATGAGACGGCAAGCGGTTTGCTCGGAGAGATGATTTATTGAATGCAAAGGCGAAAGGTGATATGACTTATCAGATAGTCAACGCTGCTGACTGTGTAAAATATATCTAAAAGGTCATCGGGAAATGATTAACTTGAATATGCTGTTAATAGTGGGCAAAGTTTGTTAGTGATTGTATGCTTGTATCATTGACATAATAATTTAGTCATTCTATCCGTAGGATTGTTTAAATTGCACATCAAAATAAATATTTCATTTAACAAACACAAATGCTTTTCCATTGCAGCATAATTTCGTATTGATCGGCCCATATATATATGTACAAAAAGCAGCTTGCATGAAATTCGACATGTACATTGAACCCAATGTAAAAAAAGACTAACGTTTGAACATTAAAGACAGACATTCCAAGTTTATTGAAATCCTGTATCATACCGCTCGATGCTAACTATGGGTATTTTGATGTCGGGCTTGTATGAGTATTGTGTAATTTAAATGTTCACAGCAAGTCCTAACGGTATTGATGTAAGGTTGATTGGAACAGGTGCATGGTGAAAGTGCTCGTTCGCACAAATAAGGTTTAACGTCACTTATCCTTTAATACGTTTTGCGGCTCATGATGCTATTTATGTTAAAAAGCTATGGAGTGGCTAAGTAGGGGATGGACTATTTTCAAACTAAGGCACAAATATATATGCTCTTAGTGGATTCTATGATTTATGGCATATATTTTACTTCAATTTCCCTGGAACATTCTGCTTGTATTCAAAGAAAAATGTTACCCAGCAGAATTGCATCATTGCTTTCTGAATCGATGCATCGGCCACTGCATATTTCTGGATCCTTAGTCATTTACGTAATACGACAGTGGTAACAATCCCGCTCGGGTAAGTACAATAGCAGATCAGATTTCTTGCCATACATATTAGCCTGCCGGTTCTTACTTCATGGTTTTATGTGCTTTCAGTAGGTTATAAATTCATTTACAGAGAAACAGTGAACAATAGGGCTGAAACAGATCGGTAAATGATATATATTATCCCTATAATGAGGTCGTAAATCTTCAGGAATAGTCGTAGAGTATAATGTAGTGCCTCATTGGCAGCTGATTGGACCATTCAACAATTATATTCACACATACATTAAATGGTTAGCAATAATATTGGGTTCCGATGGTGAAATTTGCATCTTTATAACTGGTCTGCAGTTATTTGCGAATTGCCGAAGAAATAAGCATTTCGATAGTCTGCATATATCACCAACACAGAGTTGAACAATGGAAACAAAATACTGCGTCAATTGTGCTGATTCTTCCATATATTCCTTCTTAGCTTGGATCCGCCCTCGGCCTACTATCCTGAGTGGATGATGAACGATAGCTTGTGGGCGCCGCTCATGTTTATATGGATCTTCACGATTTTACCACCAACGATTTGATGTTAACAGAGGCGGTTCAATGTATTGCGTTGCCAATGCCTAATGTTATAAAATTGATTACAGCTTATATTGTTGTGTACTCGTTCTTACATTAGCAGAAACCTGTATTTCATTGGCTGTGGAAAGTGCGAACTAGACCACAGACCACTACAAGTTGTTTGCACATCTTGTGACACAATCAGATTTACATTAATAAAACACCGAATGACCTCAGACTATCTATCAAATTGTTTTTAAATCTGATGATGCTGTCAACACTCACACATCAGGGATTAGATGGTCGTTGGAACAATTGTATTTTGCAGATAGTAGTATGTTGGAAAAATCATGCTCTTTCTCCGTTATCAATGATCATCATCATTTCAAACCGCTATGATGAATAAGTCCAGTGAAATCATGCCAAACTTGCTGGGCAATAATAACTGATAGAAAATAATAATAGACCTCTGCTATTGTGCATAGATTGTCCCTCAATAAGAAATGACTAACATTAAATACACCAAGAATTATATGCTACATTAAATGGAATAATTATTTCAGGCTGGTTTCGACCTTGGTTGGTTATATGCCTTTATTTGGCCAGTCAGCCAGCAAAAGAAATATTCATTCCATTTTCCTCTTGTAATGTTAAGTGTATCGCAAACCAACCATGGTACTATATTTCTCAGTGACGTAACTATTATTGCATATATACTGTGATAGCGATCACATATGTGATCGGTGTCGAAAATATAATGCCTTTGTTGGAGGCGCATTGCAGCTGCCCCCTAAATGTTTCATTGATGTGCTGATTGTAACAAGTCGTCAAGTTACATTTTGTCCATTAGTAACTGGTGGCGGCTTTGCCTTTATGGTGCCGGGCAGCGTCCTTATGCAAGGTGTAGAAATGAACTTTATTCAATTATAAATTGTATGTTCGCAGAGAGCACTAACAGATACTTAGGGACCAAGCACATAGCAGCAAACCGAAGCGTTGAAATTCCATGAGAGCTAACGAAAAGTAAGAATGATAAAATGTCATCCGAATTGATGCGCTAGAAATGCCAAGGGGAAGGGTCAAATTAAAATTAGCTTTCATGGACATGCATTTGACTATGTATCCAGTATAATTAGATATTAAACTTACTACATGATCAGCCTTTTTTGAAAATAGTAATTGCCATAAAGCGGACTGGTGGGGACGGACCCTTCAAGGACATTTTTTCTAAACTTCTGCCACGAAAAGATAAATTTTGTGAGTTGACCGTGACGTCACATACGCTGTTCTAGAACACTCTTCGCCATTTTTAGCCTTCACGGTTGGTTGACAGCGTGTGACTTATACTCTTCGCGGCCTTTTGTGTTTCTAGGGGTGGATAATGCCTTATTGTTGTGCGTTCGGTTGTCGGAACAATGGGAAGTCAGGCGTGAGTTTCTTTCGGTATCCAAAAGACAGCTTAATGCGCCGCATATGTGTGACCAACCCTTATGACAGTTCTATCTTCTGATCATCTCGACAATAGTGCTTATGGGACCCAGAGCTGTCCAACAGTCTTGGATTTCGTTAGAGACCTAGGCTACGAAATGAAGCTATACCGACTCTCTTTAGCCACGTCGATGCCGATGACAGTCAAACTACACGACAAAGGTGAGCCTCTGGGTAGAGGCAATGGAACCAGGCTGAACCTTTAGGCTAGTCTTGACTTGATGAATTATACTCATTTAGATGTTGATGAATGTATCACCAATTTGCCAGCATATCAATCAAGGTGTTTCTCGTCATGCGGGTAGTAAATAAAATGGTTTTGGCAGCTGAGGGAACAGATACCTTAAATGACTGTGATATATCTAAAACTAAGCACTGCCGACCATGAAGCTTGCTCTAACATTTCGGATGCAGGCAAATGCTACGGTCAGTGTCACAAGGCAACCGCATTTTTAAATTTGACGAAATGCATTGGCAGGGATCATTTCTAGTGTATGTGTCCATGTGTCTTTTCATAGTCAATTTGTAAACATTGACATCATTTAAGACTATGATGAATGACGTTGTAGCGTACATATTGTACTGGAAACATAAATGGTTGAAAAGACCCTACAAACACAGATGTCTATCTCCCCAGGATTAAAGAAATATTCCAGAGTTACCAGACCATCTTAACACTGCATAGGGACACACTGCAACTTGCTGACCGAAACTGACACCTGGGGAACCCAATGCGTTGGTCAGGAGGGATTTGGACAGTGGACAGCGGCGATGAGATGGGAAACTGACCCTGACTATTACTTCACTGCTGTTGCTTAGATGGACACTGACGATGACATTGATTTTGAAGAAATTTAGGCAAAATATTGTATTGTTTGTTGTGTAGCCAAAAGATTGTTTTGTTTTTTCATCATAGAGTTTTATTTGATTGAAAAAAAATTAAGCTCACAGATTGCTTATGTTTGGATATTATTCTTATTGTTAACAGTGGTGTTGATCTTGAGGATGGCCCTGGTCGTGGTGTGTCAGGGTTAAATGAATTACATGTGTATCGTTTGTAGCTAAACAATCGTTCCTGTTTCGAGGCTCTAGAGTGCACATAACTTGGAAATATTCTCATACATTGTATTATTTATGCTCGCAAAAATAACTGAAGTATGAGCCAACCAATTCATGCACATTTGCATAAGAAATGAACATCCAGAAACCTCGTTTCGCCGGCCTAAAAGGTAACCATCGTAAGTAGTTAGTCTATGATAAGTAAATAACACTAGCAGAGACGGAAATAATTTCCAAAAAAAGTGCTCGTAAAGAAGATAATAGTGATATGTGGCAGAACTGTAGCCTTGGAGTCTTTAGTAGCGACTCTTTTTCTGCCGTCTAATCAATAGGTTTTACTTGCCGTTATTGCGGCATTATGTTTTTTCTTCAATGTCGCATGTCGGTTTGAAGCGCGTAATCAACAAAATATGATGTCGAACTCGCAAACTTGTCGTACTGAGCGTAGCATTTAAAACTAATTGCGTGATAATTTGCATAAAAAAATACCCCTGAAATCATCGCAACGCCCAACATGTTTTTCTTATGCACATCGCTCACTGTATTACAGTGGCGAGACAACATTATAAACTCAAACATTGTGCCTGCAGGTCGTTATTTACACTTCGCAAACTTTGACTGTCAATGTAGGCGGGGTGAATGGAATTATATGTTTATTATTAGTAATTGTTTAATGATTTCCCTCTGAAGGCCATATTGCCAATATAGCTTGAAAGTGCTCCCGTACAATGTTTTGCGTATGCTTTGCATGTAACAGGATATAGGGAAAATACATTAACCTTTTTTCTTTTTTATCGACACACCGCTCTGCGGCTATAATCGACGGATATGTTTTTTCTATATTTTGGTTTATATACCGTTGATGATGTCGAATACTTTAACACAGGTAGTAGATATCACGATAAAAAAAATGAAGAAATTGGGAAGTCATATTATTGGATTTAAACAACAATGGTACTTTTCAAGCGCATAAATTGCACATCGTGACATATTTGCATCTTTTCACGTCGATTATATCGCATGTGTGCTTACAGTTTAACAATACCCTCAGTTTCAGTCTAGTGCACTCCACAGCTGGATAATAAATACCCGTTGCGGGATGCTGAAAATATTGGCGTTAGCAGTTTTGGTCTAGACTTCATAACATGCTAATAAATTACCTCACTACCTGCCAAAAATGCGATGGTTTAATACAAATGCTAGTGTGAGGAGTCCAATAACAGCGCCATCTTTTTAGAATGTCATGCTATACAGTGGAATCCTAGCAACCATAGGTTTGTTGCGTGATTGCCTTCACCTAGCGATCCTTACTTACGTTGCTTGCGCTCTGGAATTGTTAGTGAAAGTTTAATGTATATTATAAAGACTGTTGAATTCTGCTGTAAATTGTCGACTTACCGTTTGGCAGAATATTTCAAAATAAGTCAATCACCCAGGCTTTGACAGAAATGAAAGAATTCAAGATGCTTTGATCGGTATAGAAAATGCTCTCAGTGTGTGATGATAGGTGATCGACGCAAAACAATAATAACGGAAATACGCCAGGGGAAATGGTTTGCCATAGTTTGTTTGGCAGTTTCATTAATATATATTGGTTTCTGAAACAGGGATCTGCCTTTGATCCAGACAGATGTTAAGGCGAACTAGTCTTTCGCGTACCACAACACACACAAATGTAAGATTAAAGTAAGATACAGCTCGGCCACGTTAACTCAAGTCGCTATTACTAACGATTTTGCATAACTCACGTTAAGATTTTGGACCCTCGTTTTTAGACCAAAATAATTTAACTCGCGGCTCCACTTTATTGATCCAGATTGGCGCGAACAATCAGGTAATAGCTGAGTATGCAAGATCTTAGCGACATTTTGAAGTTTATTAGTACGTGGTATTGCGTTACAATACAGCAATAATTATATCGATTTTGACAGCTGATTAAATTTATAGTTACCTCTAGGTAACGTATTACCTTATGGGCTGGCATCGTCCATACGTCTCTGCTTTGAATTATAAGACTTTACACGACTATTGACTTACGATACGATTTTTCCTACAATATTGTTGAAATACTACCATCATATGCCCCACGTTAACATGAATCTGTTATATTGTGCCTGTTGGGGCAGATGATTGGAAGAAATAATGTGCCACTTAACCCATAATATATGTTTGCTACTAACTCGTGTGTATCGGTTTACGTACGGTTACGACCTATATAGTGGTGTCCAAAAAGGCTAGCTAACATGGCGGCAGGAAATCAATATATATATATATATATATATATATATATATATATATATATATATATATAGAGATATAGAGATAGAGATAGATATATATATATATATATATAGATATCTATATATAGAGAGAGGGTCTATCTATATAGAGATATATCTATCTCTATATCTCTATCTATAGAGATAGAGATAGAGAGAGCGAGGAGAGGAGATATAGAGAGAGATATCTCTCTAGATATATATCTATATATAGGATATCTATCTCTCTCTCTATCTCTATAGATCTCTCTAGATATATCTATCTCTCTCTCTCTCTCTCTCTCTCTATATCTCTATATCTCTCTCTCTATATATCTCTCTATATCTATCTCTATATCTATATCTCTCTCTCTCTAGCACTATTGCCCCCCAAAACCAATAATCACTTCAGCTTCCCAAAAATCGGTGCAGACGATGATGCGGTATCGGCAACAGCGTGACTGGATTTTATCACCGTGCTGACATCGGCCGACGCCAACCGCACAAGTTACGAAACCTACGGGCGCCGTGGTCAAGAAAACGGCCGCCATGATTTCTGGGAATGTAGTCACATCCATCAATGACAGCGATGTGTACCACTCTTAAGGTGATCTATAGATGACCACACAGGAGAGAGCTAACACCCACTACACTAACGTATCACATGCAATAACAATATAAACGGACTGCAAGGTGAAAGTAGGGTCGACCAGGTTTCAGCATCTCTGATATAGTCCCTATGTTATAGCATATGTTAGGCGAGCTATTTAACTGTTGTCCCAGCATATTGTGGTGAAATGTAACCAATTGGTTTTATGTGAAATACTCGAGGATCCGCCCGTAACAAATCATTATATTAGGCGTCACTAACCATGCAGCAATCAAAATCGATCATAAGGAATCACGAAGACAGTGATAAACGCTGACATACTGGTATCCAGTGACTAGAGGTACTCACTCACATGGTTCCTCAATCTACCGGCAATCCATAAAGCAGTGGTGCAAAACGCATGGTTGTGGAGTGTCATACAACCATTCATTTATACCGTCAAACATTCACATTCATGTCTGATTCGAGAATACTCGTTGGTTTGCCAGTCCATTTCACAAACCGCATTGAAGATCAGATAAAACCTCGCCATGAATAAACGGCATTTATTCCTAAAACAGCTCAGGAACTTGTAAACGTTATGATGATGCCCATTTCAATTAAAAATCGGACCTGTTTAATAATCATTGCACGCGTGTGTGTCGAGACGGATGGCCTGCGTTCATGCTTACCAATTGATATGCACACATTCATACATGCATGCATACATACATACATACATAAGTTGATTCATTACATGCAAACATACATACATGCATACATACATATGTACATACATACATACACACATACATACATAAATACATACAACAAACATACATACACACGTACTTATAACCAAACATACATACACATATACATACATGCATACATAAATCCATACATATATGCAAACAGATATATATACATACTTACATGCATACATATATATACATTCTTGCGTTCATACAAAAAACATGGTTACATGCGTAAATACATAAATACATATACACATACATACTTAAATACATACAAATATACATACATGCATACATACGTATTTACATATATTCATACATAAATAAATGTATGCATGCATTTTTACATACAACTATGCAAATATACTTATATACATGCATAAATACATTGTTACATGCATGAATATATACATTCATGCATGCATCCATATATACATGCTGGCTTACAAAATGCATATACACAAAACCATGCGTGTATGCATTTCAATTCACAATTTATAGGTGAGCCTTTGTAATACACTCTTGCACGCTTCGTCAATTTTGCTTTTGTTGCCAATATCCATTTGGCTTCGGCATTGATTGATTGTTCCTGCAGAGTCTCTTGATGTGCCATATACCGTATTACTTGCATTATGAGTACTTATTTGTAGCCAATCCTGTACTATTCGTGGAATGCTGCCCCCAAGAAAGCGATACATTCTGTCTGATGTTTCAGAACTGTATAAGCCCAAATCCTCATATTTAATCTTCATGAATCTTTTGGGATATTTATTTTTATAAACCATTAAAAAATCTAGATCTTCATCCATGCGATCACAGAGTGACTGAGCTGTAGTTACCACATCTGGTTGGTTGCGAAGCTGGCTCCTAGATAGAAGCATTGCACGTGGATCCCTGACATAGTAAATCACATGTATATCTGGATCAGGCTGCCATAGCTGTTCTATCACACGCATGGGTAGCCGAACGGTCTTCACTGCAGTGATGGTCGATTTGAAGCATTGTCTTTGCAACAAAGGGAGGCACACATCAAGCTGCCTCTGTTGATGCTCGTTGTTTGCCCGTTCAGTTTCCAAAAACAATCGATAATGCTTTGCTTTATCCGTCCGTCGCATTAACGAGCTGAGAAGTATATCTGTAGATACGTCACCTAACATGCATTTTAATAAATGGTCAATGATGGTGACGCCACGCGCGAGCAATTCATTAGAAATCAACCTGAAAGCAGAATATATTTTTATGTATATTTCTTTTTTTATCCGAGATGCATAAGCAAGGATCAAACACGGGATGCTGTATACTGTATGCGTTATAAATGCTAATAAATGCCATCGAGGAACAGAAGCCCGACAAAGTCGCAAGTAATGCTCCTTGAGTGTCCCGTATTAACCAATGGCTTTTAACGGCAACAACGACCTCCTCCCATTGAAAGCCCAGGAGACTGGCATCTAAGAATAGTCCGACTAGTACCGAGACATGGCTCTTTGAAGTAATATTGTGGTTTTAAAAATGGCAATGTATGACAATATATATGATCATAAGCTAGCTATACTGTGTGACAAATTACATACTCGAACTTACGTTCAACGCCTGCCATGCGAATCGTTTTGCTCCTCAAAGTTGCGTTTGTGATAGGTGGGGCAAATACCCTTTCCAGTGGTTCAAACCAATAAAACACTTACATATTTTTGTTAAAGAGCTCACAAAGAAATGAAGAACCTCCTCGGTAATATGTGACAAGAAGTACTTTTTTAACGTCCCGGATAGGCACGTGAAGTTTAGTGGTGTTCATCCTACCATAATCTCTTCTAGTTACATATCCATCAATATTGCGTTGCCTCGTTGTAACATTAACATTTCTTGGTTGGACGGCTTCAAACAATGTCACATTTGTCGCTGGGAGCATATCCGCATGGGTCGAATGCCTTCCGTCAAGATTATTTGGTTCGAATTCCGAGGCTTTACGGGAAAATAATGGTGTCAATAAGATTATAGTAATCAATGCAAACGCTGCTGCTGCATTTCTCCTCTTAAAACCGAAGAAAGCCATACCGTTAACGAAAAATGCTGTGAACTCACCAATTGCTTGTTCTCTTCGCTATATTAAATATCGATTGATTTAACGATTCAGGCGCATGCAATGTCTTAATAATCAGCATTAAAGATATTTCTGCCCCTAACCATAACTTTGTATATACTTACAATCGAAATAATCAATACACCAGAGTGCACATTTGACACTATATAGCACAGAGAATGGCGGTTCTGGCCTACCTTGCTGAAAGAACGAGCATGTTGTGGCGCAGTTCCGGCGCTCATTGCTGTAAAAAGTGGATATCTTTGAAGAGAAGGTGGTAAAAAATATGGGATAGGTGAGCGGCCTGCTCCAACTGAGTGCAAGCCACCACTTAACAAACATCGAATAATTGGGCGGCCTACTTGAACCTCGGGCAAGCCCTTTTCACTCCAATGGCGAGCCCGCTTTATTTTCATAACAAGGTCTCAAAAGAAAATATTATAATAAAGGTTGAATATGTAGAGTATATATACTTTACAATAGCTATCGTCGGAGATGAATACCCTTGTTTAATGCTATGAATTTGTAACCCATGCAATGTGCGCAGGCGCCATATTAGAAAGGGTTTGTTAACATTCTTTGCATCAAGTGCAGAAAGAGTGTACAAAATAAACTCGCCTTATGCATGGATTGTGGGCATGCTAAGGTCAACACCAAAGAAGAATAATATAAAGGCAATTACCTTAGTATAGATGCAGGGGAATTTTATGAAATTATTTCTTACAAGAGAAAGAGCATATGATGTTTAGTTATGACAAACTATCAGCGTGAACGCCTCGCCCAAAATGAGTAACTAGCTGATACAGGGGATTATCACACATATTCTGGATCATGAGTGGGCCTTTAAAATGTACAGTTACGTATTAACAACGCAAGTATTTTACTTACCAAAGAAAAGATAAGCTGATGTCCACACCGCCTAACCTGGTGCCAACACTGCCAGCGTCACCAACGACTGTGCAAGCACAACTGTTGCACTTGCCACTCAAACTGGTGCCAACACAGCATAAACCGTTGCCAACACCAGAAAATCCGCTGTCCACACCTCGCAATCCACTGCATACGCTTACATATAACATAAAATATTAACAATTACCTCCGGGATGGGGTGATGTAAGTCCCAGATAAACGTGATAACGTTTTTTTTAGATTGTGATAAGGGTGGCACTCATGGAGGAGAAAACAGCGGCGTTACTTACTTCAAAGCAATCAAGAAACTGCCCAGAATAGCAGATATTCACGAGGCACTGATCAGGAGCGTCATAGACTTGAATGTATTTGGGATGCATAGGAGGTTGACAGCACATCATTCCACCGTATCACCAATCAACCAAATGAAATTCCCCGAACAAAGCGAACATGAGCCACGCAAGTACTTCTGTGAGTGGTGCCTGCAAGGATACTCACACAAGTAGAATACCAAGGAATAGGACCTTTTACAGTAAGGGTTTAAATGTAAGAGGAGGGGAAAACACAGTCTACTTGAACTACCGGCACAGGCAGTATCTGGCCCCTTGCACTATCTAGGCCGAGTTTGAGACGGTCGCAGACGAACTTGCAGGCCTTGCACTTGACCCGACTAAGAGCAACACCATGAAGACGGAGCAACATGAGGCCTCTTACTATGGGTATGTAGTGGTGAGGTGAGATGGTCATAACATATATAACGTGTATAGAGGACCGGTTGCAGCCGAGAAATTCTTGCAGCGACAAGAGCGCAAGATCAAATCAGTTGTATCCATTCATTCTATCATGTTCATGATACTGAAGGACAAAAAAAAAAACGCGGGGCAGCAGCTCACTGGCATGTATGCTGCAAGCTTGTGGTGGGGGTATATGATCAATGTGACTCTGGGTGCGACCACTGTCACATAACAGGCAAATGTAGGGCACCAGCGCAGAGTTAATCTCTCGTTTTGTTGATTTGTTGAACGTTTTCAGCCAATCAAACACGAGAGTTAATCGTTGTTGTGTTAGGAGCTGCTCGCGCACCAGTTTGGACGGCGTGAGCTTGTTCAAGTTTCCTGATAAGGACAATTTGAAGAAACAATGGACTGGCCAGGTACTACGATCGCGAGACATATAGCCGGGCCCTGGCAAGTACTCGTTTGTGGTTCATTTCACCGAGGAATGTTTTTAGCAGGCACCAAAACTTAGAGAAGAGCATGGTTTGCAGGAAACGTTTGTTGTACAATTTATGGATAAGCTTCTCGCGTTATATACCAACACATATACGATGAACAGGTATGTAGAAACGTAGGAAATTTCTTAAAGAACTAGGGGTTCCAACATATAAAGACCAGCCCCAAACATTCACAGAGCAACAGAATGGCATAAAAGAAGGTAGAGATCGTGAGGTGCATTCTCAAAGAATCACTGGAAAGTGGCGTGGACCCGTACATTGTTTGTGGAACTATGGCACATCACCGTTGTCAGAAGGCCAGTCGACGGCAGGAGTTATCTTCGGCCGGTATCATCGATTCCGAGAAACAAGTAACAACTGCATGCTTTTTGCATTTAAGATTATTCTAATGAGCGTGAGTTTTTTTAAATTAAGTCAGTACTCTAATATGTTAGTGATGTTTTTTTGCAATACGAAAAGGAACTTAGTGCGTTTTATGTCATTTGTAGGGTCATGTATAAGGTCTCGCTAATCACTTCTTCGGCAGGTTAGTCCATAATTATCGCAAGTATTTGCTGTAACCAACAGCGTCTGCTGGACACTATTCCATTATTATCAAACCGCTGGTTATTTGATACATTTGTTAAATGTTTGCGTTTATGCTATGGGGTATGTCTTTCATCCCTCTCTGTATGACGGGTGAACTTAATTTGAAATGATAATAAGCAATAAAATTAACGTGCAGTTAAGGGGCAATGCATGTTTAATTAACGACGATTCATTTATTTCTTATTGAAAGAAGTACTATCCAACGTAATTCATACATGGAGCAGCATTGTCTCTCTGTGTCTGGCGCTCTCGAATGGTCAGAAAATCGGACCATGTTCCAAACATCTCGGTATGGTTGTGGTACAAGATTGAACAATACTTCATCATACAAGCAAACAAACCGACTGTGTCAAGGCAATCCATTTGTGCCAAGTACACGCCCACTTTAGTTATGGCCAATTCAGGCAGTGTTCTCTGATAGATTCCCAATTTATGATTATGGCATCCGTACAACCTTCGGCCCTGGCCTCCTGCACCGGCCATTAGTTATTTTATTGGGAGGGGGGGTGGGGGTGTTTCAACGTTGGTTGCGTGGAAAGTGTCTCGCAGCTCCTCCAACCTAACATCAAACAAGCCGAAACAGGTGACTATCCTTTTGCTTAATTCACTCTTCACCGGGCCATTACGGACTACATTCCCTCTCTTCCGTCATCGGAGCGCGTGATATTCAGTGACGGTGAAGAGCGCGTCGTCCTCAACTCAGGTGCCAGCAAACTCCGCCTGAAATCTAACACGCCGCTGCAGTGGATGCGTGCCAGCTTAACAATCATGCGAGAACTCATGACGGGAGGTGATCTGTCCCCTCAAGACGTTAACTTGTACCTCAACTATATGGAGAAAATTGCAGATCTGGCCACCAAGTGTACCTGGCAATCACTTCTCATATACGACAAGGAGTATCGCAAATAACAGTCACAGACAAAATGCAAATGGGGGCAAGACAACATACACCTCGTCGAAGTCTACCCCAAAACTCGCCCCCGTCTGCAGGCCTCATCTTGTCAGTCAGTCCTCTCCTCTAGTCTGTCCCCCCACCCTCCACCTCATCCCTCGCCGACCACCTTCCCGCATGGCAGACGCATTTGGAAAACGACCCTGTCCAACAATACCTTTAGTCCGGCATCACTAATGGATTCCCTATTATTAATAGGGTCCAATCCTAGGAATTGGGCCATCACAGTTAATAAAGAGTGCAAAAAAAGGTCTGAGCCATGTTTGGACGAATTGGTATTTTAGGTGCATATGCCTTTGATGATTTGGCATTAATATGAATATATATTGGACAACTGTTATACTTTTGTAGTTTCGTTCAATATATGATACAGTATAGATAATAAAACCAGAAACTGCTCATGATTGGTTGACCGTATTGAGGCACGAAGCTAGAATAAATAAAAATGTTGACCTAGCTCATACATTACTATTATAATGATATTAACCACATTTAATATGCTCACAACTTCAGAAAACGTCAAATGTTCTAGTGTAAACTTAAGTCAATCAAACTGGGATATGGGGAACACAGTTACTGATAGATGAAATAATAAGTTACCATCCTTTTCCCATACGACATGATGACTTATCTGTCAGACCTGCAAAATGAATATTGAAGAAATTGTATTCACACTATGTCTCACCTACGAAGTCTGGACTCATAAGCTCATTCAATCAAATTTCACACTTGACCATTTAAACTCAAATCTGCACCACAGTACCAGACTTTGTTTGAAATTTTGGGATCCGACTTAATCTATTACAGAGTACACGTGACCCAATTTGTATTACCATCGGGCATATGTTGACGGTGTTATAGGGCTCAAAATATTCATGAAACTTATGTTGTCATTCGGACCGATACCACGATTGTTCGACCTGGGGTAAGAAGGATAAACGCGGCGACGATCTAGTTTGGACAGGGTCGTTTTTGGGCCGTTTGGTAGTCTCATGTAAATGACCACTGACAAGAAACGATGCAATGATACATTTTGTTCTTTTAATATATCGAGACCATAAAAGTTGTCGATTTTGCTGCTTCAAAACCGCATAACTCTCCGTAACTCGAATAACTTTTAGATTATCCCCAGTTCCCAAGAAACAGTGGAGGTGAATCCGCTGCTCTCGGGGCACCTGACCATACAGCTGATACAGGGCACAGCAATATGCCTCGGTGCCGTCATCTCCCTTCATTCCCCGGATGTGCAAAACCAGCACATGCCGGGGTTTCAGGAGCGATAACACGTGGTGTAGGGCATATTGCTGTGTCCCCCATTTAGCAGGGGAGAATTAATGGTCTATGCTAACCTCCCCAAGGCCGACAACTTCGGACCGTTTGAGAAATCTGGAAATCACCTGCATTTGGTCCGATGTGCACCTCGCTGCGTACCTGGGGTGGAGACGAATCACGACCATCTCTTTTTGCTGCCTCAGCTCGATGATTTCATCGACACAGGGGTAAGTGGCAGGGTCGCAATAGTTGGCCACAACACCCCCAACCACGTCAGCAAAGACAGACTGGGGTTTGGCCGACATGAACAACTTACGTGACCCGGAATTCCGTGGTAGGCCCAGGGAAGGCAGGGTCCTGTCCATGAGGAAGTGGGAATCGAAGGCCACGGATAGCTGAGGTTCCTGTTTAGCAGAATTCTGCCCTGCCCCGCTCTCCTCGTTCCTACCACACGGTGCAGGCCGACGGCCCAAGTCCCAGACGAGCTCCCTCTCACAGGGCCCGAGCTGAGACAACAGAGCCACCAGAGGTTGTCAGTGGAGGAGGACCGCGGGCGAATTTGGGGGCCTTTGACAGAAGTAACCGGATCCTCGTGGACCCGACAGAACTCCCGCATTGCCTCCTTCAATAATTCCTTGGGGTTCCCTCAGGCTTTGGCATCCAAAACAGCCTAACCCCTCTGCGAGACGGACTAAGTTTTTGAAGTCTCGACCCGGCCCCAGCAGGTAGTTGGCGATTACATGGAGGACATACAATCGCTGCCTTGTCACATCCATGGGGTCTAGGCCTTCATTGAAAACCTCCGGGACATGCGAATCCCCACATGCAGGAATGGGACATCTAGGTGTGGACTTCTCCTTGTGGCCGTCCATGTCCCCTCGGGGCGTCTCGCCTACAGTCCCTTGGGACCCACCCTGCACCACCAGAGGTCGTGAAATGGCTGCTGATTCGGGGTAGGGGTCGTTGCCGATGGTCATGGGCTTATGTGCCTTCCATCTGCTTTGATCATCCTGCAACCCCCGTTTGCCGCTTGACAGGCAACGTGTTTGTCAGCACTGGCACTGCAGTTGCCTGCGCGACCGGCTGTTTTGGACCACGTGCCTTTGCCTTCCTTGCACTTCAGGTTCTCTTACTAAGCGGGGAACCTGGAAGATTGAAATCATCTCCCCTACAATTGACCCAGGATGGATACAGGATGGATACAGGTTCTGAATCTGAGCATTCGTCTGTTTGTTCCAGCTCGATTGACGACGTTGAAGCCTCTGCTCTAGCGCCACCCATAGCAGGCGGTGATTCTTGTCCAGAGGCTCCAAACATGGGCACTAAGCCTGGCCCTGCTGCGTCAGGGTGGATGCGGCCCATGCACCTCCCTGAACTGGCTGCAGGCTGCTCTGTGGACGCCTGCAACGTCGGCTCAGGGTCACTGGCGCCCTCGTTAACCAAAACTTGCGGCGAGGACGGGACTAGAGCACGCATGTAGTCCTTGCTTGGTCCGGCTGGCAACGGAGGTTGGAAGGCTAGGCAGGCCGATAGGGAATACATTGTGGTGTATCCACTCCCGGCTCTGGAGCTGCAGGGACAGCGCTGTCTTAGCTGCCAACCACAACCACTGCTGGTCGTTTCTCGATTTTGCTTTAGTCACCTGGTGGATTAATGCTGCAACCCGCTGTACCCCTGTTGTTCTGGGGCATATCATCAATTGCTCCACCATGGACTTTGCAGGTATAAGACCCTCCTTAATTGCTCTGGCCACAATACCACTCTCTTGCCCCTTGGCCCGACCCCTCTACTCTTTATGCAATCTAGTTAGCTTGACTAACTTAACTAGTCATATTGACTTTCAACCAAACGACTAATGTCAATTTTACTAAAGCAATTAGTCAAATATTGATTAGTCAAAATGACTAATCTACCTAGTCAAGTAACCAGTAGTCAAAACGACTAATCCATTGGACACTTTGACTTATTAGTCTCATTGACTACAGGGTAAGTAGTAATGACTGTTGTACTTAGTCAGACTGACTAGAAGATTTGGTCAGTTTGACTATGACTGAATGTCAGTTTGACTATGTTTGAAGGTCAGTTTGACTATGTTTGAAAGTCGAGCTTAAAATACCTCACACACCATGAACGAATACAAAGTTATTTGACCAAATAAGTCCTACTGCTTATAAGCTTGCATCTTGTATAAACAAGTCAGACAAAATTGTATGCAATACAAGAACATTTTATTTCATTCAATCATATGAATGCATAGCCTTGTGAATGCTAACCGTGATACAAAGGAGTTTGGCATCAATAGGGTCTTTAACCTCATCATCAATGGCAAGCATGGACATAGCGAAAAGTTTTTTTGGCAGAGTTGGGGTATGGTACATTAAAGACATAAATTGCAGCCATCAGCATGGCCATGGCTTCTGTTACGTCCACAGCTTCTCCATCAGACGTTCCCTCTATGTACACATGATTTCAGCATCTATCAATTCTCCCTCATACAGCAGCAGAGGAGGCAGTATGTTTGTTCTGCATTGCAACATTCTAAAACACATAGTAGACTTATTGTTGAGCCATATCACTCATTAGAAATAGTACAAGGTCCACAAATCATGCCTGAATGAAAGAATGTTATTATTAAAAAGAGACATTGTTACAATCATCTTTGTTTACCTAGTCATTATTTAGTTTGATAATTATACATGATAAAATATTAACTGACAATTACCACAAGTGTACCTTCAAATATAAAGTATTTGTCTTTGATAAGTAGAGGCAGACCGGTGATAACTATAGCTGCAAAGGCCGCTGGGAGATAGCAATGACAAAGACAAAATGGGGGAGATATTGGAAGTCATGTTGTACAGCAACATCAAGTTTAGTATATGATCAAACCAATGTAAAAATATCTAAATAAATAGTAAGAAAGCGACACTATTGTAGCTGCCATGAACCTGAAGCACAATATGCAGCAGTTATTTGGTTGGTAGATGTTGAATATGTTAAACTGGGATTCTTTACCTGCTCTCTCTACTTGGTCCCTTAACAGGTTCATTCTCGACATCATCTCCTTCAGTCTGAAGGGCAGATTTTTTCCCGCCTAAGAAGTTCCATAATGCCCCTCCCATAGCGTTGGAGGCCAGACAGAAGGAGCTTGCCAATGTCGCCACCATCTGCCTTAGGCCCCAGTCTAGTGAATTCTGCATACAGCTGCGACGGACAAAGCCTTAACAGTCATTAATCAATTAATGATTCAGTGCAATTCTACAATGGGAAATCAGTTAATAAAATATAGACTTCAAACACTATGATACTATTCAAAATCACATATACTTGTAATAAAATCTGGCCCATGTATTATATCTCACCCCTGCTCTACCCTGCAACCATGGGTGTTGCTCAGTGCACTGAGGCACTGGCATTCCGTCTCGCACAATCTGACGACGTCGCAAAGACATAGTAAGGAGCATCTTCTAGGTACCTAATTTTTGTCAACAGCCCCTCTCCTTTGCAAACTCTTTCTGGAGCCACTTTCAGGCTGCTGGGGAAGGTAGTTTTGGAGGCCCTAAGTCCTCTTTGAAGCCTCAATGCATGAAACTAGGGATGGCTTCTTTTTAAGTCTTTCGTGGGCATGCACCTCTTCTAAATCCATTCCGATTCGATTTCTCAAATTGCAAAACTTGTGCTGGATGCTGTTCCGCCAACATTTCTGTAAACAATGATCCTCATTGATAAACATTTCACTATTAAATATTCTCAAAACTCCTAACTATCTCTAATTTTCCTTTGCATATAAGCGTACATTTGCTTAAGTTACTAAGAGATATTAAGGAATATTAAATATACCAGTGTTAATTATACTAAAAGTAATGCTGAAACATAGATAAGTAATGTCCATGGGCGTTTCCCGACTTGGTGCCTTGGGTAGTTTGGGACTCCCTCCCCCCGGGCCATTGGGCATTCCCTTTTGAAGTGCCTCTGTTTCCCACAACGAAAACAGGGCCCAACTTCCCTTTTGGGTGACTTGCAGTGAAGTGGGGGTGGACTTAAGCTAACCTTGGGTTCCCCTGAGTCTTTCAGCTTTTGAAAGGCCCTAGTCAGGGTCAGAACCTTGGACCACAGCGGTGACGTAAGTAACCACAACATAAAGAAGACTCACCTCAACACGTCCGTATGATTATCTCTTCTGTGGGACCAAGAATAAAATGGTACGGTTAATTTAAAGACACCATGTATTCGGCTTATTTTCCTAGAGTAATCTCTCAACGCCTTATAGCTTCGGCCTCATGGCAACGATTCGCGTCCTTTGGAGATTTCATATTGCGACTTTGTCAAAGGTTGGCGAGTCTGAGTAGGTCATGTTTTTTTAAGGTAGTCGATATGGAATTAACCTGATTTACAAAATACATTTGACTATTGTAGTCAATTGCACAATTCACAGCCGTTTGGCGTGTGTGACAGAAACTGTTGCTATGTTTAAAATTTTTCATGTCATCCCGATGAATCTATCAACCCTGCTTATTGGAACATACCAATGAACTATTTGACCTGCATTGTTTGGGAAACTCACCTCTTCTCTCCATCCCGTATCTTTTAACAAATACAAAAGATCTCTGTCATGATGCTCAAAATACAACAATTTGTCAGACTTGCACGTGCAACATCCTTACACGCTAAGGAACTTTTCTAAAACAAATGTGGAAAAGAATACAGTAAGTTTTCTCGGGACAGTTACCATTGTGTAGGATGATGGTCGCCTGGTGGGTAAGGACAGAAGAGCATTCTCGCGTTGGATTAGGATGCGTAAGGGGTTTGGCAACATACAGCGCAGACTAGATGGGTGCATAGGCGCTCTTGTCACTCAGAGCGCGAGAGCAGCTTTTTAGTGGGGGACAGCAAAATAACGCTGCTGGTGATAATGTGATATCAATGGCTATTAGTGAGTGGCTGTTTCCCACTATTAGCATTTCGAGGTGTTATGAATAAGTGTGCAAACATTCGTCAATTCCATGAAATCACTAATACTATCACTTATGCTTCCCAATGTTATGGTAGGTAGGGAATAAGAGTTACTTTTGAATCAACATGGCTCTTTTAGCAGTAAATTAACACATATCCCATTTTATACCATATATGGTGCATCCATGACTAATCAGTAACTGATACAGAAATATACATAATGATAATTCCATGTACATCTATATCAGGGTAAAATTATATGCTGAAATGAAAATGCAACATATCAATTGTTATTAAATAGCTGTTTTACATGGACTTGCTAAGTTCCAACCTTTCTGCTTAAACAATTTACTTGCTCTATAGCATGCTATCTACAGTGATTTCGAAGGCCAGTAAACATCATTCTCTGTATATTGGATTCATAACATTATACAACAAGTCTTAAAAATTATTGATGAAAAGTAATATCATATTTAGTAGACATGGTAATTGCATAAAAAAACAATAATGAATCAGCAGCTACTTTCTAGACTGATTTGTGAGCTGAAATTGTCATATCTCGTTGTATATATCTAAGGGGTACACCCCTGATCATATAGGTGTTTTGTCACAATGTTTTCACAGAGACAGCTTTAACAGGATCTGAACTAGTTATTGCTTATTATGATAAATTTCCATGGCTATATCTCCTCGGGTGTAGCAACCACATAGATTTTCTGAATCTTCGGGATCCAAAATTGCTATGTATTGAATTCCGGATATGTGACATTCATAGGGTGGTTATTGAGTAAGTGAAGTTTATTTGTGGATGGGAATATACTTCCAGGACCGATTAATGGAGTTGAAAACGTCAATAAGATTTTTGTGAAGTTTTAAGACCACTTATAAAACAAAATTATCATTAAAATTAGCGCTGATAAATTTGTATGATGCTCTCACTCCAAGAGGTCTTTGGGCTTAAATAAGTACAGTGGGGCTGGGGCGCTCGAGAAAACTGTTAGCTAAATGTCTACATTTGTGTAAGCAACAGTTAGAATGAGCTACACAATGATGTAAATTGTTTTACAATCCGACCATTATTAACGGAGTTATTCAAGATACTAGTTTTTCACTTATTCGATGACCTTGACATTAGTTTCGGATCAAGTTCAAAACAAAAACTCTCGGTTTTGCGCATTATTAACGCCTAACGACTGAAAAAAGATTGCAACCTGTATCGCGGATCCAAAAATTGTTTACATACATACATACATTATGACAAACGCGACTAACCAACAAAACTTGGCAAAGCGATTCGCCAAGGCCGGCTTGACTTCACATAGCTAAAATAAAGTACCTCAAACATTGACCAGATTCCATTTATATGTCATATTGAGTATACTACACAATAAATCCAATCTATTGAACCAGGTTGTCATAATTTAGATT